>JAJOZX010003068.1:415000-440000 GCA_023014485.1 Bathynomus jamesi | reverse complement strand
CATGTACGCAAGACAGGGCGCTACACACAGAGAAGTTGCTACCGAATTCAATAGAAATCATCCTGATAAGCATCCAGTAACACATGCGACTGTTGGCAAGTTGTTTAAACGTTTCAAAGAAACAGGAAGTGTACATGATCGACGGCGTTCTGGTCGTCCAAAAACTGCAACTGATGAAAATACCTCTGCAATGGTATGTGAAACTTTAACGAATAGTCCAGTAAAGTCAACAAGAAGATTATCAAATGAAACACGCATCTCGAGAACGTCAATTCGAAGAATTATTAAAAATCATAAATTCCATCCCTAAGTGTCTCGATGTCAGAGGCCGCCAATTTGAGCATTGGTTATAATTTGTTGTTTATACTGGAGTACGAACCACTGTACAGTAGGGTGGATCGATTTTACATTTTTTACGATTTCCATATTCTAATAGAGACATGAACTTGCGCATGCATGAGAAAATAGCCTCTGCAAAATCTTAGCTTAATAGGTAATCATCTTCTGCCCCCGGCAGAGCGATGAAAATCATATTTAATAGTCAAAAACGTATTTTTCTTATAATTTTTAAAATATTTCAATATGCATCAAAATTATTCCTAATAACTATAAAGTCGATGAAAAAGACCTCATATGATCGTTTTTCCAAGCGCGTTGTCCTACGTTAATATCTTTTGCCCCCGGCAACAACGTCAAATGTTGAAAAAATAGGTAATTTATATACATATTTTCAGATCGGCTCTTTGTCTTAAATAATGCATTTATATATTTCCCATAGCATTTTTATCGTTGCTTAGGCATGAAATAACACACGCAAAATTTTATGACTCTAGAGTAATATCTTCTGTCCCCGAGAAAAGTCTAAATGTGGATTATAATTACGTTAATGCGATGTTATAAGTACGATAAGTACTAAGTACAGCTCCTCGCTTGCTAATTTTATAAAATTAGCAACCCAGAACTCACCACGAGGAGGTGGCTGTACGTCGAGTTCCACCCTATCCAGCACCAACCACCCTTCCTTTGGCTGCATGTCGATTTACATACGGTAATCTTTCTTAGAATCAAATCGTGGAATTTTTGTTCGGGAGTGAAGACGGGAGCGGATGAATCCGTCCCTCTCTTCTATTCCACTTACACTGGCAGAGCTTCGGTTACTAATTTGATGAGTCTCTCGACCGCTTGAGTATGACAAGGGAATAGTGGGATCAGTCCATCAGGCTGGTCTCCCGTCTCAACAAACTCTTTTATTCGGGTATCAGGTAATGTTTTTGTAACGGGGGGTTCGGTCACCTCAGCCGTTTGCCAGTTGATCATTTCGTAATAGTTTTGACTATCGTAGAGCAGCTCAGGCATGGCGAAGGCTCGAATTTCCCCCGCTGGTGATTGTTTTGATCGTGCTTTTAATATTCTTCTCCATCCCAATTCTCTTATGTGTTGCTCATCGGCATGTAGCATGGAGTTCAAAATATTTTCTGGGTGAGCAAAGAAAGAATTTCTACGGAGGACTTTGTTGGCGATTGTCTTAGATCTTTGAGGCATGGTCTGAGAGAGACGCATCATTTCTAAAAAATGTTTTGCGCCCTCAGTGAAACTGGAGTTTTTCTTTATCTTAAACCAAATTGGTGCGTAAACTGTCATAATGAATCGCACTATTTCGTTGAAGGTGCTGGAGGGTTCACTGGTTGAAACATAGAGGCGCAGAAATCTATTTGCTGTTGTCAGCCATCTGGAATGCGCCATCTTACCTGGATTTCGAGCCGCGAGAGCTGAAGAGCAGCTACCGCTCGACACTGCTCTGTAGATGCCTAACAAATATTTTTGGTCAGTGCCCAACTCGGCATCATCTATGTCAATGTCGGGAGATGGAATGGCATCGAATTCTGTAATTGGAAGTGTTTCGCAGTCGTTCAGTTGTTTTCCAACTGGTCCAGTAAAGCCCACTGGCCCAGTTGTTTTGCCGTCCAAGTCTTGAATGAGGTGTCGCAGTGATAATTCATTACCGTGTAATAGGCATATGATCCACTGAACTGGCCTTTGTAGTTTCATTTCAATCATACGAATGGCTCCACCCTTTCGACCCGTGTTCACCGCGGTACCATCACAGCCGATAGCCACAATGTCGTCCGTGCTAATATTGTTAGTCTCTAGAAAGTTGATGATACCTGATGTTATTGCAGAGGCAGAACCTGATGCAGGAGTGAAATGCCCCATGTACTGGGATTCTGGTTCTTGAACTAAAACTATATGCTCTTCTACCACAGTCCTTCTGTGCTTCACATTGTCTATTTCTTCTTGTGTCATTGTTTTATCTTTACGTCCGTCAAAGAAAATGCCCTGTAATGGTAGCGTGATCTTGTCATCTTGCTGATGCTCAGAACGAACTCTTTTTCTGGCTCTTCTTATCTTATTTCGATCAATCACTGAACTGACATCATCTTCTCGTATCCAGCCAACATCCTCTAACAACGAAGAAGCAATAAATGAAGCAGCTCTGTCTGAGACGCCCGTACGATCACAAGCTTCAGCAAGTACCTGGAGTTTCATTCGTGTTTTTTCCTTCATGTCATGTTTATCTCTCGGTGTTAGTTCATACGATGACGATAATTCTATAGATGTATCCTCGGTTTCACTAGAAGCTGACGAAGAAGGTTGTTCTTGAGAAGTTTCTTGTCGTTTACTAGTCGACGGCTCTTGATGTTCTGCTGTTCCTTCTTGTTTCAATATCGCCAATCTTCTTGCAAGAGTCATCTCGTTTTTATTTGTTGTTTCAACATCCAAAGTTCCTATTGCCATTTTGCGATCACTTCTTTGGTCGAGTAAAAACTGTATGCTCTTTCAGTGGTACTCGTCGTTCACGTGGGCAGCTGCATTTTGTCAAATCAGGGCATTTACAAGCCGATATGTCAAATAAGGTGGTCTTAGTTGATTTCTTGAAGGCCTCAAGATTTTTCTGTAACGATTCGTTCTTTTTCGCGTTCAGTGATTTGATGATGTTAGCCATTTTATCACGATAACTTTTCAACATTTGATTTATCCGTGCTGTCGAAACTGTTGGAATGGAAGCTAATTTCCACAAGTATTCCAGTCTCTCCGTGACCACAGCGGCGATGTCTTTGAATGGAGGTTCCTTCTTTGATGATCTCAACTCAGTTCTCACATGATGGTAGTATTGCATCACATCTTCACATGTGGGAAAACATCGCAAATTCAAATCTTTCCCAGCACCAAATATTGGACACGTAACCGATCTTCTAGTTGTAGCGGTAGCCATCCTGTAAAGATTAAAGAATAATGTATTGTTCTGTTACGCAATAAAATCGAAAAAAACAGAGTTATGAGAAAAACAAACAAGGATATGAGCAGAGAGATTGAGCACACTGAGGACTCTGAGTGAGGAGCCACACACACACACACACACACACTGAGGACTCGAGGAGCCAGCTGCAAAATACACACCTGCCTTCGACGCTGTCAAAAGGCAACTGAGGGAACTGCGCAGTGCGTACTGGCGCGTCAGTGGCAGCTGCTGCTGGCAGCACTCACCAGAGATGACCTTTAAACCCTAGCCTAGAGTCATAAAATTTTGCGTGTGTGTTATTTCATGCCTAAGCAACGATATAAATGCTATGGGAAATATATAAATGCATTATTTAAGACAAAGAGCCGATCTGAAAATATGTATATAAATTACCTATTTTTTCAACATTTGACGTTGTTGCCGGGGGCAAAAGATATTAACGTAGGACAACGCGCTTGGAAAAACGATCATATGAGGTCTTTTTCATCGACTTTATAGTTATTAGGAATAATTTTGATGCATATTGAAATATTTTAAAAATTATAAGAAAAATACGTTTTTGACTACTAAAATATGATTTTCATCGCTCTGCCGGGGGTAGAAGATGATTACCTATTAAGCTAAGATTTTGCAGAGGCTAATTTCTCATGCGTGCGCAAGTTTTTGTCTCTATTAGAATATGGAAATCGAAAAAAATGTAAAATCGATCCACCCTACAGTGTACAGTATCACGGATACGCATTTACGAGTTAAAGTTGATATTCATTTTACGTATTTACCATTTGTTTTAATTTATGTATTAAAATAAATATTTTCCTATGGATCCAGACTTTCGGCCCACCCTGTATATACATATACATACATATACATATATATACACACATCCATATACATACATATACATACATATACATATACATACATATACATACACATATACCTACATACATATAAATATATATACATACATATACATATATATACATACATATACATATATATACACATACATATACATATATATATATATACATACATACCTATATATATATATACATACATACCTATATATATATACACATACATACATATACATATATATATACACATATATATATATACACATACATACATATGTGTGTATATATATATATATATACACACATACATACATACATATACATATATATATATACACACACATACATATACATATATATACATACATATATATATATATATATACATACATACATATACATATTAAGGTAGGTCGATTTTCCGCATTTTTTAGATATCGACTTTGGACTAGTCGAGATAGTCAGGGCTTAATATGATGATAACCGACAAAAAATTTAAGATCTCTAGCTTTAACCGTTTTTTGAGGAAACCGTTTCAAAAATCGTCAAAAAATCGTACCGAAAAATACCGCATTTTCGTAATTTTCGGCCGAAAAAATCATGCTATTTTCATAAAAAAAATCCTGAAAAAAGTTACAATTTTATTGAAAAAAAGTGAAAAAAAACATGTACAGAGTCAAATAGACACATTTAGATCCCAAGATCATCATAATTTTCACTGTAAGAGCCCTTAAAAGCAAAGGAAGGCCTCATCTGGCGGCTTAGGGCTTTGGCCAGAATGTGTTTGTGCCTTGATTCGAGTCCATAAACAGTATGGGAAGCTTCAGATGTCAGCTTCACGGCCCTTTCAACACTCTGAGAATGTGAAGGCAGATCAGGCAGCTCCAGCTTGGTGCCATTCAGCAATGCTTCTTGAAGCTCCTGGTCAGAAAAGTCTTCTGTGAGAGCAGGTTCACAGATGCCACTTTGAGAAAGGTTGATTAGTTCTGACCAGTGGGTAGCTTCAATGTTGATGGCTGTGATCTTCTTCAGCCTCTTCTTGGCTGGCTTCCCACTTCTGAAAGAATAATAATTAATTTATTTTTTATTCCAGTTTAAGATTTAATCCCTATTAGTCTCAGAATTGCTGATTTAATTTAACTTAAATTAAAAAAAAAAAAAAACCCGAGTTCTATAAATCCCCATAATCGAATTTTTTTTCAGAAAGAAGGTAAGATTATTTCCATTATCAGAGGGGAGGGGGGAATTGGGATAAGAAAATGTGAAAAAAAATTCGATTATGGGGATTTATAGAACTCGGGCCTTTTTTTTATTAAATAAATCCCCATAATCAAATTTTTTTTTCACATTTTTTAAATTAATAAATGCTTACCTGATGGACAGAATTTTCTTGAGAGCAGCTTCTCTCACTTCCAAGTCATCAGACTTCATCATGGAGTACAGCACATTCTCGGGCAGCAAGGCAAAAGCATTGTCTTCAGGTTCTTGAAAGCAACACCCTGGATTTCTTCAGAGACTGCTGCTTGATCCTCTGGATCATGTTGAAGATGTACAGCTGCTGATTGTGGAACTTGCTGTCCCTTTTGATCTCAAACCAACTGACTGCATACAATTCCACAATGAACTTGATGGCCTGGTAAAGCTTATCCTGTAGTTCTGGAGGGTAAGCACCTCTGGTCCACAGACACATCAATCTAATTGCCAAAGTCAACCATCTTGCATGGTTTAATGGTCCAATTTTCCAGGCAGCAAATCTTGGGTTGACTTTGCCCCTGGAAATTCCAAGCACATCTCTGGTCGCTACTGAGATCATTCATTGTCTCCTCAGCAAATTCCATGTCATCCAGGGGGCCACTGAGTTTGGTGAATTCCACTTGTGGCAGATCTTGGTAGTCAATTTCACAGAGTTTTCCCAGCGGACCAGTGAAAGCAGTGGGACTTTTGGTACTGCCATCAAGATGCTTGAAAACAGCTCTGAAAGGAAGCTCATTCCGATGGAGTGAACAGCCAATGGTGTGCAATTTCCGCTCAATTTTATTTTCCAGAGCTGTTACAAGGCCTCCCTCCCAGCCAGTGTTTGTATTTGTGTTGTCAAGGAGGACAGCTTTCAGGGTATGAACACTGTTAAACTCCTCCAAGACACTAGCAACTTCTTCACCAAGAAGAACTCCAGTCGCACCTTTAATTGGGATGACTCTGTGAGTAAGGTATGTTCCACTTTCAGTTCCCGGCTCCTTTGTGAAAGTAAAATGGTGCTCTTGTCCCTTTCCTTTCTTCAGCTTAGTCTCCCCATTTTCATCCTTAACTTCTCTGTACAGCAAAGTGTCCTTGTCAACTTTCCCATCAACCCCAATACAGACTAACTTTTCCAGACCTTCATTGTGCTTTTCATCACTTTTCACTTTCATTCTAGCTTTTTCCCTGTCCATTTTCGATTTATCGACTATTATCTGTTTCACATCAAGGCCAGGCTTAAGCAGGTCCATAGCTTGTAAGTCCAGGAGGAAGGCATTAACAAGACTTGCCCCAAGATAGGAAGAAACATCACCCCTGATCAGTTCCATGGCATATCTGGGGGTTTTCAAAAAGCTGTAACCTCCACTTGGGTGCCTCCTTGGCTTGAACTCTTCAGCTTCACCACCAGATGGCTGAAATGAAAATAAAAAATAAATTACTAAAGCGAAAATGGGGGAAAATAGGAGAAAAAGTAGGGAAAAATATGGGTAAAAATCGACGAAAATGGGCGGAAATAAGAATAAATTACTTAAACGAAAATGGGGGAAAATAGGGGGGAAAAATGGGTAAAAATTAAGGGAAAAAGTCGGCGAAAATGGGCGAAAAAAAGAATAAATTACTAAAGCGAAAATGGGGGAAAAAAGGGGGAAATAGGGAAAAAAGTAGGAATAAATTTGGGTAAAAATGGGATAAGATATAAGAAAAAAAATATATTACCTTTCCTAATTCTCCTGAGCTGGATTCAAAAGAAATATCTTGTGAAGGCGTGGAGGCAAAAGTGGCCAAATCCACTTCCTGCTGCTGTTGAATCTGGCTCTGTAATCTTTCTGCTTCAGCTGCAGCCCTCTGGTCTCTCTTCACAGCAGCTTTATCCACAGATCCCAGCTGGAAAGAGCCCTTGGGTCCTATTTTGGCCCTCTGATCTATCAAGTATTCCCTCTCCTCTACTGGAACCTGAAATATTAAAGTATATTAAATAGCGGATCTAAAATAGGAGATAAAATCCTGAAAAAAAATTGATTATTAATTTCTATTACCATGGAGGTGGGGGGAAGGAAGATTACAGGAGGAAAATGCGTATTTTTCAATTACAAGCATTGAATTTCCTTCCATTTAACAGGCACCTAATCGCACTAAGTTAGGCCAGTTAAAAGTTAAAAAAATAACAGCATTACCTTCTTACTGGGAGGACAAGTGCAGATTATGTGCTGTGTTTGACAATTTTCTTTCTTGCACTTCACAGCATTGTCATCACAGGGACGAACGGGTAGCTTACAGGTGCAAGCAGAAATGTCAAAAAGTTTATCCAGCTTTTCCTCCAGATTCTGCTCCTGGACTGTAGAAAGAGATTTCCTGTTTATCTCTTTTGCTTTCTTGAAGCACACTTTATCCACCAATTTCACTACATAATATTCCTCATACAGGGGCAGCCGCGGGTTCACTGCCTGCCAGATCTCAATTACATCCTTTGCTATCATTTTAGCAATATCATAGTCTTTCAAGTCCGGGTGGCTGTTTTGGAGGAAATAACTGTACTGAGGGTAGAAGGCTCTGTTTTATCCAAAGGGGAAGGCTGGCCACTGAATTTTTTGGCACTATCACTTCGAGTTAACACTGGAGACTTCCGTTTTTTACCCATTTTTATGAAATATCTGAAAATAAACACAATTAAATGAATGCATCATAAAATAACAATTTAATACACATTTTATAGGTAAATATCATTAAAAAATACAAAATAATACACTAATAAACATCTATAATGCATTTACAATAAGTTTCAAGCATCGTTTTGTTAAAAAAGCCGAATTTGAATTGATTATTTTGATGAAATAAGGTCCGATATTTTGTTTGTTTACATTGCGCGAATGCCGCGCGCGCGATTTTACGCGTAAAATTCGGCAATTTTACAACTTAAAAATAATTAACAATCCTCAAAAAATACAATCATTTTCACAAATATGAGTTGGTGCAACGTTTTTTATACATTAATACCTTTCTATCTAGACTAGTCCAAGATCACAGTTCCAAAATCAACCTACCTTAATACATATACATACATACATATACATATACATACATACATATACATATATACATTCATACATGTACACACACACACACACATATATATATATATATATATACATACATACATATACATATACATACATACATATACATATATATATATACATACATACGTCACGCGCAATGACGTAGGAGCTGCGCGTTTAGGAAGACTATTTCATAATACTGTCTCTTCTTTTCAGGCTGCCGTAACTCGAACGGTCCCAGCGTAAATTCCATAAATTTCCACTGCGCTCGCGAAGTTGTCGCAATTACAAACAATTTGAAGGTTCTATCCTTAAATGCTCGTAGCCTACGAAATAAAATAAACGAATTTTTTTCTTTAATTGCTTGTAAAGACTATGATATAATTGCGATAAATGAATCGTGGCTTAGCACTGAAACTCGTGACTTTGTAGGGGAGTATCAAATTAAAGGTTATAGAGTTTTTGTTAAAAACAGAATAGGTAGGCGAGGAGGCGGTTATGTTGTACATCAAAGATAATATAGCGAACGTTATAGAAGTAAAGCACACAATTCCAGAACCGATAGATTCGACTATAGCAGAACTTAAATTGAACGATTTCAAACTTCTTGTTGCGGTTATATATAGGCCCCCTAATCAAACAGCTGATACGGACGAAGCGTTATATCGTGAACTAAAGAGAATAATCGGTAGTGAGCAGGCTTTAGTTATGGGTGACTTTAATTGCGCTAACGTAAATTACGATACAATGCAGGGAGACGCGGAAGGTAATCGTTTAGTTAAATTTACTCGAGGATAGCTTTCTTATTCAAAAGGTTGGGGAACCTACGAGGTTGGACAGTATTTTAGATTTAGTAATAACTACGGATGATAGGCTAATTACTGATCTTCAAATAATAGAACCGTTGGGCAATAGCGATCACAATATGGTAGAGTTTGTCCTCTCAGTAAGTCACTCGAAACCAGCTAACTCGACGAAAATTCCTAACTTCCAGCACGCAGACTTTAGTAAATTTCGAAATAAATTGTCACACGTCAATTGGGAAAACGTGATGGGGAACTCCAACACAAAACTAATGTGGGAATCGTTCGAAACAGTATTTAGGACTATAAATGAGGAATGTGTACCGTACAAAATTAAGCGTGCGAAAGTAAACAACAAGCCCTTGTGGTTTACTTCTAGAGTAGGAGACATTATAAAGAGTAGAGATAGGGCTTATAGGCTACATAAGTGCGATAAAGACAATTTGTGGTTACGAAACAACTACATATCTCTAAGGCGTGAAGCGAAAAGTGTAATAAAAAAGTCCAAGCGCGAATTTGAAATCTCCATAGCTCGTGACGGTAAAGAAAACACCAAGCGATTCTTTCAATACGTCAATAATAGAAATCCAGTAAAAAGCGTCTTGGGGCCTTTGAAAAATCTAAACGGAGATCTAGTTCCTGAAAACAAAGAAATGGCTACCTTGCTAAACGAATTTTTTACGTCAGTTTTTACTATAGAAGATGTAACAAATATCCCTACGGTCACGGACATAATACCGTTTGATAATGGTAATATTTTGGATAATATAGTTAGTGAAGGGGAGGTAACGCGGTATATTGATAAAATGAAAACGCGTAAATCACCGGGGCCGGATTCCATATATCCCATACAAATAAAAGAATTAAAAGATAGCATTGTTATGCCGCTAACAAAGATTTTTAATGCGTCTATTTCTGAGGGGTGCTTACCAGATAATTTCAAGTTAGCAAACGTAACACCTATCTTTAAGAAAGGCGATAAAGGTGCGGCGGGAAATTATAGACCAATCAGTTTAACGTCTGTTGTAGGTAAGCTACTGGAATCAATAATTAGGGATCGTATAGTCGAACACTTAGAATTCCATAAGCTAGTTAGAAATACGCAGCACGGATTTAGGCGAAACAAATCTTGCTTAACTAATCTTTTAGAATTTTTCCAAAGCGTGGTTAACGTTTACGATAGACATCGGGCGGTTGATGTAGTGTATTTAGATTTTCAAAAAGCGTTTGACACCGTGCCGCACAAAAGACTCATTGAAAAAACTAAGGCTCATGGAATCAGGGGTGTAGTAATAAATTGGCTAGAAGAGTGGTTGCGAGGCAGGAAACAGAGGGTGGTCGTTGATGGAGCGGAATCGTGTTGGGCTAATGTAGCGAGTGGCGTTCCTCAGGGTTCTGTATTGGGCCCCTTGCTTTTTCTTATATATATTAACGATTTAGATGTCGGCCTAGTCAGTACAGTTTCAAAGTTTGCGGATGACACGAAGCTGGGTGGTAGGGCGATAAATGACGAAGATAGAGGTAAAATTCAGGAAGATCTGAATAAAATCGCTGATTGGTCAGTCACATGGCAAATGAGATTTAACGTTGATAAGTGCAAAATTTTGCATATAGGTTCGCGTAACGGTAATTTTGCGTACAGTATGTCAGGGAAAGACTTAACAAGCGTAGAGCAGGAAAAAGATTTAGGAGTTATAGTCACTGGTGATTTAAAAGTAGCGAAACAAAGTACAGCAGCGGTCAATAAGGCGAACAAAGTGTTAGGTTTTATAGCTCGAAATTTTGAGTACAAATCGCGCGATATTATAGTTCCACTTTATAAATCATTAGTTAGACCCCATTTGGAGTACGCGGTCCAATTTTGGAATCCGCATATGCGCAAAGATATAGACAAAATCGAAAGAGTTCAAAGACGAGCAACTAAGATGATTCCGTCGCTTAGGTCAAAGTCGTACGAGGATAGGCTTAAGGAGTTAAAATTGACAACACTCGAGACTAGGAGGTTAAGGGGTGATCTAATCCAGGTTTTCAAAATTATGAATGGGTTCGATAACGTAGATAGAGATAGCTTTTTCGAAATATCTCAATATAATAGGACTAGAAAAAACGGGTGTAAGTTGACAAGTAGAAGGTTCGAGACAGCAGTTGCGAAAAACTTTTTTACGCATAGAATAGTAAATAGCTGGAATAGTTTGCCGGTAGAAGTAATTAGTAGCACGTCTATAAACATGTTTAAAAATCGATTAGACGCGCATGTTGATAGAAAGGGTATAGTTTAAGGTAGTAAAATTAAGGCTTTTGGGGATAGATCCCACAGCTCAACACAAGTGTTGTGGGATATAGGGAGGCAGCGTCTTGGGTTAGGGGATACTCTCTGTCCTTACACACCCCATTTAAAGAGATTCCTCTGCCAAGCGGTGCCCCCCATAGTACTGTGAGGTATTGAAAAACTCATGATCTTCACTTGCCCCACAAACACCTCTAAATGGGAGACCCAAAATGGGTGCCCACACATTTCTACATTACTATACAGTCTTTACAGCCACACCTACACTTTTTCTCGTAAGTGTATATATTGTAATGTATATGATTGTAAATTTTGACTTGGTCCGCAATCGATATGGACCGTGACTTGATGGATACCGTAATGAAATTGACTGGATTCTTTGGATCTGATATACAGGGCGTCCGAAAAAAATGTATACACACTTTAACAGCTGATAGCTCAATTGATGTTTCTTTCTTTCCAAGTTAAACCCATTAGAATTAATAATGGCAGTCAGACTAAGCTTTGAACAAAGGAAATTCATTCTAAAATGCTACTGGAAGTGTGAAAACGCAGTTGAAGTGCAAAGACAGTTTAGGAGTGAGTTTCAAACAGATCCACCAACGCGACTTACCATCACTCGAATTAGAGATAAGTTTGAAGCCGATGGAACTGTTCAGAATGTCCACAAGAAGCGTTCCGGAAGACCACGGACATCGACAAGCCCCACAAAGCAAGAAAGAGTATGGAAACGTATCACCAAAGTCCAAGAAAATCTGTGCGGCAAGCGAGTCGTGAGGTAGGAATTTCAGAATCGTCTGTCCAACGCATTTTGAAGCGCTGTCAATGGAAAAGTTACATTCCAAGATTAGTCCATGCTATTAATGAAGATGATCCGGACCGAAGAGTGGAGTATTGCGAGTGGTACTTGGCACGATGTGGATGTGGATTGGACGAAGGGGTTTCGTAGAATACCCTCCGCGTTCACCAGACCTCACACCACTAGACTTTTTATGGGGATACTTAAAAGACAAAGTCTACGCTATAAAACCTGCAACAGTCGCTGAATTGAGAGCAGCCATTGAACGAGAATGCACACAAATACCAAACGAAATGTTTCGTGATGTTTGCGATTCCATTGCTTCGCGTTATCAGCAGTGCCTGGACCAGAACGGACGTCAGTTTGAAAACAGGCGTTGACAAAACAATTAAATAATGTCTGTAGATTCTATTACATTTTGAAAATGAAATGTATTTTAATAAACACTGCCTTTATAAGTATTTAAAGTGTGTATACATTTTTATGGGACGCCCTGTATATATATACATATATACATATATATATACATATATATATATATACATACATTCAACTGCAAAGAACACGCAGTATAAATAACGTAAAGAAGGACGCTTGTATAGGAGGTATTCCGCGCAAGACGAGAGAGAGAGAGAACGAAACAAATTAAAAAATGAGGTAACCACCCGGGAATCGAACCCCGGATCTTCCGATTGCAGGGTCAGATGCGATACCATTACACCATGGGCCTCACTCTTCCAAATGCCGTAATTCTTCTACATACTCGCAGAAACCAATGCCCCATGGGGGCACCTCCCGCATGCCGTAACATTATATACATTCAACTGCAAAGAACACGCAGTATAAATAACGTAGCGTCGTTCTTTACGTTATTTATACTGCGTGTTCTTTGCAATTGAATGTATATAATGTTACGGCATGCGGGAGGTGCCTCCATGGGGCATTGGTTTCTGCGAGTATGTAGAAGAATTACGGCATTTGGAAGAGTGAGGCCCATGGTGTAATGGTATCGCATCTGACCGGCAATCGGAAGATCCCGGGTTCGATTCCCGGGTGGTTACCTCATTTTTTCATTTGTTTCGTTCTCTCTCTCTCGTCTTGCGAGGAATATCTCCTATACAAGCGTCGTTCTTTACGTTATTTATACTGCGTGTTCTTTGCAGTTGAATGTATATAATGTTACGGCATGCGGGAGGTGCCCCCTTGGGGCATTGGTTTCTGCGAGTATGTAGAAGAATTACGGCATTTGAAAGAGTGAGGCCCATGGTGTAATGGTATCGCATCTGACCGGCAATCGGAAGATCCCGGGTTCGATTCCCGGGTGGTTACCTCATTTTTTCATTTGTTTCGTTCTCTCTCTCTCGTCTTGCGCGGAATATCTCCTATACAAGCGTCGTTCTTTACGATATATATACATATACATAAACATACATATACATATATACATATACACACACACACATATATATACACATATATACATATATATATATATACATATACACATATATTATCTCAGACCACAACTTAATCGAGATATCAACGAATATGACGACAGCATTAAAAGACAATACACATATTGTGGAAAGAAGTAAATTCGGGGCCTTTAACTTAAACTCGAAGACTATAAATTGAGAAGCAATCAGATCGCACATGGCCCAAATAGAATGAAGAACAATTTTGGAAAATAAAACAACTGAAGAAATGCTAACAACCTTGGAAGAAAAAACGCTGAGAATTTTAGAAAAATATGCCCCAAAATCACAGCCAAAAGGAAAGAGGAGCTGGCTAGAGAGGCAAAAGAGAAGACTATTCCGCAAAAGAAAGAGAGTTGAGGCGAAGTTAGGTAACTGCGGAGATAATGACAGGAAAGCAATAAAAGAAATACTGGAGGGTATCGATAGTGAAATACAAGCCCTGTTTAAGGACAATACAGAGAGGGAAGCGGAAAAGGCGGTAGAAGCAATAAAGGAAAATCCAAAATACTTCTACAGCTATGCAAAAAGGAAAACAAAAAAGCGCGCCGCTATTGGGCCCTTAAGGACGGGAAATAATGAACTAACCGACGATCCAAAAGAAATATCTGATACATTGAGAGCTCAATATGAATCAGTTTTCAGTAACCCAAAAAGTGACAAAGCGATACCTGACATAAATGCATTCTTTGAAGAGGAATTGCAAGGAGAGTATATAACAGACTTTGATTTTACACCAGAAGATGTAGCGAGAGCTACAGGACAAATGAAACCACATTCAGCTGCATGTCCGGACAATTGGAACGCATTATTGATTAAAGACTGTAAAAATGAAATAGCTACACCTTTATACTGGCTATGGAGAAGATCCCCTAGACACTGGGGAAATACCGAGCATCTTGAAAATAGCAAACATTGTCCCAATATATAAAGGAGGGGACAGATCTCAAGCAAAGAACTATAGACCAGTGTCATTGACGTCCCACCTCACCAAAGTATTTGAAAGAATAGTTAGAGAGAAAATTTATGATTTCCTGGAGACACGGGAAAGATTCAACGAAAATCAGCATGGATTCCGATCAGGTAGATCATGCCTATCACATTATTCACAACTAATAGAACACTACAACAATATCCTAGATGCATTGGAAGGCAATGACAACTACGATGTTATATACACAGACTTTGCTAAAGCTTTCGATAAATATGACCATGGTATAATAGGACATAAAATTAAATATATGGGAATAACAGGCAAAGCGGGAAAATGGATCTACAACTTCCTTAGAGATCGTCTGCAGGTCGTCAAAATTCAAGGTATATTATCATCAGAATCGGAAGTCCGCAGCTCAGTACCACAAGGGACGGTACTGGCCCCACTCCTGTTCATTATCATGCTAACAGTCATAGACAGCGGAGTAAACAGCAACAGTATAGTAACATCCTTTGCAGACGATACAAAGATCAGCAGAAAAATCAGCGATGTACATGACGTGGAGGCCTTGCAGAGAGACACGAACAAAATATACAAATGGTCAGAAGACAACAACATGTCATTCAACGCTGAGAAATTTCAGCTCTTGAGATATGGTAGAAAAGAAGAACTTAAACAGACTGCATATTATGCTCCAGATAGACAGGAAATTCAGAAAAGCACGAAAGCGATTGATCTCGAGATACAGTAATAATGACAGATGATGCGAAATTCGAAACACAAAATCAGATAGCGATAAATAAAGCAAAAAGAGTCGCCGGACAGGTACTAAGAACGTTCAAGAAAAGGGACAGGACAGTAATGATTCCCCTGCTAAAAACACTGATTATACCAAAACTTGAATACTGCTCAGTTTTGACGTCCCAATATAAAAAGGAAGAAACCAATAAACTAGAAGAAACGCAAAGGCATTTCACAGCCAAGATTGATGGCTGCAAAGAACTCAACTACTGGGAAAGACTACGTAAACTAAATCTGTACTCACTGGAAAGAAGAAGAGAGAGGTACATCATAATCTACATATGGAAAATGATCGAAAAACTGGTACCAAACCTAAAACTAAACCCAATTACCATTAAAAAAAAACTGGAAAATAGGAAAGGCAGAATGTGTAGTGTTCCCAAATTAAAGGCCCGAAAAGGGACCTCCTCAACCCTGAAGGAAAATAGGTGGTTGTCAGGGAGCCAAGACTTTTCAACCAGCTTCCTAAGGACCTCAGAAACGTAACGGGGGTCAAAGTTGAAGTCTTCAAGAAAAGACTGAATGCTGGCTCAGGAGAGTACCAGATGAGCCAGGCGTGCCTGGCTATGTACGGTGGAGAGCGCAAGAAAGCAACTCGCTCCTCCACCAGGCCAGACCTAGAGGCTGGGCCACCAGCTTGACCTCCGTGTGAAGAGAGACCAACGCACGAAACAACATAAGGTTCATAAGGTAAGGTAAGGTATATACACTAGGGTTATGACATATTTATAACCTCATGTTCCTGTATCATACATCGATGAACTTTTACCCCCTCACAATGAAAATAACAGTTTTTCCGATATATTTTGAAAAAACTTCACCCCAAAATAAAAAATAAAAAATTAATAAAATAATAAATAGAAATTTGCATGTTTATTTCACAATTATTATACATAAACATATATTATATTATACAACATTATACCTATACAATACATATTAATTATACAAATACAATATTATACATTTACTCTATTATTGTTTAATTGTTTTACCTATTGCTTAAAAAAATATATATATATATGTATATATATATATATATATATATATATATATATATATATATATATATATATATATATATATACAGGGCGTCCCAAAAAAATGCATACACACTTTAACAGCTGATAGCTCAATTGATGTTTCTTTCTTTCCAAGTTAAACCCATTAGAATTAATAATGGCAGTCAGACTAAGCTTTGAACAAAGGAAATTCATTCTAAAATACTACTGGAAGTGTGAAAACGCAGTTGAAGTGCAAAGACAGTTTAGGAGGGAGTTTCAAACAGATCCACCAACGCGACTTACCATCACTCGAATTAGAGATGGAATTAGCCGATGGAACTGTTCAGAATGTCCACAAGAAGCGTTCCGGAAGACCACGGACATCGACAAGTTCCACAAAGCAAGAAAGAGTACTGGAAACGTATCACCAAAGTCCAAGAAAATCTGTGCGACAAGCCAGTCGTGAGGTAGGAATTTCAGAATCGTCTGTCCAACGCATTTTGAAGCGCTGTCAATGGAAAAGTTACATTCCAAGATTAGTCCATGCTATTAATGAAGATGATCCGGACCGAAGAGTGGAGTATTGCGAGTGGTACTTGGCACGATGTGGATGTGGATTGGACGAAGGGGTTTCGTAGAATACCCTCCGCGTTCACCAGACGTCACACCACTAGATTTTTTTATGGGGATACTTAAAAGACAAAGTCTACGCTATAAAACCTGCAACAGTCGCTGAATTGAGAGCAGCCATTGAACGAGAATGCACACAAATACCAAACGAAATGTTTCGTGATGTTTGCGATTCCATTGCTTCGCGTTATCAGCAGTGCCTGGACCAGAACGGACGTCAGTTTGAAAACAGGCGTTGACAAAACAATTAAATAATGTCTGTAGATTCTATTACATTTTGAAAATGAAATGTATTTTAATAAACACTGCCTTTATAATTATTTAAAGTGTGTATACATTTTTTTGGGACGCCCTGTACTGTATATTATATATATATATACAGGGTGGGCGGAAAGTAGTTCCCTATTTTGGATTGGTAAAAAAATACGTATATTATTCATTTATTTCAGAAAAAATAATATGAAAAGGTAGGCATACATGGTAGGTTTTCTCTAAAATTCAATGTGGGCTCCAACTCTTTCCACCAGCTTCTGGAGCCGCCCAGGAATGGCGTCCACTGACTTTAGCAGGAACTCCGGCGGGATGGAGGACATGACTTCCCGAATTCGGTCCTCCAGTTCTTCCAATGTCCTCGGTTTGGTGCGGTAGACTTCTTCCTTTACCCACCCCCAAAGAAGAAGTCGCACGGTTACCGCTGAAAAACGGCAGAATCGGTTCAGTGTAACGGTGTGGTGTGGTATGACCTCAGATCAGGTTGTGGGCCCGTTCCTTCTGCGCAACACCATGAATGCTGAGCGGTACCTTGCTATGTTGCGAAACGAGGTCTGGCCGGTTGTCAGCACATGGGAGAACATCGACGATCTGATATTTATGCAAGATGGCGCCCCTCCGCACTTCGCTCTTGTTGTCCGTGAGTGGCTGGATGCCCACTTCCCTGGGCGTTGGATGGGTCGTCGTGGTCCACATCAATGGCCAGCCAGGAGCCCCGACTTGACACCGTGCGACTTCTTTCTTTGGGGGTGGGTAAAGGAAGAAGTCTACCGCACCAAACCGAGGACATTGGAAGAACTGGAGGACCGAATTCGGGAAGTCATGTCCTCCATCCCGCCGGAGTTCCTGCTAAAGTCAGTGGACGCCATTCCTGGGCGGCTCCAGAAGCTGGTGGAAAGAGTTGGAGCCCACATTGAATTTTAGAGAAAACCTACCATGTATGCCTACCTTTTCATATTATTTCTTCTGAAATAAATGGATAATATACGTATTTTTTTACCAATCCAAAATAGGGAGCTACTTTCCGCCCACCCTGTATATATATATATATATACACACACACACATATATATATACACATATACATATATATATACACATATACACACACACATATACTGTATATATACACATATACATATATATGTTAACCCCCTCCGTCTATGGCCCTGAGTCGGTTCGGAATCGACGGGGGTTCTAGTTAGGAGGCAAGCAACGGATATTTCTTCTATAACATTCTAATTCTTTTCGGTCGCCTCTTGTTAAACTCTTGGCTACATACTCGCCAGACTGTTATGCCAATATCTTCTATGGTGCTTGGGTTGTCTCTTTCTCTCGCTTTATGGGTCGACGATTATTAATTCTTCTCTTGCTATAATACTCTGATACTTTCTCTTGGTACTAAACTTATCGATTTTTCTTTTATAACTTATTGACTTAACTGACTAAATTCCTGAAGAGAACAAGGCTCGAAGGAAAATATAAAAACTTTTTCTACTGTGGTTTACTTCTCAAAATGTACAGGTAGTGCTCTGAATTTACAGGGGTAGAGGTTCGACCTCTTTCGACCATGGCTCAGGCCGGAATCTAAAAAAAGTTAAGGAGGCAAGGGGCCTCTGCCCCCTCCTCGCAGCAAGGCTGCTAACAAGGGAGGCTCGTAATGAAGTGCTCCAATGAAGTGCTAATATGAAGTGACTTAATCAAGTGTCGTAATTTTACAAATACATGTATAATATAAACCTAAATGTTGGGGGACGGAAGTTGAAGGTTAAGTTCCCCCCTTTTAAACACATGATCAGATGTTTGAAAGATTCCAAATAAAATAAAAAAAAATAAAAATAAAAACTAATTGTATATTTTTGCCGAATCTTCATTTCTGAAGGCGATATCATTTCGTAATAGTACACATAAGTACAAATTAAGTACACGACTGAGTCCGTATTAATTTTGGTTCATTACAATTACGATTACAATTATGGATTACTTCACATTCGCTTTTGATTGTCCATTACAGTTCTATTAAAGTACATTCTTACATTATAAATTAAATCATTACATTTAATTACAGTTTCATTGAAGCACATTACAAGTTATTATTAATTACAGTTTCGTTAAAGTACATTACGTCGTTTACCATTCTTAGTGTTTTTATATATTTATATATGGTTATACTATATGGTTATTCTATATGGTTATACTAGATGGTTATACTAGATGGTTATACTAGATGGTTATTATATTTGGTTATTAGTACAACACAAGTACATGAGACATGACACACATGATATAACATAAAGCATGATAAAGTTATAAATTCGAATCGAGCGAAATGAGACTTTTTTTTATCTTTGAAGCGTTCGATTCTGCCAGTTAGCGAAATGTGATAACTTACTAAGCATTTTTGAGTTCAATGCGGGAGGCGATATAATAAAAAAATAATAATGAAAAAAATAATACGAGAACGTATTTTTGCGTTTTCGAACGAAGGCATGAAGTTTTGCATTTCACGAGCAAAAAATGAATATTTAATAAAATTTATATAGGATAATGATCAAGGGAAATTAATGAGGGGAAAATGTGACGTATGGATGAATATGGTTGAATAATAATATTTATACTACATAACACCACAACATTATTACCAAAGAATTTACCATACATTGAATACGGAAGATGTCCAAATACTAAGCACATGATTCAGTGTACAAGGTATTTGAAACGTAGAGAGAATTAAGTTATTTTATGACGTCATAGTGTATAAGTCATTATTAGAAAAGATGAATTAGGGAAATACAGTAATGAATAAAGAAGTACAAATCGAAATTCTATCCAAAACTCGCTTAGGCGATTTTTGGTTTCTTATGTAAATATGAACATTCAAACATAAAAACTATACGAACATAAGTACTGCATGAAGACAATGAATCCACATAATGATGGTGTAGGAATTGTTCATTGTTCAATTTTTACATATACACATACAGCTATAATCACAAATACATATATACACATATATACACATATATATATACACATATACCCACACACACATATATATATATATGCATATAACTGCAATGACCACGCAGTATATAAATGAATAGAAACGACATAAGTGTTTAAGGAACGTTTCTGCACACGAGGAGGAGAGATAACGAATAATGAAAAATGAGGCGAACCGCCCGGGAATCGAACCCAGGGCCTTCCAATTGCCGGTCGGACGCTCTACCATTATGCTACGGACCTCACTCAATCACAAATCGAAATTCTCCCACATAGGGCAGAAACCAATACCCTGAGAGGGCACCCTCGCAAATCGTGAATATGCGCATATAACTGCAATGACCACGCAGTATATAAATGAATAGAAACGACATAAGTGTTTAAGGAACGTTTAAGGAACGGTTCGCCTCATTTTTCATTATTCGTTATCTCTCCTCCTCGTGTGCAGAAACGTTCCTTAAACACTTATGTCGTTTCTATTCATTTATATACTGCGTGGTCATTGCAGTTATATGCGCATATTCACGATTTGCGAGGGTGCCCTCTCAGGGTATTGGTTTCTGCCCTATGTGGGAGAATTTCGATTTGTGATTGAGTGAGGTCCGTAGCATAATGGTAGAGCGTCCGACCGGCAATTGGAAGGCCCTGGGTTCGATTCCCGGGCGGTTCGCCTCATTTTTCATTATTCGTTATCTCTCCTCCTCGTGTGCAGAAACGTTCCTTAAAC
Source organism: Bathynomus jamesi (assembly GCA_023014485.1). Taxonomy (NCBI): domain Eukaryota; kingdom Metazoa; phylum Arthropoda; class Malacostraca; order Isopoda; family Cirolanidae; genus Bathynomus; species Bathynomus jamesi. The sequence continues at coordinate 418,814 of JAJOZX010003068.1, read as the reverse complement.
ACTTATGTCGTTTCTATTCATTTATATACTGCGTGGTCATTGCAGTTATATGCGCATATTCACGATTTGCGAGGGTGCCCTCTCAGGGTATTGGTTTCTGCCCTATGTGGGAGAATTTCGATTTGTGATTGAGTGAGGTCCGTAGCATAATGGTAGAGCGTCCGACCGGCAATTGGAAGGCCCTGGGTTCGATTCCCGGGCGGTTCGCCTCATTTTTCATTATTCGTTATCTCTCCTCCTCGTGTGCAGAAACGTTCCTTAAACACTTATGTCGTTTCTATTCATATATATATATATTATATATATACACACACATATGTACACACACACACACATATATATAGATAGATATATATATATATATATATATACAGTATATATATATATATATATATATATATATATATACATTTTCAACTGCAAAGAACACGCAGAATAATTAACGTAAAGAACGACGCTTGTATAGAAGACATTCCGCGCAAGATGAGGAGGGAGAACGAACAAATGAAAAAATAAGGTAACCAACCGGGAATCGAACCCGGGAGGTGCCCCCCTCGGGGCACTGGTTTCTGCGCGTATGTAGGAGAATTACACACATTTTACCTCTATCTTCGTCATTAATCGCCCTACCACCCAGCTTCGTATCATCCGCAAACTTTGAAACTGTACTGACTAGGCCGACATCTAAATCATTAATATACATAAGAAAAAGCAAGGGGCCCAATACAGAACCCTGAGGAACGCCACTCGCTACATTAGCCCAACACGACTCCGCTCCATCAACGACCACCCTCTGTTTCCTACCTCGCAACCACTTTTCTAGCCAATTTATTACTACACCCCTGATTCCATGAGCCTTGGTTTTTTCAATGAGTCTTTTGTGCGGCACGGTGTCAAACGCTTTTTGAAAATCCAAATACACTACATCAACCGCCCGATGTCTATCGTAAACGTCAACCACGCTTTGGAAAAATTCTAAAAGATTAGTTAAGCAAGATTTGTTTCGCCTAAAACCGTGCTGCGTATTTCTAACTAGTTTATGCAATTCTAAGTGTTCGACTATACAATCCCTAATGATTGATTCCAGTAGCTTACCTACAACAGACGTTAAACTGATTGGCCTATAATTTCCCGCCGCACCTTTATCGCCTTTCTTAAAGATAGGTGTTACGTTTGCTAACTTGAAATTATCTGGTACGCACCCTTCAGAAATAGACGCATTAAAAATCTTTGTTAGCGGCACAACAATGCTATCTTTTAATTCTTTTAGTTGTATAGGATATATGGAATCCAGCCCCGGTGATTTACGCGTTTTCATTTTATGAATATAGCGCATTACCTCCCCTTCACTAACCACGATATTATCCAAAATATTACCATTATCAAAAGGTATTATGTCTATCACCGTAAGGATTATTCGTTACATCTTCTATAGTAAAAACTGACGTAAAAAATTCGTTTAGCAAGGTAGCCATTTCCTTGTTTTCAGAAACTAGATCTCCGTTTACATTTTTCAAAGGCCCCAAGACACTTTTTACTGGATTTCTATTATTGACGTATTGAAAGAATCGTTTGCGGTTTTCATTACCGTCACGAGCTATGGAGATTTCAAATTCGCGCTTGGACTTTTTTATTACACTTTTCGCTTCACGCCTTAGAGATATGTAATTGTTTCGTAACCACAAATTGTCTTTATCGCACTTATGTAGCCTATAAGCCCTATCTCTACTCTTTATAATGTCTCCTACTCTAGAAGTAAACCACAAGGGCTTGTTGTTTACTTTCGCACGCTTAATTTGGTACGGTACACATTCCTCATTTATAGTCCTAAATACTGCTTCGAACGATTCCCACATTAGTTTTGCGTTGGAGTTCCCCATTACGTTTTCCCAATTGACGTGTGACAATTTATTTCGAAATTTACTAAAGTCTGCGTGCTGGAAGTTAGGAATTTTAGTCGAGTTAGCTGGTTTCGAGTGACTTACTGAGAGGACAAGCTCTACCATATTGTGATCGCTATTGCTTAACGGTTCTATTACTTGAAGATCAGTAATTAGCCTATCATCCGTAGTTATTACTAAATTTAAAATACTGTCCAACCTCATAGGTTCCCCAAACTTTTGAATAAGAAAGCTATCCTCGAGAAAATTAACTAAACGATTACCTTCCGCGTCTCCCTGCATTGTATCGTAATTCACGTTGGCGCAATTAAAGTCACCCATAACTAAAGTCTGCTCACTACCGATTATACATATACATATATATATATACATATTATATATACACACTATATATATATATACATATATTATATATATATATATATATATATATATATATATAATATATATATATATATATATATATATATATATATATATATATACATATATATATATATATATATACACATATATACATATACATATATATATATATATATATATATATACATATATATATATACATACACATATATACATATACATATATATATATATACACATATATATATATATATGCATATATATATATATACATATATATATATACACATATATATATATACATATATATATATATATACACATACATATATACATATATACAGTATATATAATATATACACACATTGGGGTGACAATAAAAATCGAAAGTTGGGGTTTTTTATTGGCCATTTGTTCAATGGTGCTACTACATGAGATAACAATGTACTGTAAATATTAGGTCATTCAGATAATATTTAAGGGTGTCTCAAGTGAGGTAAATAATTCTCCTTATAACAAAAATTAATTATTCATTACCTAGTAAAAATAAATTAATATTTTTTTTAATTAATGTAAATAAACGTTAGTTTTAGTTCATAAGGTTTAAGTGCAGGCGTACTCCAATCGTAATAAGTAAATAATATATTTACTAAATATATTCCAGGGTGTCTTTCATTCAATTGTAGACCACCCAGTAACTCTTGCTTTTCCTCAAGCCATACCCCTTTTTCAATGTACCAGGCTGAGACTTCCTATAATCCTCAACAACCTGCAAGAGATGTTGGCGCTGTTCTTCATTCTTCGTAATCTTTGTATTGAAGGCCTGGATCAAGGCAATTCCCCTCTCTGCCATGTCATTGACGACTTTTAGTCCTTCAACTATAGTCAAACCAGTCTTGAAATCTTCGTCGTCCGGCCAGGTCTCTGGTTCCTTGGACAAGAAACCATCATTAATTTTTAGAAGTTCAAAGAGAAGCTTTGATCCTTTCGAGGCAAAGTCCGAGAGCTGCTTTGTTGAAATTGAAGAAACAGCAGGTATTGGGGCTCGCTTTGGAGGATCTTCAGCAGCAGCTTTTTCGAGGATTGATCGAGCGATATTCTTTTTCGTCGTTGCATTGATACCTTTATCAAAGAGTTCGAGACCGATCAAGTACTCGCTGAGGTACCATAAGTGACGACCGAGGACACTAAGGCAGGATGCTGAGATCTTTTCATCGTGGTACTTTGCTAGGTCTTGAAGAAGCTTCAAATCGTTCGCGGGAGCAGATGAAGGACTGCTGGCCGTGAACCACGCGCTGACATATAACTCAAGGGCAAAAAATACAAATCGTTTTAAGCCAGACATTTCACGAGTTGTAAGTCTGAACTGATGGGAAAGCAGCAGGATTTTTAATGAATAAATTACTTTTGCCATCCAACGTGCTCGGTGAAGAGCTCCAGGTCGCTGAAACCTAAAGTTAGGTAAATTACCTCCAAGGATTGTAATCGACAACTCCAAGAATTCACGGTAATCATCCCTCGGCTGATGTTTTGTCAGATATAGATTC
>JAJOZX010003068.1:402500-410000 GCA_023014485.1 Bathynomus jamesi | reverse complement strand
TGTATTAATTAATACTAAACCGAGGGTCAAGTGTAAATAGTTTGTTTTTTATGTTTTTATGTTTCAGGATAAGGCAGTGAGGCTGCACTGAGGCACAATGGAGAAATCAACAAGTCGTGATCGTGATCAAGGGAGGAAGTATAAAGCTGGCTCTGTTAAACGACAAGAAAAGGCAGACGTAAACCAAAGAGTAAAAAAACTACCAAAAATAACTCAATGGTTGACATATCCAACAGTATCTGAATCTGCAAAATCACAAACTCAAACTGAATCCGGTCAAACTGAATCTGAATCAGTAGAGACACCAATTACGCCTGAAACAACTGGAGAAGCCACAACTAGTACTGAACCTAGTGTAGTTAGCGCAATTGAACCTGAACACAGTGACAGTGAGGAGACACAAGAGGAAGTGAAAGTTATGAATACCGGTACTGAATAAGGATTTGAAACGGATCTTGGATTATGGCCTAAAATAATTACTGAAAATGTGTGTGACTATTGGTTGAAAAAGGGAAGCGCAGAATGTCGACACTGTGATGGTGACTTCAAAGAGTCAACTGTGAAAGAGCTAAACAGAACCCGTCATTGTACAAAGACATTATTCACTCGAACTCATTCATTATCTGGCCAAGAAATTAATCTTAAATGGCTCTGTTACTCTAAAACAACTGGTAAAGTGTATTGTTTTGCTTGCAAGCTTATGTCAAAGGTGGAAAGCTCATTCACAACTGGCTTCAATGGTTGGAAGAACGCTAGGTATGTCATAGAATCTCACAGTAGGTCAGATCAGCACAGGAAAAGTATGGTCGAAATGATATATCGAAAGACTGCGGGTGCCCGTATTGACTCTAATCTAGTACAACAATATGAAAGTGAATGCGAGTACTGGCAAGCAGTATTGAGGAGGTGTGTAGATGTTTTAAAGCTACTTTGCGAACGCGGGCTAGCCATTCGAGGTAAAGATGAAGTAATTGGATCAGTACACAATGGAAACTATCTTGGGATTCTAGAGCTGCTGAGCACATACGACAGTTTCTTGGCAGCACATATCAAGAAACACGCAAACAAAGGTAGTGGTCATACTTCCTACTTGTCCCATGTCATTTCTGAGGAAGTCATTGGAATAATGGCAGAAAAGGTTATGTCCTCAATAACAGATGAAGTAAAAACAGCAAAGTACTTCTCAATTTCTGTTGACTCCACACCTGATATTTCACACATGGATCAACTTACTTTTACAATCCGCTATGTACTGCCTACTACAGGTCCAGTTGAAAGGTTTTTGCAGTTTATTCCCATGCTAAGCCACACTGGCAGAGATATTGCTACAACTGTTCTTGATTTTCTTAAAGAGAAGAACATTCCAGTTATCGACTGCCGAGGACAGTCCTATGACAATGCCAGCAACATGTCTGGTAAATATCTGGGGACCCAACAGATAATCAAGAATGAGTGTAGTGAAGCTGAGTACATACCATGTATGGCTCATTCCTTAAACTTGGTGGCTAAGTGTGCTGCAGAAAGCTGTCCTGCTGCAGTGTCATTGTTGCTCTGGTACAAAATATGTACTCCTTTCTTGTTGCATCTACTTATCGTTGGAGGAGACACCGTGAGGTACTAGAGACTAATAAAGATAAGAAGTTGAAAGTTGAAAATACTTTCAGACACTCGTTGGTCAGCACGAGCAGATGCTGTAGCTGCTCTCAGTAGAGCACACAAAGAAAACATCATTGTTCTGGAAGAGTTATTCTCAGATCAGAATCAGCCAGCTGAAACAAGAGCTGAATCAAGTGGTCTTCTCAAAGGTTTGAAAAAACTTGAAACAGTGATTCTTCTTGAAGTTTGGGATACAGTATTGGAAAGGTTTCAGAGTAGCAGTATCCAGCTGCAAAAATCTGGGCTCTCCCTCAACACAGCTGTCACACTGCTAGAGTCTCTTTACAATTTGCTAAAGACCTGAGATCCCAGTTCGATGACTTTGAAGCAAAAGCTATGGCTAAGTGTGATCCCTGTGATGTGACGAGTAATGATGCATACTACGCCGACACGCAGCGTATTAGGAAGCGCAAGCGTCACCACGATGAACTAGACTCCGCGGAGGATGTTATGCTGACAGGGAGAGACAAGTTTAGAGTGACTGCATTCTTGCCCATCATTGACAAGCTCTGTGCTGCCCTACAACAACGCATTGCTGCTTACAGCGACCTTCGAGAGAAATTTGGGTTTTTATCAGAAATCTCAAACAAAACGAACACTGAGCTTAAAGCATCTGCTGAAAAGCTTGTGTCTTCATATCCTAAGGACTTGGAGGCTGGATTGGAGTCGGAGCTTTTGCAGTTTGCACACCTTATGAAATCCATTCGAAGAGATTCACCTGAAAGTGCTCCTTCATCAGGTGGTGCAAAGGCTGCAGAAAGTCCTGAACTAGAAATGTATGAGATAATTCACAGACATGACATGGTAGAAACATTTGCTAATGTTGAAATTGTATTACGACTCTATCTCTGCATGTTTGTCACAAACTGCACTGGGGAGCGATCATTCTCCAAGATGAAACTAGTCAAGAATTATCTAAGAAACACCATGGGGCAGGACCGTTTGTCTTCACTCACCCTGTTGAGCATTGAGCATGAGAAATTAAGGGTGCTTGATTTTACTGATGTCATCAAACAGTTTGCAAGTAAGAAGGCTAGAAAAAAATCTTTTTTGACTGAGAAATAGTTAAGTGTACCGTACAAATTGCCTGCAATAAACAAAACCCACTCATTGCATCATTTGCATGTCAGTCAAGTGGTATTCTCTTTAGTTAATGGTGTATTATTATAGTTATTTTTGTTAATGGTGTATTATTATAGTTATTTTTATTGTTAAGCTTCAAAAAAACAAATGTGTAATGTTCAACTATGAAATGGTCATTTGGCTAATTAATTATCAATAAATTGAATATTGTTTAAAAAGTAAATTTATTTTAACGCTTCGCTCGCCCATTGATTTGAGGGCCCCGTAAGGTCACCACTGGGGGATGGGGGTGTAAATCTTCATTTCAGTTAATTAAGCTAGCTTTGCGTAGTTTGAGGGCCCCGCACTCCAACCGGCCTATGGCCCCGCGCACCTTAAATCCGCCACTGGATGAAGGTGCAACTGGCGTTTCCGGACCATCTACAGAACCAGAGTACACTTTTGAAGGTAGACATTTAGAGCCTAAAAAGTTAACCCAAGGACAGTTGAATGATCTTGTTAGAGACTTATCGCTGTCTAAAGAGAAATCAGAGCTTCTCGCCTCAAGACTAAAGGAGAACAATTTACTTGAGAACAATGTTCGTATTAGTTACTACCGAAAGCGGAATTTTGAATTAACAGCATTCTTTTCAGTAGACGGTCCTCTCTGTTATTTCCATGACATCAATGGACTATTTACAGCCATATCTCAGACGTATGTGGCATCTGAGTGGCGCCCTTTATTGATTCGTCGCAGAGAAGCCTGAAAGCAGTTCTTTTGCATAATGGTAATATAATGCCATCCATCCCCATTGCCCATTCCGTCCATCTAAAAGAGACATATGACAATATGGATATACTACTTAAGGCAATCAAATACGACAGTCATCAATGGAATGTTTGTGGAGATCTAAAAGTTATAGGAATGCTTATGGGTATGCAGTCAGGATTCACAAAATTTTGTTGTTTCCTTTGCCTGTGGGACAGTCGCGCCACTATAGAACATTACACCAAAAGTGACTGGCCACTTAGGTATACATATGTCCCAGGGATAAGCAATGTCCAGTCTGTCCCTTTAGTGGATCCCCAAAAGATCTATCTGCCACCTCTTCACATTAAACTTGGTTTAATGAAGAATTTTGTTAAAGCAATGGGTAAAGTCAATTCTGAAGGGTTCCAATACCTTTCAAGGAAATTTCCGAAGGTTACTGCAGCAAAATTGAAGGAAGGAATTTTTGTTAGGCCACAAATAAGGGAGGTTTTGAATGACACTGAATTTGAAAAAGTCCTAAGTCCGCTGGAATTGAAGGCTTGGCTGGCGTTCAAATGGATATGTGAAAACTTTCTTGGAAGCAACAAGTCACCTCGTATAAGGATGGAGTCAAGAACCTCCTTGATGCCTTCAAAGAAATGGAGTGTCGAATGTCGTTAAAAATTCACTTCCTGCATTCCCACTTAGATTTCTTTCCTGAAAACCTTGGTGCAGTGAGTGACGAGCAAGGAGAGCGCTTCCATCAAGATATTCAGATGATGGAGAAGCGCTACCAAGGATATTGGAATGAAAGCATGATGGCGGACCAGTGTTGGATGCTGTATCGTGACAATCCAGGCCAAATTTACAAAAGGAAATCACACTCACAGCGCTTTTAATAAAATAATGTATATATTCTTTATTTACAAGTACATTGAATAAGGTATATGATGTATTTGTTGTTTAGCATTCCTAAGTGTGATCTATGCATCCATAAATTTTCTTATAGCAATATCAAAAACTTAAAAATATCAAAGCCAGTGTATCTATATAACTATACGTGCTAGAAAAGAAATAAAACCAGATTCAGAATCGACGCGAAAAATGCATTAAGAAAAGTGTGATCATGTTTGTGATGAGAAAAAAAAGTTTCATTTTGTTGGCCAGTTTTATCAATTTAAAACTAATTAATTATCGATTTAAAACTAAAGATAGAATCTCTGGATCCAGAGGATCAAGTCATAATAGACTACATCCACAAATGTAACACTCTATATCTATTTATAACGGACATGCAAATATATCAGATCCAAAGAATCCAGTCAATTTCATTACGGTATCCATCAAGTCACGGTCCATATCGATTGCGGACTAAGTCAAAATTTACAACCATATACATTACAATATATACACTTACGAGGAAAAGTGTAGGTGTGGCTGTAAAGACTGTACAGTAATGTAGAAATGTGTGTGCACCCATTTTGGGTCTCCCATTTAAAGGTGTTTGTGGGGCAAGTGAAGATCATGAGTTTTTCAATACCTCACAGTACTATGGGGGGCACCGCTCGGCAGAGGAATCTCTTTAAATGGGTTGTGTAAGGACAGAGAGTATCCCCTAACCCAAGACGCTGCCTCCCTATATCCCACAACACTTGTGTTGAGCTGTGGGATCTATCCCCACAAAGCCTTAATTTTACTACCTTAAACTATACCCTTTCTATCAACATATGCGTCTAATCGATTTTTAAACATGTTTATAGACGTGCTACTAATTACTTCTACCGGCAAACTATTCCACCTATTTACTATTCTATGCGTAAAAAAGTTTTTCGCAACTGCTGTCTCGAACCTTCTACTTGTCAACTTACTCCCGTTATTTCTAGTCCTATTATATTGAGATATTTCGAAAAAGCTATCTCTATCTACGTTATCAAACCATTCATAATTTTGAAAACCTGGATTAGATCACCCCTTAACCTCCTAGTCTCGAGAGTAGTCAATTTTAACTCCTTAAGCCTATCCTCGTACGACTTTGACCTAAGAGACGGAATCATCTTAGTTGCTCGTCTTTGAACTCTTTCGATTTTGTTTATATCTTTGCGCATATGCGGATTCCAAAATTGGACCGCGTACTCCAAATGGGGTCTAACTAATGATTTATAAAGAGGAACTATAATATCGCGCGATTTGTATTCAAAATTTCGAGCTATAAACCCTAACACTTTGTTCGCCTTATTGACCACTGCTGTACTTTGTTTCGCTACTTTTAAATCACCAGTGACTATAACTCCTAAATCTTTTTCCTGCTCTACGCTTGTTAAATCTTTCCCTGACATACTATACGCAAAATTACCGTTACGCGAACCTATATGCAAAATTTTGCACTTATCCACGTTAAATCTCATTTGCCATGTGACTGACCAATCAACGATTTTATTCAGATCTTCCTGAATTTTACCTCTATCTTCGTCATTAATCGCCCTACCACCCAGCTTCGTGTCATCCGCAAAGTTTGAAACTGTACTGACTAGGCCGACATCTAAATCGTTAATATATATAAGAAAAAGCAAGGGGGCCAATACAGAACCCTGAGGAACGCCACTCGCTACATTAGCAAAACACGACTCCGCTCCATCAACGACCACCCTCTGTTTCCTGCCTCGCAACCACTCTTCTAGCCAATTTATTACTACACCCCTGATTCCATGAGCCTTAGTATACATACACATATATATCTATCAGAAACGTGTTTTCTTAAGGTTCATTTTTCCTTCACACACTACCTGACCTCCAAAAAGGTCACCTACCGTGGGAAAAAAAGGATTAAGTCAGTAAACAGTGACCAGATAAGTTTCATTTAATACTTTTTCTTTAACATTTCTTTCGTCGGTAGCTTAATTATATATTCATTTAGCATAAAATTGTGTTACAAGAACATGTTTCTGCGTTTCAAGAACAATTTTGCGGGTTTTCGCAGGTGACGGCACAATAAGCACGCGGTAGACCTACTTTGTAATTTATTAATTTCCAAACGCTCGTTTTGTGTTTTTTTTCTTTTTTAACTAATTAAAAGCATGGCACCCCCGTCAAGTACTTGCAGTCGCTGTGAAGGGAAATTTGCCGCTTACGCGTTTACAATGGCTAATAATAATGAACAATTAGTTTGCAGGTGGTGCTCAAGCATGGAAGTCCTGAGGAACGAATTAGACCGTGAGAGGGAGGCCAGCGTGAGGCTTCAAGAAAGCGTGATGCTTCTGACGGCAAAATTGGATTCCCTTGAGACTCCAGTTACGACCCCTCATGCCTCAGTTTCTACTAATAATATAAATAGTATTAATAGCCCTCTCTCTTCCCCTAGTTCCCAACCCTTCGTTCGAGTGTGAAATGGAGCCCCATTGCGAAAAGCAAAGACTTGTCTACCAGTAATAACAAGCAATAAGTTTTCTGTTTTAGGTTTCGAAGATGCTGATGAACCGGAAATACGACTCGTTGGCGATTCCATTGTTCGAGGGCAGCTCGAGGAATTCTGTGTGAGAAACCCTCGTCGTAGGCGCCGTTACTGCTACCCTGGTGCAAGGGTGGAGGATATAACTAATAGTGTTGACCATTTTACAGACGGTACCGCTGAGGACACAACGTATGTTATTCATGTCGGTACTAATAACGTTTTAAATTCTAGATCGGAAGAACTGCTGGCTAGGTACAGGGACTTAATAGAGCGACTAAAGGAGAAAACTAATAAGATTGTCTCAACAGGTATACTTCCTCGAATTATCCAACGTAACGATTTCTACAGCAAGGCGACCTTATTAACAATAATCTAAAGTCTCTTTGCCAACAGGAAGGAGTGCATTATGCGAATTTTTGGAACAGTTTCTACGGCAGGAGGGACATGTTCCTCGAAGATGGACTTCATCTTAATGACGTAGGAGCTGCGCGTTTAGGAAGACTATTTCATAATACTGTCTCTTCTTTTCAGGCTGCCGTAACTCGAACGGTCCCAGCGTAAATTCTACAAGTTTCCCCCGCGC
>JAJOZX010003068.1:390000-392500 GCA_023014485.1 Bathynomus jamesi | reverse complement strand
TGGTACTCGTTTGTTGAATAAAAATTCATTGACAGATTTTTGTTTAATTTTTTCCGTTTATGATCTGCCAGAGCATCAAACTGGGGACCCGTAAACTTTAAACTATTGAATTAATACTTCGGTTTATCAGTCTCCTCAGAAAATGGAACAAGGGGATCCATGTGGATTAAAATGTTTCCAAACTTTTAATTTATGAAACACCCTAATATATATATATATATACGTATATATATATACATATATATATATATATACATATATATACACACACACACATATTATATACATATATACATATATACACATATAAGTGGTTTTCGCTGGTGTTTTAAAAAAAAAAAGTGTTCCGTACATTCTTAACTAAATTACTTCGTACTACTAATCATTCATTAACGAATATATTTAATTTATTGACGTTATTCAGTACTATATTATTGGATCAAACCAAGGCTACAGAACGTGGCTTGCCTTGTTTGGTTTTCAAATCAATCGTAAAACGTGCAGTCATAAGGTTGAAATTCCCTTGGTTTGTTTTTGTTGTTTTTCAAATCTATCAGAAACGTGGTTTTTTAAGGTTCAGATTTCCTTCACACACTACCTGACCTCCAAAAGGGTCACTTACTGTGGGAAAAAAAGGATTAAGTCAGTAAAAAAACGACCAGATAAGTTCCATTTAATACTTTTTCTTTAACATTTCTTTCGTCGGTAGCTTAATTCTATATTAATTTAGTAATAAATTTGTGTTACAAGATCCTGTTTCTGCGTTTCAAGAACGCGGTGGACCTACGTTGTAATTTATTAATTTCCAAACGCTCGTTTTTGTTTTTCTTTTTCTTTTTTGTTGTTTAACTAATTAAAAGCATGGCACCCCCGTCAAGTACTTGCAGTCGCTGTGAAGGGAAATTTGCTGCTTACGCGTTTACAATAGCTAATAATAATGATCAGTTAGTTTGCAGGTGGTGCTCAAGCATGGAAGTGCTGAGGAACGAATTAGACCGTGAGAGGCAGGCCAGGGTGAGACTTGAAGAAAGCGTGATGCTCCTGACGGCAAAATTAGAATCCCTTGAGACTCCAGTTACGACCCCTCCTGCCTCAGTTTCTATTAATAATATAAATAGTACTAATAGCCCTCTCTCTTCCCCTAGTTCCCAACCCTTCGTTCGAGTGCGAAATGGAGCCCCATTGAGAAAAGCAAAGCCTTGTCTACCAGTAATAACAAGCAATAAGTTTTCTGTTTTAGGGTTCGAAGATACTGATGAACCGGAAATACGACTCGTTGGTGATTCCATTGTTCGAGGGCAGCTCGAGGAATTCTGTGGGGAGAAACCCTCGTCGTAGGCGCCGTTACTGCTACCCTGGTGCAAGGGTGGAGGATATAACTAATAATGTTGACCATTTTACAGACAGTACCGCCGAGGACACAACGTATGTTATTCATGTCGGTACTAATAACGTTTTAAATTCTAGATCGGAAGAACTGCTGGCTAGGTACAGGGACTTATTAGAGCGATTAAAGGAGAAAACTAATAAGATTGTTTTAACAGGTATACTTCCTCGAATTATCCAAAGAAGCGATTTCTACAGCAAGGCGACCTACATTAACAATAACCTAAAGTCTCTTTGCCAACAGGAAGGAGTGCATTTTGCTAATTTTTGGAACAGTTTCTACGGCAGGAGGGACTTGTTCCTCGAAGATGGACTTCATCTTAATGAAGTTGGAGCTGCGCGTTTAGGAAGACTATTTCATAATACTGTCTCTTCTTTTCAGGCTGCCGTAAGCCGAACGGTCCCAGCGTAAATTCCACAAATTTCCCCCGCGCTCGCGAAGGTGTCGCAATTACAAACAAGTTGAAGGTTCTATCCTTAAATGCTCGTAGCCTACGAAATAAAATAAACGAATTTTTTTCTTTAATTGCTTGTAAAGACTATGATTTAATTGCGATAAATGAATCGTGGCTTAGCACTGAAACACGTGACTTTGTAGGGGAGTATCAAATTAAAGGTTATAGACTTTTTTAAAAAACAGAATAGGTAGGCGAGGAGGCGGTGTTATGTTGTATATCAAAGATAATATTGCGAATGTTATAGAAGTAAAGAACTCAATTCCAGAACCGATAGATTCGACAATAGCAGAACTTAAATTGAACGATTTCAAACTTCTTGTTGCGGTTATATATAGGCCCCCAAATCAAACAGCTGCTACGGACGAAGCGTTATATCGTGAACTAAAGAGAATAATCGGTAGTGAGCAGGCTTTAGTTATGGGTGACTTTAATTGCGCCAACGTGAATTACGATACAATGCAGGGAGACGCGGAAGGTAATCGTTTAATTAATTTTCTCGAGGATAGCTTTCTTATTCAAAAGGTTGGGGAACCTACGAGGTTGGACAGTATTTTAGATTTAGTAATAACTACGGATGATAGGCTAATTACTGATCTTCAAGTAATAGAACCGTTGAGCAATAGCGATCACAATATGGTAGAGTTTGTCCTCTCAGT
>JAJOZX010003068.1:355000-377500 GCA_023014485.1 Bathynomus jamesi | reverse complement strand
ACGTGGCTCTTATTTCAGTGTTTTTTTTCTGTCCCAGTGGCTTGCACGAAAGAAAGGAAAGTGCCTTATCTGTTTTTCGCTTTTTCTACCCCCCTGTGAATTATTGCTTCACAGGCAGATAAGCGTGTTTATTTCATTTCAGAACCCATTTCTCTTCACCTCTGCTTCTCCTGAGCTAACCTAGAGTGGGTCTGCAGGTCTTTATAGTCCTTTAAACTTTGTTTGACAATCTCTTTCTTTCTTTCTTCGTTTCATTCCACTAAGTGGAATATAGGCTATATTTTTCCTTTCATCCAACCCTTCCCTCTGAGGATATGCATGGCAATTTTCATCTTCCATGCTAAACAAATATTATAAAAGCTTAAATTCTTAAATATCTCAAATATTCTGATATATACTGTGTGTGTGTGTGTGTGTGTGTGTGTGTGTGTGTGTGTGTGTGTGTGTGTGTTCCTACATTGATGTTCCGAGGTCCAGCCTCGTCATCAGTAGGCTACAACTAAAATATTTAAATCAGAATACCGAAATATAACTACACTTGTTGTACAATTTTGTAATAAAATTAACAATGTAAAATCAAGAATTAATCTAAATTTATTTGTATTTGAAAAGGTGACTTATAATAATCTAATTGGGTTTAAAAGAATAAATATAAATGTTTACTAAACGGAATCACTTTGAACACTTGAGAATCTTAAAAATCATTCACAACAGAGGCGTCATTTCAAACTGGCTTGGGTAGGGGGGCGAAGAAGGCAGTGAGAGGCCCCTCACATGTCAAAATTTATTGAGTGCTACTCACAATGTACTTTATAATCAAATTAATATAAACAAGAATGATTAAACCGTATCAGCTAGACTGGTTATTTACAGTTAACTATCAAATTATTAAGTTAAGCAAAAAATCATGAAATTTATATCAATGTAGTAGAGGATATCTTCTACACTTCATTTTTGCAAAATCATCAACCAAAACATCAAAATTAAGGTTTTTGACTACTACTTTTTCAGAGGCCATCAGAAGCAAGTCATTCAGTTCGTAGTTTGTAAATAGTAGTTCAGTCGTAGTTCGTAAATAGTGTTTCACCAAACTCAACACAGAAAGCAATTGCTCATTATTAGCAGTGGTTACTGGAAAAGTGATGAGTTTTTAAATTTTCAAAACTTCAGAATGAGCTAATTTTTTAAGAAACTATCATTTAGAGGGCCTTGGAGGCCCCCCTGGTAAGCTTGAAGGTGGGCTCCGCTGTCGTGAACAAAACTCTTTCCTTCTTATTTTGCCCTTTTAACTATTTGCTCTTTCTTCTATTCTCAATCTTTACTCTTGTTTTCTCTTTGTGTCTTATTACGGACGCGGGTAGCTCGCTTGAGCCTGTGAGGCACCATTTAACTTTCAAACACAAGCAAAGGGACCGGGATAATTACACACTTTTTTTTACTGTTTACTGACTTTTTATTTATGCCGAAATACTTTAGACGAACGGGGTAATGCGAGGGCGGAATTAGCGTTAACATTTAATCGCGGAAAGAGAGAGAATTAATATTTTAAATAAACTATAACATTCTAATACGACAGACCACCTTATCGGGGCAAACCCCGTTCCGAGACTGAATTGCCAAAATTGGGCATTTTACTCAGCCTGCAGGTTGGGCACATCTCAGATGTTGCCAATTTGTATTGTTGTATTTTTAATTTCAAACAAAACATTATCAATTTCTTATTTACATACAAACCATAAATAAATTTCTTATTAAACATTATTTTCTTCTTTTTTAAACAAAACATTAAATTTTTAGAAATAAAACATTCCTACATTCTTATTAGGCATGATTATCTTTACTATTAAAAAAACAATACATTACACCGCCCCTCATGGAACCCCCAAATGACGCCTCTGATTCACAACCACGTGATCGTGTACAGCTTATAAAGGAACAGGTCTTGAAACTGGTAGGTCCCCCCCCTCCTCCTAAACTCTACAAACGCCCACTGGGGGCGGTACCGACTCCCGTAGGGAACCACTGTCTTATATTAATAATAATAAAAAGTAAAATACTACTAATAATGTTGAGGATATTATATTCAAGTAGTATAGCCGCAAAAGGGGAGAGTGCAGGAATGCTGCAAATTATTATGTAATGTTGCAATGTTGCAAATAGGGGAGTGGGGTGCTGCAAAGGGGGGTGGGGGTATGCAAAGGGGGGTGGGGTGTTTCAAAGGGGGGTATGGTGTTGCAAAAAAAAAAAAAAGGGGGTGCGGGGATGCTTGAGGTGCAACAAGGGGTCATGAAACTTGGAGGCGGCGTTATCCCCCAAGAGAAAGGAGAAGGAGAGAAAGGAGAAGGAGAGAAAGGAGGAGAGGTGTTCACCTGGCAGGAGCCAAGTGCATATTAAGACTTCAGCCGAGTAGGCGTTGTCCTATAGGCTCCTAATCAGCCAATTGGCTTAGACGGAGCCAAGGGGGGAGGGGTACACCTGAAGGGAGAGAGAGAGAGAGAGAGAGAGAGAGAGAGAGAGAGAGAGAGTGTATCGGCCTTTGTTGCCCAAAATGGGATTACAAGGGCATGCAACTTGGAGGCGGAGTTCTCCCCAAGCTATTCCCCCCAAAGGGGTATACCTAACCTAAGAGGCCTCTATGGGAGGGAAGGGGTTTTCTCACCACCCAAAGGGCCAGAAAGAGAAAGGACCAGAGATCCTTGCTCGGCTGGGAGCCGAGCTTGTATGACTCCGCCGTCCGCTCTTTTATAGACCTCTAATCCGCCATGTGGCTGAGTTGCCAGATACCGCCATGTATTTAATTCCAATAGAAGGCTGATTTGCCAGTTTGTGCTATATATTTAATTAATTCTAATCAGCCTAGAAGACTGAGTTGCCAGATAGCAATATTTATTAAATTAAACCATATATTAATCATCCATTTAAATACCACAATATATTTATATGATGGTAGTTAATCAATACAGATGAATCTTCTTAATTCCAACAATTAAAAGAAATTCTGTTTATTAAATAAATAATTTAAACACACGCTCTTTACACAATAAATCGCTTTATTACTTAATTCCTATTAATATCACAATTAAGTCACGAATAACAGTGGGAAGGGAAAAGAAACCTTACGAAGAAAGTTGAAATAAACGACAATTCAAAACACACGGTCGTTCCCCCTCCTCCCTCATTCCCCCCAAACTTCTCACCCCATCTGTGCTTGTATATATGTATAATAAACGAATGAACAACTCGTGCACACACACACACACACACACACACACGCCTCTGAACATATCATGTGAATGAAAATCAGAAAAAAAATGCCAAATGTATATTATTTTAAATCAAATGAATTTCCTCCTTTTAAGAGAATCAATTATTATAAGAAATTAATTATTCAATATAAGAAATTAATCATTAGACGCTGTTTTTTTCTTTTACGAGGAAAGGATTTCCGACAAACTGGTCAATTCGAAACACACGGTCGTCCCCCCTCCTCCCTCATTCCCCCCAAACTTCTCACCCTTCGCGAACGTACAATCGTCAAAATATTAGTTCAGACGAAATATACACAAATGAACAACTTTCTCCTTACCTTATATATATATATATATATATATATATATATATATATATATATATATATGTATATCGAAACAATCATATTAACTGTGTCTATTTAATTTTGTCATTCCTTATATTATATTATATATATATATATAAACGGATTTTCACCTTAAAGTGAATTAAAACAATATTAACATTAAAAAAAATCACACAACAATTGGTTTAGCAAAAGAAATCGTTCCATTAACATTCTCAAATCTATAAACACACACACACATACACACACCCACACACGCCTCTGTATATATTATGTGAATGAAAATCAGAAAAAATGCCAAAAATATATTAATTTAAAACAAAAAATTTTCTCCTTTTGAATCAATTATTAACAATATAAGAAATTAATTATTAAACGCTGTTTTATTTACTTTCTTTCACGAGGAGTCGAGCGAAGGATTCCCGAGAATCTAGGTCAACTCGAATCACACCTGTTTACCCTGAGGCCTTTTTGAAAGGAATCTGGGTCAACTTGTCCTCTCTGTCTCGGGAATCCTTCACTCGACTCCTTCAATTTGATCCCTTGCTTTTAATGTATATAAAATTATATTTTATTAAATGCGTTGATTATTTCTCTTTACTTGCAAATTTGTGTGGCATCATGCCAAAAATATATTA
Source organism: Bathynomus jamesi (assembly GCA_023014485.1). Classification (NCBI taxonomy): domain Eukaryota; kingdom Metazoa; phylum Arthropoda; class Malacostraca; order Isopoda; family Cirolanidae; genus Bathynomus; species Bathynomus jamesi. The sequence goes on along the minus strand of JAJOZX010003068.1, from coordinate 373,267 downwards.
ATTTAAAGCAAATAAATTTTCTCCTTTTAAGAGAATCAATTATTAACAATATTAGAAATTAATTATTAAACGCTGTTTTATTTACTTTCTTTCACGAGTGAGTGGAGCAGAAACGAATCACACGTGTTTACCCCGAGGCCTTTTTCAAAGGTACGATCGGACGCGAAGGAATTTGGTTCGAACTTCCTCTCTCGAAGCAAATGTATACCTTTTATATAAAAAAATGTTTTATCAACGCCGTTATTTACACGTAATTTGTATGGTGTCATATTCTTAGATAACATCTCTGTTATTTAATTGGAAAGATACACACACAATTATATTAAATAATAAACAGCAAAAGAAATAAACATGCGGGTGCATGAAGTGGGTCGGGGGCAAACCTGAAAGTACTAACAATTGAATGTAATTACGTGTTTTCTGCATAAACGTCTGCAGAAAGATATGAGATCGTGGGTTCGACTCCCGAAAAAGAAACCTTAGGAAGAAAGTTGAAATAAACGACAATTCAAAACACATGGTCGTCCCCCCTCCACCCTCATTCCCCCCAAACTTCTCACCCCATCTGTGCTTCTATGTATATATAATAAAGAATGAACAACTCGTGCACACAAACACACACACACACGCCTCTGTACATATCATGTGGATGAAAATCAGAAAAAAAATGCCAAACGTATATTAATTTAAATCAAATGAAGCTAAAGGTATATTAATTTAAAACAAACGAATTTTCTCCTTTTAAGAGAATCAATTATTATAAGAAATTAATTATTCAATATAAGAAATTAATCATTAAACGCTGTTTTTTTTCTTTCACGAGGAAATTATTTCCGACAATCTGGGTCAACTCAAAACACACGGTCGTCCCACCTCCTCCCTCATTCCCCCCAAACTCCTCATCCTTCGCGAACGTACAATCGTCAAAATATTAGTTCAGACGAAATATACACCAATGAACAACTTTCTCCTTACCTTATATATATATATATATATATATATATATATATATATATATATATAATCATATTAACTGTGTCTATTTAATTTTGTCATTCCTTATATATATATATATAAACGGATTTTCACCTTAAAGTGAATTAAAACATTAAAAAAAATCTAAACAATTAAAATAATTCGTTCCATTAACATATTCTCAAATCTACACACACGCACACAACACACACACACACACACACACACACACACACGCGGAAAGGGTTACCGAGAATCTGGGTCAATTCGATTCGTTTGCCAGAGGCCTTTTTGGGAGGAATTTGGGGCACGAAATGACCGCGAGGACCTTTCTTCCAGTCTACTCGAGTAAAATCTCCCTTGACTCCAAATATTAATAATAATGTTATTACTTCTACAATGAAATACATTCTCGAAGCGAAGAAAATGTTTTATATTTTATTTACGCGTAATTTGTATGGTGTCATATTCTTACATAACATCTCTGTTATTGAAAGATATACACAAAATTATATTAAATAATAATCAGCAGAAGAAATAAGGTGCATGAGGTGGGCAAACCTGAATGTACTAACAATTGAATGTAATTACGTGTTTTCTGTATAAACGTCTGCAAAAAGAACAGCTTCAGAGTTCATTTCCACCATGCGTACACTTATCTCGTGTACACAGTTAGTGGGAAATAAAAACGTACCAATGAAACTATAGAATCATTTTGAGTTCATTCACACCAGGCGTAAACCTATCTCGTGTATATATATATATATATATATATATATATATAAAGAAAGAGAGAGAGAGTTTTGTTAATTCTTTTCCTTTTTTAAAATAAATAAAGGAATGGATATATATATATAGGGTGGTGCAAGTTACAGTAGTAATAACAATTATAATTAACTCTTTCTCGCCGAATTGGAAAGCTTTACACCCGAACTTAGACCTACAGTTTAACGTGGATTCAGAAATACATCTCGTCAGGAAATGATTGCTCACTATTTCATCGAGATAATTAAAGCTCATATACAGGACCTGCATTGTCTATAAGATCTGTGGCGCGTGCAGCCTTCAGAAGATGTGAACAGCTGTTCTGTGGATCAGTTCAAGAAATACATCTCGTCAGGGAATCGTTGCTCACTCTTCCACATAACAGGATCATTTGATTATTGAACCGGATTTAAAATAACAGGATCATTTGTGTGTGTGTGTGTGTGTGTGTGTATATTTCTGATATATTGATGGCTATACGATTTCTTATTTTGCGCGGTAGAAGATAAAGTGTATGTATTTATTTATTTAGTTGTGTGTATATATTTCTGCTATGTTGATGGTTATATTATTTCTTGGTTTTGATCATTCCAATGTATATTTATTTTCTATATATCTCCATAATTGGGTGTATGTATATATATATATATATATATATATATATTCTCCTGTACTGTTATATTGACATGCTAATGCACGATTTTTCTCTTTAGTAATAATAATAATAACAAATAGCTCTTCCCCGAATTGTAACAACGGTTAAGGTTTTCACTCCGCCTTAGACCCACAGTTCAACGTGAAAACCGAATGCTCTTTTCTTTTTTAAAAATATAATTAAAGGAATGGATATATTTATAATTTCTTTATTTTAAAATGTGGAACATGCAGTCTTCAGAAGATGTGAACATCTGCTCTGTGGATCAGTTCAAGAAATACATCTCGTCAGGGAGTCGTTGCTCACTCTTCCACATCATAATTTCAACATAACAGGAACATTTGATTATTGAACGGATTTAAAATAACAGGATCATTTGATTATTGATCCGGGGGTAGTATGCATATAATCAAAAAATATATCCGTCAATATAACAGTACTGGAGAAATATATATATATATATATATACATACACCCAATTATGGAGATATATAGAAAATAAATATACATTGGAATAATCAAAACCAAGAATAATATAACCATCAACATAGCAGAAATATATACGCACAACTAAATAAATAAATACACACACTTTATCTTCTACCTCGCAAAATAAGAAATCGTATAGCCATCAATATATCAGAAATACACACACACACACACACACACACACACACACACACACAAACATGTTAAATATATAAATACATTTCACTTTTTTTTCGAAACACTAAACTCGCACTTAACCGAGTCTACAATTACATCATTATTGCTCTGCATTACGCAGTATACGCGGTTTAATAATATTTCACCACTTAAAGTATATGGAAACCTGTACTCGATATGAAGGGCTTTCATATCGTTCAGTACTATTTTTGTTCCCACTTTACAACCGGTTGGTAAGTTATCTTTAAATACGTCTAGAATACAATCAAAAGCAAGCACAAAGAGTTCATCGTTAGCCACATTATTAAACACAAGTTTATAAACACGCCTTTCCAATCGAGGGTTTATTTCTACCGACCCGAGCTTTTCAATCGTGAACTCATCTTCACTCAACATAGCGGCAATTGAAATAATCTTCTAAATCGTTACGACAACTGCTCGTTATATAAATCTCGGTTTTAATGTTTTAACACTTTCTGAATGCGCACCAGACAGTTCCCCTCACGGTAAATTTCATGAACTACGCACATTTTATAAAAGTTTTATTGTTTTACTACTCACCATTTCCACAATCTAAACGTCTTCACACTCCGGTGCACTATTTGAGAGAAACATATAACCATATTTTACCTTTTTATTTGACAGACGATACTCGTCTCTAAAGTCTGCTAAAACTCACGCAGGGCACTAGCCACAACCTCACTACGAGCCTCATCATGATATACATTAATATAGTGATAAAAATAATTAAGATTGTCCATGATGACGACATTTACATTTTTAACCGAAGTGTATTGTTAACTCGTACACACATCAATGATTATATTCAAGACATATATTTAAAAACATGTGTAATAAATAAGTTAACAAATGAAATTATGTTAACACAAGAAATAACAGAAATTCAATTGTTAACTTATTTATCACACGTGTTTGTAAATATATATATACACCTTGAACATAATCTTTGACAATGGGAAGAGTGCGCTCTAGACAGATTAAGATTTCAGAGACGAATTGATGAAACTGAATCTATTTTAAAACCGGTATTAATTCGTGAACATAGGCTAAAAGTATTTAATAGAATGCATTCTTTAACGTATTAGGTTACTGTTGTTTGTGATCACCAAATCTATGCATTTGTTTTTTCTTGTGTTTTCTGTTATTTCTTGTGTTAACATAATTTCAATTGTTAACTTATTTATCACGTGTTTTTAAATATATATGTCTTGAATATAACCATTGATGTGTCTATTGTTAACTCGTACACTTCGGTTGAAAATGTAAATGTGGTCATCATGGACAATCTTAAGTATTTTTATCACTATATTAATGTATATCATGATGAGGCTCGTAGTGAGGTTGTGGCTAGTGGCCTGCGTGAGTTTTTAGCAGACTTTAGAGACAAGTATCGTCTGTCAAATAAAAAGGTAAAATATGGTTATATGTTTCTCTCAAATAGTGCACCGGAGTGTGAAGACGTTTAGTTTGTGGAAATGGTGAGTGGTAAAACAATAAAACCTTTATAAAATGTGCCTAGTTCATGAAATTTACCCTGACGGGAACTGTCTGGTGCGCATTCAGGGAGTGTTAAAACATTAAAACCGAGATTTATATAACGAGCAGTTGTCGTAACGATTTAGAAGATTATTTCAATTGCCGCTATGTTGAGTGAAGATGAGTTCACGATTGAAAAGCTCGGGTCGGTAGAAATGAACCCTCGATTGGAAAGGCGTGTTTATAAACTTGTGTTTAATAATATGGCTAACGATGAACTCTTTGTGCTTGCTTTTGATTGTATTCTAGACGTATTTAAAGATAACTTACCAACCGGTTGTAAAGTGGGAACAAAAATAGTACTGAACGATATGAAAGCCCTTCAGATCGAGTACAGGTTTCCATATACTTGAAGCGGTGAAATATTATTAAACCGCGTATACTGCGTAATGCAGAGCAATAATGATGTAATTGTAGACTCGGTTAAGTGCGAGTTTAGTATTTTGAAAAAAAGTGAAATGCATTTATATATTTAACATGTGTGTGTGTGTGTGTGTGTGTGTGTGTGTGTGTGTATTTCTGATATATTGATGGCTATACGATTTCTTATTTTGCGCGGTAGAAGATAAAGTGTACGTATTTATTTATTTAGTTGTGTGTATATATTTCTGCTATGTTGATGGTTATATTATTTCTTGGTTTTGATCATTCCAATATATATTTATTTTCTATATATCTCCATAATTGGGTGTATATATTTCTCCTGTACTGTTATATTGACGGATATATTTTTTGATTATATGCATACTACCCCCGGATCAATAATCAAATGATCCTGTTATTTTAAATCCGTTCAATAATGAAATGTTCCTGTTATGTTGAAATTATGATGTGGAAGAGTGAGCAACGACTCCCTGACGAGATGTATTTGTTGAACTGATCAACAAAGCAGATGTTCACATCTTCTGAAGACTGCATGTTCCACATTTTTAAAATAAAGAAATTATAAATATATCCATTCCTTTAATTATATTTTTAAAAAAGAAAAGAGCGTTCGGTTTCCACGTTAAACTGTTGGTCTAAGGCGGAGTGAAAACCTTAACCGTTGTTACAATTCGGGGAAGAGCTAGTTATTATTATTACTAAAGAGAAAAATCGTGTATTAGCATGTTTTGCAGCCATACTACCCCGGATCAAATGACCCTGTTATTTTAAATCCGGTTCAATAATCAAATGTTCCTGTTATGTTGAAATTATGATGAGCAACGACTCCCTGACGAGATGTATTTGTTGAACTGATCAACAAAGCAGATGTTCACATCTTCTGAAGACTGCATGTTCCACATTTTTAAAATAAAGAAATTATAAATATATCCATTCCTTTAATTATATTTTTAAAAAAGAAAAGAGCATTCGGTTTCCACGTTAAACTGTGGGTCTAAGGCGGAGTGAAAACCTTAACCGTTGTTACAATTCGGGGAAGAGCTATTTGTTATTATTATTATTACTAAAGAGAAAAATCGTGCATTAGCATGTTTTGCAGCCATACTACCCCCCGGATCAAATGATCCTGTTATTTTAAATCCGGTTCAATAATCAAATGATCCTGTTATGTTGAAATGTGGAAGAGTGAGCAACGATTCCCTGACGAGATGTATTTCTTGAATTGATCCACAGAACAGCTGTTCACATCTTCTGAAGGCTGCACGCGCCACAGATCTTATAGACAATGCAGGTCCTGTATATGAGCTTTAATTATCTCGATGAAATAGTGAGCAATCATTCCCTGACGAGATGTATTTCTGAATCCACGTTAAACTGTAGGTCTAAGGTCAGGTGAAAAGCTTTCCAATTCGGCGAGAAAGAGTTAATTATTATTACTACTGTAATTTGTACCACCCAATATATATATCCATTCCTTTATTCATTTAAAAAAAGGAAAAGAATGAACAAAACTCTCTCTCTCTTTCTTTATATATATATATATATATATATATATATATATACACACGAGATAGGTGTACGCCTGGTGTGAATGAACTCAAAATGATTCTATAGTTTCATTGGTACGTTTTTATTTCCCACTAACTGTGTACACGAGATAAGTGTACGCATGGTGTAAATGAACTCTGAAGCTGTTCTTTTTGCAGACGTTTATACAGAAAACACGTAATTACATTCAATTGTTAGTACATTCAAGTTTGCCCACCTCATGCACCTTATTTCTTCTGCTGATTATTATTTAATATAATTTTGTGTATATCTTTCAATAACAGAGATGTTATGTAAGAATATGACACCATACAAATTACGCGTAAATGAAAATATAAAACATTTTCTTCGCTTCGAGAATGTATTTCATTGTAGAAGTAATAACATTATTATTAATATTTGGAGTCAAGGGAGATTTTACTCGAGTAGACTGGAAGAAAGGTCCTCGCGGTCATTTCGTGCCCCAAATTCCTCCCAAAAAGGCCTCTGGCAAACGAATCGAATTGACCCAGATTCTCGGTAACCCTTTCCTCGTGTGTGTGTGTGTGTGTGTGTGTGTGTGTGTGTGTGTGTAGATTTGAGAATATGTTAATGGAACGAATTATTTTAATTGTTTAGTGATTTTTTTAATGTTTTAATTCACTTTAAGGTGAAAATCCGTTTATATATATACATATATATATAAGGAATGACAAAATTAAATAGACAGTTAATATGATTATATAATAATATATATATATATATATATTATATATACATATATATATATATATATAAGGTAAGGAGAAAGTTGTTCATTTGTGTATATTTCGTCTGAACTAATATTTTGACGATTGTACGTTCGCGAAGGGTGAGGAGTTTGGGGGGAATGAGGGAGGAGGTGGGACGACCGTGTGTTTTGAGTTGACCCAGATTGTCGGAAATCCTTTCCTCGTGAAAGAAAAAACAGCGATTAATGATTAATTTCTTATATTGAATAATTAATTTCTTATAATAATTGATTCTCTTAAAAGGAGAAAATTCGTTTGTATTAAATTAATATACGTTTAGCTTCATTTGATTTAAATTAATATACGTTTCGCATTTTTTTTCTGATTTTCATCCACACGATATGTACAGAGGCGTGTGTGTGTGTGTGTGTGTGTTTGTGTGCACGAGTTGTTCATTCGTTTATTATATATATATACAAGCACATATGGGGTGAGTAGTTTGGGGGGAATGAGGGAGGAGGGGGGACGACCGTGTGTTTTGAATTGTAGTTTGTTTCGCCTATCTTCGTAAGGTTTCTTTTCCTTTCCCACTGTTATTCGTGACTTAATTGTGATATTTATAATAAAAATAGGAATTAAGTAAAGTGATTATTGTGTAAAGAGCGTGTGTTTAAATTATTTATTTAATAAGCAGAATTTCTTTTGATTGTTGGAATTAAGAAGATACGTTCGCGTCCTACCGTACCTTGCAAAAAGGCCTCGGGAAAAACGTGTGTTTCGAATTGACGCAGATTGTCGGAAATCCTTTCCTCGTGAAAGAAAAAAACAGCTTTTAATGATTAATTTCTTATATTGAATAATTAATTTCTTATAATAATTGATTCTCTTAAAAGGAGAAAATTCGTTTGTTTTAAATTAATATACGTTTAGCTTCATTTGATTTAAATTAACATACGTTTGGCATTTTTTTTCAGATTTTCATCCACATGATATGTACAGAGGCGTGTGTGTGTGTGCACGAGTTGTTCATTCGTTTATTATATATATATATACAAGCACAGATGGGTTGAGAAGTTTGGGGGGAATGAGGGAGGAGAGGGGACGACCGTGTGTTTTGAGTTGACCCAGATTGTCGGAAATCCTTTCCTCGTGAAAGAAAAAACAGCGTTTAATGATTAATTTCTTATATTGAATAATTAATTTCTCATAATAATTGATTCTCTTAAAAGGAGAAAATTCGTTTGTTTTAAATTAATATACGTTTAGGTTCATTTGATTTAAATTAATATACGTTTGGCATTTTTTTCTGATTTTCATCCACATGATATGTACAGAGGCGTGTGTGTGTGTGTGTGTGTGGTGTGTTTGTGTGCACGAGTTGTTCATTCGTTTATTATATATACATACAAGCACAGATTGGGTGAGAAGTTTGGGGGGAATGAGGGAGGACGACCGTGTGTTTTGAATTGTCGTTTATTTCAACTTTCTTCGTAAGGTTTCTTTTTCGGGAGTCGAACCCACGATCTCATATCTTTCTGCAGACGTTTATGCAGAAAACACGTAATTACATTCAATTGTTAGTACTTTCAGGTTTGCCCCCGACCCACTTCATGCACCCGCATGTTTATTTCTTTTGCTGTTTATTATTTAATATAATTGTGTGTGTATCTTTCCAATTAAATAACAGAGATGTTATCTAAGAATATGACACCATACAAATTACGTGTAAATAACGGCGTTGATAAAACATTTTTTTATATAAAAGGTATACATTTGCTTCGAGAGAGAAAATTCGAACCAAATTCCTTCGCGTCCGATCGTACCTTTCAAAAAGGCCTTGGGGTAAACACGTGTGATTCGTTTCTGCTCCACTCACTCGTGAAAGAAAGTAAATAAAACAGCGTTTAATAATTAATTTCTTATATTGTTAATAATTGATTCTCTTAAAAGGAGAAAATTTATTTGCTTTAAATTAATATATTTTTGGCATGATGCCACACAAATTTGCAAGTAAAGAGAAATAATCAACGCATTTAATAAAATATAATTTTATATACATTAAAAGCAAGGGATCAAATTGAAGGAGTCGAGTGAAGGATTCCCGAGACAGAGAGGACAAGTTGACCCAGATTCCTTTCAAAAAGGCCTCAGGGTAAACAGGTGTGATTCGAGTTGACCCTGATTCCTTTCAAAAAGGCCTCAGGGTAAACAGGTGTGATTCGAGTTGACCCAGATTCTCGGGAATCCTTCGCTCGACTCCTCTTGAAAGAAAGTAAATAAAACAGCGTTTAATAATTAATTTCTTATATTGTTAATAATTGATTCTCTTAAAAGGAGAAAATTTATTTGTTTTAAATTAATATATGTTTGTATGTATTATGTGATGAAAATCAGAAAAAATGCCAGAGGCGTGTGTGTGTGTGTGTGTGTGTGTGTGTGTGTATAGATTTGAGAATGTTAATGGAACGATTTCTTTTGCTAAGCCAATTGTTGTGATTTTTTTTAATGTTAATATTGTTTTAATTCACTTTAAGGTGAAAATCCGTTGATATATATATATATATATATATATATATATATATATATATATATATATATAAAGAATGACAAAATTAAATAGACACAGTTAATATCATTCGTTCTATATATATATATATATATATATATATAAGGTAAGGAGAAAGTTGTTCATTTGTGTATATTTCGTCTGAACTAATATTTTCACGATTGTACGTTCGCGAAGGGTGAGAAGTTTGGGGGGAATGAGGGAGGAGGGGGACGACCGTGTGTTTCGAGTTGACAAGATTGTCGGAAATCCTTTCCTCGTGAAAGAAAAAACAGTGTTTAATGATTAATTTCTTATATTGAATAATTAATTTCTTATAATAATTGATTTTCTTATAAGGAGAAAATTCATTTGTTTTAAATTAATATACGTTTAGCTTCATTTGATTTAAAATAATATCCGTTTGGCATTTTTTTCTGATTTTCATTCACATGATATGTACAGAGGCGTGTGTGTGTGCACGAATTGTTCATTCGTTTATTATATATATATACAAGCACAGATGGGGTGAGAAGTTTGGGGGATTGAGGGAGGAGGGGGCACGACCGTGTGTTTTGAATTGTCGTTTATTTCAACTTTCTTCGTAATGTTTCTTTTCCTTTCCCACTGTTATTCGTGACTTAATTGTGATATTAATAGGAATTAAGTAATAAAGCGATTTATTTTGTAAAGAGCGTGTGTTTAAATTATTTATTTAATAAACAGAATTTCTTTTAATTGTTGGAATTAAGATTCATCTGTATTGATTAACTACCATCATATAAATATATTGTGGTATTTAAATGGATGATTAATATATGGTTTAATTTAATAAATATTGCTATCTGGCAACTCAGTCTTCTAGGCTGATTAGAATTAATTACATATATAGCACAAACTGGCAACTCAGCCTTCTATTGGAATTAAATACATTGCGCTATCTGGCAACTCAGCCACATGGCGGATTAGAGGTCTATAAAAGAGCGAGAGGCGGACGGCGGAGTCATACAAGCTCGGCTCCCAGCCGAGCAAGGATCTCTGGTCCTTTCTCTTTCTGGCCCTTTGGGTGGTGAGAAAACCCCTTCCCTCCCATAGAGGCCTCTTAGGTTAGGTATACCCCTTTGGGGGGAATAGCTTGGGGGAGAACTCCGCCTCCAAGTTGCATGCCCTTGTAATCCCATTTTGGGCAACAAAGGCCGATACGCTCTCTCTCTCTCTCTCTCTCTCTCCCCCTTCAGTTGTACCCCTCCCCCCTTGGCTCCTTCTAAGCCAACTGGCTGATTAGGAGCCTATAAGACAACGCCTACTCGGCTGAAGTCTTAATATGCACTTGGCTCCTGCCAGGTGAACACCTCTCCTCCTTTCTCTCCTTCTCCGTTCTCTTGGGGGATAACGCCGCCTCCAAGTTTCATGAACCCTTGTTGCACCTGCAGCATCCCCCTACCCCCCTTTGTTTTTGCAACACCCCACCCCCCTTTGCATAACCCCCACCCCCTTTTGCATAACCCCATTCCCCTTTGCATAACCCACCCCCTTTGCAACACCCCATCCCATTGCAACATTACGTAATAATTTGCAACATTCCTGCACTCTCCCCTTTTGCGGCTATACTACTTATTCACAATAATAATAATATTTGAAACAAACATCCTGTATTGTATTAGTCATACACATTTCATTAGGCGATGCTCTCGATACAGTCCCCACGGAGAGACTTATCCGCCTTTCAGTAATAATAATAATGATAAAAATGTTATTAATAAAAATAAATATTACAATATTACAATTTACAATAATTTTTTACAGAACATATTTATTTATTTCTACCAGAGTAATGTAGCCCTTAAGCTTTAGGCTTTACTGGCCTCTCAGATTAATTGTAAGATAAAAGCATTTCATATACTATAAGTAGCTACGGTTTGGTTGTATAAATATTATAGTTAATTATTATGTAAAATAAACTTCTTAGTTGTGATTATGAACTCGTCCACGCCAAATCTCTTTTGATCCCAACAAGCAGTTCGCGGACGGCTCTTCTGAGGGCTGCAAGTTTTATTCAGAAGAAACTACACCAACGCACTTTACACCAAAAGATAGAGGACGTCGTCGCGAATAATTTGATTTAAACATCGAACAAATTCGTTCACTACAAAAAAGTTTAGAACGAAGTTTATTTGACTAAAAAGTTGTTCAGCTGAGAAAGCTATCCGTCCGTATGACGCTGAGTGGAGCTTATCCTTCGAGAGTTCTCAGCTTCGTCCAGCTTCACGCCTCTTGTCGGCAGCACGCAAAAAACAATATTTCGGCTATTTTACAATATATATTGTTTGTAGTAAAAAATAATGAATAATTTTGTGCATCTAGTCAGAGCACAATTGTACATAATTTCATACTCTTTTGTGGAATCGAGGAAAGGCAATCAGTCCACAATTTTACACTTTTACATGGCCAACGTGGCGGTGCGCAAAATTCGAATCTTCAGTGGTATCGGTTCGAATCTCACCGAGGTAAGGTAAATTTATTTCTAATGTATTTAATCTTAAAACTTAAGTTGCTGTTAGTATATTGTTCTTGATTAACATAAAAATGACATGCATGTAAATTACACTCGGTTAATGAAAATAAACTAAAGTGGTATTCAATTGACATTTCCTCCAATAGATGGCGCCACGCACTTCGATTAAATTATTTTCAAGAAATCACTTCCTCGAAAAGTAATTTATGAAGCACCGAAGTTTGAAGAAAATACTGTCATCACCTGAGGGCACTTATTCAGCGAAAGAATTTCCCACATCTTTATGAAAATTCTAGTCTCAGTGTACTTGTTAAACGCTGTTGCTAAATATTTTTTGTCATTTAATTTTGCATTTTTAACGCCAAATGTTTTTTGAGAGTTATTCTTGTCCTGTTCTTTTTAAGGTTTATTATTATACACACAAAAAAGAGTTGCCTTTAGCAGGATGCATTTTTCAGACTATGTAAATATGATTAATTCTGATTATGATTACACATACAGTATAGAGGGTTTATAGTTATGTAGGGTAAGTTTGTGGGACACACGAACGAACTTGTAGTTGATATGAGAAATGTATTCCGTTGGTTATATACTGTAATCTTGGTCAAAATAATAGTTTTGAAATCTTCGGTATTTAGAATTAATAGTAAAGAAAAGGATTAGACAAGAAAATGTTACACAACAAGCAAACAAAAAACAAAGTAACTGTATTTAATCCCTAAAGGCATCAATCAGTACGAGTTCAGTATTCCTTTATTTAGATTGAATTCATTATGCCTTTAAACGCACTTACGTTAGAGATATTTCGAAGATTTCTGCTTAAATTATTCCGTAATTTCAAATCTACGAAAACAATCTAAGATGAGGAATAAAATGACTGCTTCTGTTCCTAGTCTGGTATGAGTGAATCTCTTGAGTTACAAAATATTTATTTATCAACTCGAAGATAATTTTATTCATGCATTTAAAATAAGAATAACTTTATAAACTATTTTTGCTATCTCTCTTTCTCTCTCTCTCTCTCTCTCTCTCTCTCGCACACACACACACACACACGCGCGCGCGCGCAAAAGAGAGAGAGAGAGAGAGAGAGAGAGAGAGAGAGAGAGAAATACAAACCAATGCATCTCGACAAACTTAGTTTCTTAAAAAATGGAAAATCACCTCAGAAATTCTGTTTGTTTTTTATTATTATATATATATATATATATATATATATATATATATATATATATATATAAGTTATATATATATATATATATGTTATATATATATATATATATATATATATATATATATATATATATATATATGTACAGTGTACAGGGTGTTTCAGTCGACCCTAGAAATATGGAAAAGAAACACTTCATATCAGTTACGGAATTACTATGACAAACTTTAAATACCAAATACAAACTACAAATTCAGGAATTTGCAGTTTGTATTTGGTATTTGAAGTTTGTCATAGTAATTCCGTAACTAATATGAAGTGTTTCTTTTCCATATTTCTAGGGTAGACCTGAAACACCCTGTATATGTATAATGCATTTTATTTATGTTGCGTATATGGTATTAGTTTAAGAAAAAGAAGTTCAACAGACTTTATTACTCTACATCAAATTAGTTAGAGAATAAGTAAGTTACACTGACTGGAGAATAAGGTAATGAATTTATAATAAACACAAACTTTCAGTCTATTCAAAAGTGTTTATAACCCGCACCTAACGAAGATCTCAAAATAGGCTGAAAGTTTGTACTTCCAATAAAACCGTCATCTATTCATCAATGATACCACAGTCGTGAGTACTTTCATCGCGATCAAACGTCATTTGTTCGTCAATGATACCTTATCAAAACAATCATAATTGTGGTATCAAAGCGATAATTCTGAAAAAGATGGTCACCTCCTGATGGCGTAAAAATGTAATCACTCGTGTTTGTAAACAAAAAGAGAAACATAACTTTGCTAACCTATTCCTGAAGCCTCGTGAATGATTTTGCTTTCATTGCAACCTCACAAACGCCACATTACAATATCTTGGGTCTGTTTTAGATGAACTTATGAAAATAGGTTTAAATCTTGCCAAGGCTTCATAACTAGGCCTTAGAATCTAAGTAGGCTACGTAACTTAGGCCTAAAGCCAACACACTTCATGGACCCTTAATGTTAGCAGCAGGAAATGACTAATTTCTGTTTTTTTTAACACTAAATATATCTAATCATACCCAAATCAAAAACCAAATTATTGTTTGCACGCGTCACTCGCTTGAATTTGTATATCTGGTGAATAATTATGATGCATGTCCATACGTGGTAGCTTAGAATTCATAGATTAAAATTAAGGTAAAATTTCAAATTTCAGACGCAGTTCGAGGAAGGAATCTATAATTACTAACATAACCTAGCTTAAACTAACCTAGGCCTAGCCAACCTAGCCTGATCTAATCTAACATATGATATTACTAACCTATTACGAACTCTGTCTCTGAACTGCGTCAGGATTCTGGAATTTTGCCAAAATTAGTCTCTACACTGAATTTTAATTAAATGGATATAAAGTTAACAAATTTTAAGAAGCGACAGCTCGGGCTTAAGCAAAGTTTAGCCATTAGGTTAAATAAAGTAAGTTAGGCTAGGCCTAAATTTTGTTGTTTGTAAACAAAAGTAATCATAGATCAGCTGATCTGCATTCTATTCAGTCACAGGTTTTGAGACTTTCTCAAAGTAATTAAACGTAATCATGATCGTGACAAACAGGCGATCATTTAAGTCCATTATTTATTGTGGTTTATTCTCCAAATTCATTTTCTTGTAATTGAAAATAATCACCTAACAACTTACGCTTATTACTAAACAATTTGTACTTATTACTAAATTGCTGGCTATAAATCAAAGAAATGAAAAAAAAAAAAATTATTTACAGAGGAAAAGCTAACAATTAAATGCAAATATATTCTTATCTGAATATGCCGTTGGGAAGCATGAGAACTTTTCAGGCAAAAACTTTTGAGATTAAATTCAATTTTTGCAGAAGAAAATAAGAAATAAATGGAAACAATGGAAAATAAAATAAAGTTAAATTGAATTAATTCCGTCAATACAAATGAAAATTGCATGTAATATATTTTTATGTAACTATCCGAATATGACAAGTTTTCAATTTGATATGTAAAAAAAATTTCAGTTGTTATAAAGTGTGGAAATAAAGTGAAAAATTGTCTTTTAATAAAGTTTGACTGTATTTTATCTTTATAAGTTTGTAATGAAAATAATTTTTTTGAAGAAAAAATTTATAACCCAATTTACAACTAATATATATAATTTTATATAAAATTTTATATAATTTATATACTGTATATATATATATATATATATATAATTTATATATGTTGTTATAATGTTTCAGACCAACAAAGACCCTAGGAGGCTAGGATCCACTTATGGCTGGTCTACCTAACTCTGTTCGTAATTGTGTATTGTGCATGTCCTCCGTGATGGCGGAGGGGACCTACAATTTTACGTGGGTCCCGAACCATAAAACCTTAATCTTACTACCTTAAACTATACCCAATCTATCAACATATCCGTCTAATCGATTTTTAAACATGTTTATAGACGTGCTATTAATTACTTCTACTGGCAAATTATTCCACCTATTTACTATTCTATGCGTAAAAAAAGTTTTTGGCAACTGCAGTCTCGAACCTTCTACTTGTCAACTTACACCCGTTATTTCTAGTCCTATTATATTGAGATATTTCGAAAAAACTATCTCTATCTACGTTATCGAACCCATTCATAATTTTGAAAACCTGGATTAGATCACCCCATAGCCTCCTAGTCTCGAGTGTAGTCAACTTCAACTCCTTAAGCCTATCCTCGTACGACTTCGACCTAAGCGACGGAATCATCTAGTTGTACGTGTACAACTAAAACTCCTAAATCTTTTTCCTGCTCTACGCTTGTTAACTCCTTCCCTGACATATTATACGCAAAATTACCGTTACACGAACCTATATGTAAAATTTTGCTCTTATCGACTTTAAATCTCATTTGCCATGTGACTGACTAATCAACGATTTTATTCAGATCTTCCTGGATTTTACCTCTATCTCCGTCATTAATCGCTCTACCACCCAGCTTCGTGTCATCCGCAAATTTTGAAATTGTACTGACTAGGCCGACATCTAATTCGTTAATATATATAAGAAAAAGCAAGGGGCCCAATACAGAACCCTGAGGAACGCCACTCGCGACATTAGCCTAACACGACTCCGGTCCATCAACGACCACCCTCTGTTTCCTACCTCGCAACCACTCTTCTATCCATTTTATTACTACAACCCTGATTCCATGAGCCTTAGTTTTTTCAATGAGTCTTTTGTGCGGTACGGTGTAAAACGCTTTTTGAAAATCTAAATACACTACATCAACCGCCCGATGACTATCGTAAACGTCAACCACGCTTTGAGAAAATTCTCAAAGATTAGTTAAGCAAGATTTGTTTCGCGTAAAACTGTGCTGCGTATTTCTAACTAAGTTTTGCGATTCTAAGTGTTCGACTATACGATCCCTAATTATTGATTCCAGTAGCTTACCTACAACAGACGTTAAACTGATTGGCCTATAATTTCCCGCCGCACCTTTATCGCCTTTCTTAAAGATAGGTGTTACGTTTGCTAACTTGAAATTATCTGGTACGCACCCCTCAGAAATAGACGCATTAAAAATCTTTGTTAGTGGCACAACAATGCTATCTTTTAATTCTTTTAGTTGTATGGGATATATGGAATCCGGCCCCGGTGATTTACGCATTTTCATTTTATGAATATAGCGCATTCCCTCCCCTTCACTACCCACAATATTATCCAAAATATTACCACTATCCAAAGGTATTATGTCCATGACCGTAGGGATATTCGTAACATCTTCTAGAGTAAAAACTGACGTAAAAATTTCGTTTAGCAAGGTAGCCATTTTCTTGTTTTCAGAAACTAGCACTCCGTTAATATTTTTCAAAGGCCCCAAAACACTTTTTACTGGATTTCTATTGTTGACGTATTGAAAGAATCGCTTGGGGTTTTCTTTACCGTCACGAGCTATGGAGATTTCAAATTCGCGCTTGGACTTTTTCAGTACAATTTTCGCTTCACGCCTTAGAGATATGTAGTTGTTTCGTAACCACAAATTGTCTTTATCGCTCTTATGTAGCCTAAGCCCTATCTCTACTCTTTATAATGTCTCCTACTCTAGAAGTAAACCACAAGGGCTTGTTGTTTACTTTCGCACGCTTAATTTTGTACGGTACACATTCCTCATTTATAGTCCTAAATAATTGCGACACCTTCTCGAGCGCAGGGGAAATTTGTGGAAATTACGCTGGGACCGTTCGAGTTATGGCAGCCTGAAAAGAAGACAGTATTATGAAATAGTCTTCCTAAACGCGCAGCTCCAACGTCGTTAAGATGAAGTCCATCTCCGAGGAACAAGTCCCTCATGCCGAAGAAACTTCCAAAAATTCCCAAAATGCACTCCTTCCTGTTGGCAAAGAGACTTTAGGTTATTGTTGATGTGGGTCGCCTTGCTGTAGAAATCGCTACCTTGGATAATTCGAAGAAGTATACCTGTTAAAACAATCTTATTAGTGTTTTCCTTTAGTCGCTCTATTAAGTCCCTGTATCTCGCCAGCAGTTCTTCCGATCTAGAATTTAAAACGTTATTAGTACCGCCATGAATAACATACGTTGTGTCCTCAGAGGTACCGTCTGTAAAATGGTCAACACTATTAGTTATATCCTCCACCCTTGCACCACAGTAGCAGTAACGGCGCCTACGACGAGGGTTTCTCCCACAGAATTCCTAGAGCTGCCCTCGAACAATGGAATCGCCAACGAGTCGTATTTCCGGTTCATCAGCATCTTTGAAACCTAAAACAAAAAGCTTATT
>JAJOZX010003068.1:320000-347500 GCA_023014485.1 Bathynomus jamesi | reverse complement strand
GTAACAACTTTATTTATTTTTTTTTTTTTCTGTTTAAGGTGCTTCAACCCTGCTGGATTATTGACACCATTCTTTTTCTTCTCCCCGAAGGAAGGTTACTGAGTAACAACTGACTCATACGGCTTGGCAACCCAGTATTTATAGTCTCTTAGAAGTTTCTAGTAATTTCCGGAAATCTGGCATTTTCTCGAAGTCGCTTCGCAAAAAAATCGAATTTGTGAAATAACTGTGTCGTATGACATTTTTATTGTGTTTTTCGAATTCAGCACACAAAAATACATTGTAAACAGCTAAAATTATGAAGAAAGTTTTTCCATCGCAGGCCTGTGTTATGTTATGGTCACAGAAATTAGTTTGGTCATTGGTATCATGGTACTGTTATTGTAAGAATTAAATCCAAAACATTCTGCCTTCGAGTCGCTTTGCAAATTTCTTGGATAAGAGTATGCTTTTTCATATCTAATAGTATTTTTGCCCGAGTTCTGTTGTCTTTTGTTGTGTCGCCGTGGAACTTCTCAACGTAAATAATGCCCCAATTATTTTTCCATGTTATGAACGGGAAATTAAAATTCCCCACAAATTAATATATTTAATGCAGGAATTCTAAGCGATATTAATGTGTTTTCTATTTCATTTGAAACGAATTGGAATTCATTTTTTGTGGTTTAGTGCTCAGTACAACCTTTCAGATGTTCCGTGCGATGAGTTCTCCTTTCAGAGGTCAGGCTTGTTGCCTCCCCTCTTTGTATACATTCATAATTATTAGGTTTAGTTCGTCTGCTTCTAAAATAAGAATTTCGACAGTATTGTTCGGTTTGTTTACCATCATTCCACCTCTGTACGTATTTTTCATGTAAATACAACAGCTTTTTCCTCTTCAGGCAGATATGTCTACTCTAAATATTGTATGTTTTAAGCTCAATGGAGTTTTCACAGCCTCTTTCACATTTATGCAGCTGTATTTCCGTTAAGTATAAGATATATATGTTGGTTTTCCGAGCAAAATTTTGTAGGTACTGTAGTTTGAAATCTGTTTTGACAGTGTACAGTCCATGTATGTTTGTGTATATTAAATGTAGAAGGTTAATAGTGTTTGTATTCGGTTTTGTTGGATAATGGTCGTGATCAGGTAAGTTTACTTGGTTTCTGATCAGAGTTATTGGGCGAGCCATTGCACGTGAGAATACTGGGGTCTGATCCTTGGTACTAGTGTGGTAGTTGAAGTGGCTATGTCTAGTGTTAGATAGGTGGATGGTGTACGTATTACTTAGGGATATATATTCTGCAGATTCCTGGAATTTCTTTGAGAACAATATTTGTTTTTTTATAGTTTTCATATCTTCTAAAGAAAAAGTCCTTCATTGATAACGTTGTCACTTCTTTTATCTGGAATTTGAGATTTGAGATATTTTTTCTCTTCTTTGTGTACCTTCAGCAGTTAACCACTTTCTCACTGACTGTCTGCACTGTTGGGGTTCCAAATTGGGAATTTATTAATAAATACAAAACATAGTAAAAATTTTAACATAAATGAAAATCAAAAGTTAGGATATAAATTCAAAATAAGCCTCAGGTAAGTCGCAGAAAAGGCTACGTGATAGGTCTCAACGTGTTTGTGCTGGAATATGTGACGTTGTTTTGTTCAACCAATAGGGTGTGAGAGAATAAATACGTCACGTGATGCCACACCATGATTTCATCCATTCATGCATTCATAAATCATCTTCGTTTCAAATAGACTTGAAATATGTAATTAAATCATTTAATATTGTTAAAGAGGTAACATAAGTTAGTTAAATAATATAAAACAGTCAAGAATTTGTAAAAGTCATAATATACTGTAATGTACTTAAAATTATTTGCAAGTTCCAGGATCAACCGAAAAAAAAAAGACGTGAGATTGTGTTTTCCCAAGGAGAGATAAAAATGTGAATTTTCGAGGCAGAAGGGAAAAAGATAGCGCAACACAGATCGAAAGTCAGTCAGTCAGTGAGTGAGAGAGAGTCACAGAGAGATTGAGAGTCAGTCAGTCAGAGTCGACAAAGGGAGAAGTTAGTCGAAAGCAGTCCATTAGAGCAGTGGTCTCCAAACTTTTTTGATCACGCACCCTTTAATCAGCAAAAATAAATAACACGCACCCTTAATGAACATTAAGAATATATATATATATATATATATATATATATATATATAAATATATATCCTTTCATTATTTACTAGTAAGTTAATAGTATACAACAGAAATACGATAGGGTGAAGATATACTTACCAATATAATTTAATGAGAACAATGTGGCTGACTGTGCTTCATAATTTCTGAAAATCTTGGTTTGACACTTTGTGATACAGCGATTCGAAGGTCCGGTTCCAAGTTCAATTTATTTCGATTCTTGGTTTTAATACCTATCATAGCAGAAAAAGAGACCTCACACAGATATGTAGATCCAAATGGAAGGAGCGCATCGTTCGCTGCGCTTATTAAATCTGGGTACTCATTTTTTAATCCAATCCACCAATTGTGCACAGTTTTCTGTTGAAATTCGGTTCGTAAACTTGTATCTTCCTTGATGTCAATCAACTGTTATTTTACAAAATAATGCGTCGATCTCGAACTGTGATATTTAGTTTGCTAAATTTTAATCGCAAGTAAGCGATATCGCGGATACTATCTCGCAAATTCCTCGGAATGACTGTGTTTGTTAACGAGTATTTTCTTTCTCGGTCATCTTCTTGAAATTCAAAAACTTTCTACGAAAAAACAATGATAAATCAGAATCATCAAATTTTCTTCGCGCAACCCCTAGATCGGCAGGCGCACCCCACTTTGGAGACTACTGCATTAGAGGATCTTATTTTCCCTAACTTGTTATTTTAATTTTAATATTTTCACTCGAGCCCGTGGGAAAAAGGGCCTACTTTTAAGATGAACTTAGGCCAGTAAATTCATTCAATTAACTTCCAGGGTAAGCCTTGAGGAATAACAGTAGAGTTCTTCTTAGGCCTATTCAGGCCCTACGTTTTATTCTCGTTTCCTTAGACCTATTTGATTTCGGATCATGGCCAATTCCCTTTTATTTATTATATAATGTAAGTGTAATTTAATTCATTTTGTGAATGAACATATGATTAAAATATTAAAACTTTGTTGTGTTTCATAAAGAATAGGCGAAGATATATTTTAAATTGGTACGGTAACCAGTGTCACTTAGCTGAGGTTTGAGAGAAAAATAATACAAAGGAGAACAACATAAATGGATTCACGCTACCATCTTCGTATCATAAACAATACCGTGCATTGAGCATTAATATCGTTAATAACCCACCCAAGAACCGTTAAGTGGAAGGGTCATCCAAGAATGATCCAGGGCAGGTACCGACTACGAGGGGTCACCGAGGAAAGACGTCACCTTGGGAGAAACCCCACACCCAACATCACTTAGAAGGGTGGCAGTAGTAACATATCGATAAGTTCCATTCCTCATCATGCGGAGCCATTTTTTATGGAGTGATTGTACATGTATCTGAAGCATAGTACGTATTCTTTAAGATTCCTTTATACTTACTGGTTTACCTTTATGTGATTTAAGATTCAACTTATTTCCTTTGTTCTTGTACTACTTCATTTGTACTCCGCGGTTGTGTAATCTTCGGTGTGCCTTCATTTTCATTTATGACAATGCTATCTCGTATTTGTGGAATTTCTCAGCCAAAATGCTCTTCTGCACTTCCTTTAGTATATTCTCCTCGGTGCTCTGTACTCCATTTTCGTTATTATCGACGTACACTGACTTTTCCTGGTGTTCTGTTAGTGAATTTGTTGCAATTCTTTCTTTTACACATTTACACATTTTACATTTTGTTAACATGCAATCTAAATTCGTGTGGACAAATTTTCCAGTTAAATTACAAAATTTTCTTATAAATCTGAGAAAATCAACCCGAAAATGCTATATATAAAAAATTTACTGTTCAATTTTCAAAATGCTTTTCAGAAAAAAAAAAACTATTCACATTTATATTTGATAAAATGCAGCAGAAATAAGACGATAATAATAATATATCCTTCATATAATTTTTTAAAACTATGACTTCCTGCAGCACATTCGTGTATCATATTTTCTTAAATAAAAATATTTGTAGGAGGCACAAATGAGGAAAAATGAAATAGAGTAAAATGGAAATCTCCAAGGTTCATCTCTTACTCATAAGATGCGGCAAACAAGAACTTTTGTGGATCTTCTCCCGCCAAACTCCATTATAATCCCATTCTTATTTAATGTAACATGCATGAATGCTTATATCGTGGTCCAAATTTCCGCAGTTGAAATATATATATATATATATATATATATACATACATATATACACACACACACACACACACACACACAGGGTGTTATCAAATTATGTTTCATAAATTAGTATACATATTCAGGACGTCAAAGTGAACAAAAAAGTTCCTATGAACATAAATCCGCAATTGCTTCGTTTCCGAGATGCATTGCTTTTTTGCCGAGGACGATCCAATTAAAATGAAAGTCATTAAAGTTTATCAAAGTTTATTTACAGCAAGTGCTCAAAGTGGTTTCCCTGCATCAGAGTACTGTACACACATGAGCGGCATGGTCCCATCGCTTGGCCACCCAGATCTCTGAACCTAAATGCAGTTGACTTTTCCGTGTGGGGTTATTTAAAAAATCTTGTTTATGCAAGAGAAGTTAATAACATAGATGAATTGTGGTAACGTGTTCAAGAGTGTTCAGAAACAATACGCAACCATGTAGGTGTTTTCGAACGTATGCGGCAAAATTTTCAACGACGCGTTGAAGCATGCACTCTGATGCAGGGAAACTATTTCGAGCACTTGTTGTAAATAAACTTTGCTAAATTTTAATGACTTTCATTTTAATTGGATCGTCCACAGCAAAAAAGCAATGTATCTCGGAAACGAAGCGATTGCGGATTTATATTAACAGGAACGTTTTGTTCACTTTAACGTCCTGAATATGTATACTAATTAATGAAACAATTTGATAACATCCTGTGTGTATATATATATATATATATATATATATATATATATATATGAAAGAAAGAGTTACAAGGAGTTACAGGGAAAAGAAGTACCTCAAAAGGCCTTGCGGCTCATACCGAGGAGGTACCAATGGCAACGGGTGCCAGGGAAAATTTTCTACACACTCAAATAGTGTGCAAGATTTGGTCTAACCTTTTCTTGAAATGATCCGCAGAAGAACTGTTCACAACTTCTGAAGGTAAACTGTTCCACGTGTCACAGATCTTATACGTAAAGTAATTCCCATACACACTAGTCCGAAACCATTTCAAATCCAACTTCCAACCATTGTTGCTAGTTGGATTATCATTTAAACTAAACATGCTTCTAAAATCGACATCGTTGAACCCACATAAGAGCTTGAAAACCTCGATCAGTTGACCGCGCAGCCTCCGAGTTTCCAGCAAAAACAAGTCCAGGGCGCGTAACCGTCGATTGTAGCCCATATGCCTAACGGAAGGGATTAACTTTATGGCCCTCGCCTGCACTCGCTCCAGCCTCTCAATACCTTTCCTGAGGGTGGGCGACCAGAACTGCACAGCATACTCCAGGTGCGGCCGAACCAGGGAATTGTACAGAGAGAACACAATCTCTTTGTTCCGAAACTGAAATTGCCTCCTCATATAACCCAACAGCTTTTGGGCTTTCTTTTCCACCTCTACGTACTGTTTAGTAAACTTAAGGTCGCTGCTAATTAGCACACCCAAGTCCTTTTCCAAATCAGTCACCTCGATATTACTCCCCAACATCGAGTAGTCCGACTTGGGATTGGCGTAGCCAATGTTCATCACCTTGTATTTACCCAAGTTAAACGGCATTTGCCATTATTCGGACCACTCTCCTATATCTACCTAGGTCCCCACGCAGTTGCTCGATCGCTTCGGGCGTCCCAACATTGACCCCAAGCTTGGTGTCATCATCAAATTTGGCGATCCGACTGACGATGCCACCGTCGATATCATTTATGTAAATGATAAACAACAGTGGCCCCAAAACGGAACCCTGAGGAACCCCACTAGTGACCGAGGCCCAACCCGAACTAACCCCTTTAATTACAACCCTCTGCCGCCTATTCTTCAGCCAGTTTTCAATCCACCTGCCTACTTCTCCACCGATACCCAGCGCGCGGACTTTCGCCATTAGCCGTCGGTGAGGTACCTTATCAAAGGCTTTCTGAAAGTCGAGATAAAGTATATCAATCGCCCTACTCTTATCATACTCACCCAACATGACGTGGAAAAACTCGAGCAAGTTGGTGGGACACGACCTATGCCGTCTAAACCCATGTTGGGAGTCCCCAAGCAGCTTGTAGGAATCCAAATGGTCAACGATCCTGTCAGCTATTATTCCCTCTAATAATTTACCTACAACTGAAGTGAGACTAATGGGACGATAGTTCCCTGGACTTTCGTGATCCCCCTTTCTTAAAGATAGGGGTCACGTTGGCTTCCCTCCAGTCACCAGGCACCTGGCCCGACTCCAACGATTTGTTGAAGACTGTAGCCAGGTGGGGAGCCACCTGGTCGCGCACCTCCCGCAACACACTGGGGAGAAACTGGTCTGGCCTAGGAGCCTTGAACGCGCTCAGTTTGTCTATTCTACCGGCAACGACTGTCGCGGTACATCGAACACTATCCAGGCCAGCACCTTCGTGCCTGACGCCTGGCTCGGGGATGACGCGGGTGCCCTCCCTGGTGAACACTCCCGCAAATTACTCATTAAGTACATTAGCGATGTCCGCGTTATTAACATAACTGAAGAACTCCTTAAGGTTCCCCTTGCAGAGGCTTGCCACCCGTAGTTCTTCGTTACGTTTCGCTAGCCTAACCTTCGCCTTCAGTTCCCTACACAGGCGGACATACGCTTCAGTGTTCTCATGGGAACGATTGGCCTTCGCCCTCCTATACGCTACTTTCCTATTTCGGATAGCCAAAGCGATGTCACGACTGAACCACTTAGGCTGAGTTGAAGCACGGGTAACCGGTTTTGAGGGTATGGCAGCAGACTGCAGCACCATAAACTCGTTCCGGAATGCACCCCACACTCCCTCAACATCGCCGCCGACCTCCAACCCCATCTCACCTACACTATCCCGGAGGCTAACAAAGTCCGCCCGCCATAGATCGAGCTTACTGCCTCTCGAGTTACTACGCTTCACCCGAGGGACGCACACACGGAACCTAATCAGACCGTGATCACTCCCGCCCAACGATTCGTCAACCGTGAGGCCAGTGACGAGGTTGTCTTCGGTCGTGAATACTAAATCTAGAACGCTTTCGCCTCGTGTAGGCTCATTGACCCACTGAGTGAGGAAGTTCTCATCAGCAAAGTCAACTAGCCTCCTCCCTTCAGCATCAGCAGTCCTGTCTTCCCACTTTATGCCGCGACAGTTGAAGTCTCCTAAAACTACACACACACCCTATCCCCTAGCAGGCTACGGAGTTCGGTGTACAGTGCTGTATCCTCCTCGAGGAGGAGATGCGGAGGTCTGTACACCAAGATTAACCTATAGTTCGTCCCTCTCACGTTCAGATCGACGCCAAGCAGCTCCCGTTCCAACCGGAACTGGCACTCAACCGGACTCAACGTGTCCCTGACGTATATTAGTACCCCACCCCCCTCCACACGGGTGAGGTCTTTGTGAAACATTCTATACCCGGGAATTTCGAACTCCCCAACGTAGTCCCTACGATCAGTATGAATCCAGGACACGGTGATAGCAACGATATCCTGGTATTCTGATGCTAAGAGCGCCCGTAGCTCGCAAAACTTATTCCTAATTGACCTAACATTAAAAAGCATTGCACGGAGGGAGGCTTCCCTATTCTGTCCGCCCACTAGCACGACCCGTTTCCCGAACAGCCAGGGCTGTCGGGAGTTGAAGAGCCCCTCACCAACGAGGGGGCAACTTCCGCAGGAGCCTGAGCCCCCTCCAACATAGAAAGAGAGTCACCCACCTGTACCTGGACGCACCCTTCAGTTAAAGGTACGTCCGCCACCGGCTCAACATCATCTCTTCCCGGTGGGGACCCTTCATCTCTCCCTGGGCTGGACCTCACCATTCTGTATAGGTGCCGGTCGAGCAGCACGCCTAGCACACCTTTACCCTTGTTATTGAGGTGGACAACATGCCTCTGGTAAAAGTCACACCTACCCGAAAATGCGTCGAAGGGGTCAATAAACCTCACCCCCAGCGGGACGCACAAGTCTTGCATCCTCTCGTTGATGCCAATGACCTTACTGAGCGCCTGGTCACTGGCATTCATCCGCGGTAAAA
Source organism: Bathynomus jamesi (assembly GCA_023014485.1). Lineage (NCBI taxonomy): Eukaryota > Metazoa > Arthropoda > Malacostraca > Isopoda > Cirolanidae > Bathynomus > Bathynomus jamesi. The sequence continues at coordinate 339,149 of JAJOZX010003068.1, read as the reverse complement.
TACCCATCAACATTCCCCTGTCTGTCTTCAGTTTTAGATCATCCGCAAGAGACATGATCTCGGTGATGATCCCTTCTGTAAGACCTACCCTACCGCCTTTGAGGAACAGGTCGTTGCCACCTGCGTGGACAATGATCGCAGTCCTCCGACTAGCCACGCGCAGTTTCTCTACCTTCTTCCTTAAGTGCGCCGTTCCCCGCCCAGGTAAGCACCTTACCTTCCTCCCGTCCTGGTTTGCAGAAGCAAAGTACTTCTCCTGGCCCCTGATCTACGAGTCCCCAATCAAAACGGTGTCTTCCTCCTTCGAGCACAGGAGACTAAAGCGGTTGGAGGTCCTGACAGGGGCAACTGGGGTCTCAGACTTCGGCTTCGCAGCCTTCTTGCCCGAGACCTTTCGATACCCGTCGCCACCCATAGACGCACTTACACCATCCGACCCACCCTGCACCCTGACCGGCAGCTACATCCTTCGGTTTCTTTGGGCCATCAGTAGGCCCCTTCCCACCCTTTTTCTTTATCGGCCCCTTCCCACCCTTCTCTATCGGCCTCTTCTTTACGCCCTCCACCTTGTTCCGCGGTTCCGTGCATTCCACATGTGTCGCCGGCGATTCCTGACACTGATTTTGTACCCTGGCTCCGCGGTTCCGAGCTCTGTCCAGTCCATCGCTGGACCGCCTTTCCATGGCAGCTATCTTATCAGAGAGAGAGAGAGAGAGAGAGAGAGAGAGTTTTATATGCTCAAAAGATTAAAAAAATACGTTTTTCTGTAAAATCACTTTTACAGAATTTCATTCCATCAAAACATGAAAAGGTAAAATATTTTGTTCATGGTACAATAATGAATTCAATTCAATCTCCAATGTTGAAGGCACTGATTTCAATGAACTTCCAGTTAAGAATAAGGGATTTTCTGGAAAGACATTTTTGCAAAAACCTTATAACCTCAAATCAAGGCCTTACTTTTCTTCTTTTAAGGCATCACAGTATTTAACCTATAGCTTCTGTAGATCTGTTGGCTAACCTTAGAGTGGATCTTAGGTTCTTTGTTCGCCTTAGCTTCTGTAGATCTGTATATTCGGTGCTTTTCAGAATTTGCTCATGTATGAGGCAACGTCACGTAAAAACCTTTATGTCAAAAAATTAACTTGTCATTATAGTGCCAAGTGTTGCAAGATAAGAAAATTTGAAGTTTATGAAGAATTTCTCTTCTTAATAATTTTCTAACTGGCTTTTAAGTTTATTAAACCTTCATTATATTAATATTCTTTTATTCGTAAAACTTAATATCGCATGTCACTCTTGCTTAATTTCTTTGTAATGTAATTTTATGCAACACTTAATATCAGAGGCTCTCTGGTAATTACATTGCAGTCCTGTTTGAACCTTGTCTATGTGTTGAGTAATGTTACATATCGTCTCACGATATTTTACGAAGATTATACAAATATGTTAATTTGAAAAAATGTAATAAAAGATAATAGGAAAAATAACCTATTTATTATTCACTATAACAATTAAAGTTTTAAGGGATACGTTGTGACCAGTGTCGTAACAGCGTCCCTTCGATCAGCGATGTTAAGCAACATTGGGTCTGGATGGTAGTTGGATGGGGGACCATCCTCCGCGTCCAGATTATGTAGCGACCCGTGGTTCGGATCCCACGTAAAGCTGTAAGTCCCCTCCGCCATATAACCTTAGATATTGCGAAAAAGGTTAAACATCCCAATCATTTAAAGACTCAACATAACATACGTCATTTTAATTTTTCATACCTATTTTTCACCATGTAAAACATAAGCTGTAAAAAGGTCGTACTCATATTTAGCATCCCATTAAATATATAAAGTTTGCGTCAACTGTCATATACTTTACCTATAAATTCATCATTATATATAACATCTAATGAAACGGTAAACATATAAATACCAGCAAAATAAATAAAATAAAATAAAATAAGAATATATGAACGAAAAATATCGAAAACGAAAATAATAAATAATAATAATCCCCGAAAATAATGTCGAAAATAATATCACGTCAAATTGTGACGGGCGAGATTTAGCTTTCAAAGTTTTTATTAACGTGAACTTAAACTTCATTTCATTCTTTCTATCACATGTTACTCTACTCACCTCGAAACTATTATAAAAATATAATGGTTCAATTTAATACAACCAATAAAATATCGTGTGACAAGAGCATATTTTTAATAGAATGGAGTGAGGGAAAATTCGTATATGCAATGTGAAAAGCGAAGATGAATAGATAGATATAAATGGATAGATATAAAGAGAGAGAGAGAGAGAGAGAGAGAGAGAGAGAGAGAGAGAGAGAGAATTCCATGATTTAGGTAGAATTTCTGTTAGAGGAAAATCACATTAAGCAGTTACAATTTATGGACGAAGATGAACAGTTTATAACGAATTTCGTAATGAATTATGACAGACGTAAAATGAATGAGGGACTGCAGAGACCCTGGAACATTTGCATGCAGAATGATTAATAAAAATTTATTAAAGTTAGAAACCTATTTAATGTTGCATTGAAGAAAGGAAAAACCCATGCAGTTTAACGATTCTCAAAACCAGCTTACATTAATATAAAAAATAAAACCCCATTTTATTCTTATACTTTGTCTTTCATTTCTGCACGCACAACAACAACAACAAAACAACAACAAATGCGCATGAAAGATATTGAAAGCATCTTGATGGCAAGGCGCGTGAACAACAATGAAATTAATATATAGCCCAGAACAAGCCAACAGAGCATTCGCTAAAAGCAGAGTCAAGAATAAAAGCCACAGAAGAGAAATAGCCAAATCGCCAACTCGCGTATCTGTTTAAATTTTAGGTAGCCGTAAAGCTCGAAGTAATTTATGGCACTCGATGCCACTTCATGGCTGGTACTGTGTATTCCTCCTTCCTGGTTCGCAGACGAACGGCGAAGGTATTTTCAAAATACATTTAAAAAACGACTTGTCATTTAATAAATAGACGGGCTTCTCCTGCTCTATGCAGAGCTTTTTATAGGTTGGTCTTAAAGGCGGTAGAGCTACTCCAATTTTAGTAGAGATATGAGATCAATAAGTTAGAGAGAGAGAGAGAGAGAGAGAGAGAGGAGAGAGAGAGAGAGAGAGAGAGAATTTTTATTATTGATGCGGTGTCAAATCTAAATTGCTTTCTTTAATTCAACCTGTTTTTATTAAATTGCATCGAATTCTTCGATATTTCTTTAAGAGATTACGTGCGATTTCTTTCCCAGGCCGAGAATTGCTTATTTGAAAGGTATCAATGTGGCATTTGTTCTTATGTGTCCTTACATTAATCCCTTGGAAATGGGTGTTATTATCTCTACTTCTCCATTTTCTTTGAATCTCTCTTTCTCTCTCTCTCTCTCTCTCATATATATATATATATATATATATATATATATATATATATATATATATATATACCTATTTTTTTCAAATACAATGATATCAATTTATGTATCTGTCTGATGTTTCTTTTGATGTCTGTAGCTCTATCTTCGGGTCTTCATTAATTTCTGAAAATATTTCCCAGATTCATTCCGAATACTGGGATTTGATTTTCATTTCCGGCTCCTCATTTCTTTCATTTTTTCCAGAAGAAACTCCCTTTCATTTCCCCATTTCTTTTCTAGGAATGTCTGATATTCTAAATACGTAAATAAATTCCTCCTTATTCCTCTTCTTACAATCATTTTCCACGCTTTTATTACATTTTTCGCTGTTCTTTCAGTACATTTTTATAAAGATCTTTCGTTTCGAAAATTTGTTTTTGGCATTCTTTCTCTTGTAGTTTGTATTAGAGCCGAAATTTCGTTTCTGAAGTTCGTTTTAGATGGTAAAGAAAACATTAATTTTTTTTATTATCTCGAAGTAATAGTTTTGTCTGAGTCACATTCTTTTCCATCCAACTGACGACGTTTTAACAATTATTATATTTTTAATAATAATAATAATAATAATAATAATTTATTTCCAGAATATGTACTGTATATGCTAATACTGCTCTTGAGTAAAATCTTTCTCTTTATATTATTTAGCTCTTGCGATGTACGAGTAGTTCCTTTTTAAGTAATTCAATTGAAGTGCTCGGGCTCGCTTCTGGCCTTCTCCACAATTTGTTAAGAGATGCCCTTCGGTGAACGTGGGGAAGATAGAGAAAGTCGAGCAGGGTGTCCCGATAACTGTGAGCTTGAGTTCTGCCGCACCATCTGCTGACACTCATCGGAGTCGTATACTTACACTATAGATGGGCGGGTACCCGTTAAACTTTACCATCACCTTCCATACTATTTTAAATAGGATATACAAACACCATCCATCGAACGGCACAAACAACCATGGAAATTAACTAGATATTAATCGGAATGTTAAACTGCTACAATATAGTTTAAGTTCAGAAATTTTCAATGAGAAAGTGTTGGAATTATTATATACAGATTCAGAATGAGAGACGTCCATCCAAACGAAATTTCTTTCATCCTATTCAGTAATACTTAAGAATTGTTACCACCTACTTCAATATTTTCTCTTATCACTTCATTATTATATAATATTTTTACATTTCAGTGAAATAAATCACATTATAGTACATACTGAAGCACAAATTATTTAGAGGCACATCAACACTTTCAAATAATTCGTTAATGAAGTACAAAGTAAAAGTTCGCCCACCTCCGAATATGACGATTAACCGCCTGGTCAGCTGACAATCCTATCCATCTATTTCTTTTAAATTCTGAACACGGAGAAAGAAAATTAGAGCTGATTCCAAATAAGTTTAGATAAGTTTTGCAACCATGAAATTACGTTTCCCATGTACAGTTGCCCGCATATGTAATGTTCCTCGCCTCACAGGCGACTCCGTACATGTGAGAACGCCGCAGTGTTATGTAAGGTACCCCAACTGGGGGAAGGTCGGGTGGAAGGGGGACAACCGAGTCCAACAACGTATGACATTGACATACAGGTAATTATAATGCAATATCTGTGTTCATAAAGATAAACAATTAATATGATCGTGAACAGCGTTAAACTCCATATTTACTAGTCTCATACAGTAATAAGGTTCCACTATGATTACTGCAAGTCTATATGAACAGCTACCACAATACAACTTTTAATATACTACTGAATTTTAAAAAAAAATAGACATTACACAACCAACCTCCACACTGCCTCATTCACCTTCCCCACCCACCAGTCTCGTGTATATTAAATCATTATGTAGCAATACATAGAGGCTGACAGAGCCGGATTTATGCACAGGCGCATAAGGCGCTAGCTGGGGGCCTCGACCAAAAGGGGGCCTCATGGGCAGAATTTATCACTAGATTCTAAACCCGGAAAAACATAGAATAATCCATTCTTAAAACGTCAAACTTGGTAGCCCTGGCAACTTGGCAAGTGGATAACTGAATTATACATTGTGCTTTGTTTTGCGCATGCGCAAAATATGGCGCTGTATCAGCGCTAAGAAAAGGATACAGAAACATCAAAAGTGTTTTAATAAACCTATCTCTGTCTGCCGTTTAGAGGCCAGAAATTTATCCAAAAAATTTGACAAATATGAGATAGCTTTATTAACCATAATTTGTGGCAGAATTTTACAAAGACTTAATTCAACTAATAAATCGTTGCAGGATCCAACGATAAATATGCTAAAAGCTGTTAATCTCTTAAAATCACTGACAGAATTTATTGTAGAAATCAAAAACAACTTTAACGGTATCGAAAAGGAAGCTAAACTTCTAACTAATGAAACGCAGTACACAGATGAGTATTGCCGAATTAAAAAACGAAATATTATATCGGACGAAATACGCGAAAATGATGTCATTTTGCATGGCAGGGATTTATTTGTAGTTAATACATTTAATGTAATTTGCGATACGCTTAATGCGGAGATAAACTGACGAACAATAGTGTACAACGACATATTACATATGCTTAACGTGTTTTTTAAAAACAATACGAGTTTAAATGACGTAAACACATGTATTGATAAACTTTCGGATGTTTACAAAGAGGACATTGATGTTGATCAATTTAAAGACGAAGTACTGCACTTTCTAAAATATATGAAAGAAGAAAAGGCGATAAATCCAGTCGTACATACAGGGTGTCCCAGAATTAACTATCTATTTCAATGAAATCGGACAAATTTTTTAAAAACACACTTTTATTTATGTTTATCATGTTTAATATGTGTTAAAAATTTATAAATTTCTAAATTTTTTTCATAATTTTATTTTCATAATTTTTTCATTATCTGGTCCAATGAAAGACCGTCTGAAGTCATAGAATGGCAAAGAGACTCCAAAAGTTAACGTGTGGCTTGGAATGACCAAATCCAAAATTTATGGTGCTCCATCTTGTTGAAACACATTATCAAGAATGCCATCATCAAGAAGCTGTGGTTCGAGAAACTGCTGAAGCATATCAAGGTAGACGGTACCTGTTACAGTTGCCTCCGCAAAGAAGAATGGGCCATAAATTTTGGATTTGGTCATTCCAAGCCACACGTTAACTTTTGGAGAGTCCCTTTGCCATTCTATGACTTCAGACGGTCTTTCATTGGACCAGATAATGGAAAAATTATGAAAATAAAATTATGAAAAAAATTTAGAAATGTATACATTTTTAACACATATTAAACATGGTAAACATAAATAAAAGTGTGTTTTTAAAAAATTTGTCCGATTTCATTGAAATAGTTAATTCTGGGACACCCTGTATTATTCGTACATATTATTATGTACGAATATTATTATTCGTACATATTATTATGTACGAATATTATTATTCGTACATATTATTATGTACGAATATTATTATTCGTACATATTATTATTCGTACATATTATTCTTCATGGCCTAAAATCGACGTTTCCAAATGTAGAAACCATTCTTAAAATTTTTAACGATGCCTGTAACAAACGCAAGTGGTGAACGGTCCTCTTCAGTTCTAAAAAAAATTAAGTATTACTTAAGAAATAGTTTATTGCAAACAAAAATGTCGAATTTATCGCTCTTATTTATTGAATCAGATATAACAAAATCCATAAATTATGATGATGTTATTAATTCTTTCACGAAATCAAAAACAAGAAAAAAAACACTAGTTATATATATATATATATATATATATATATATATATATATATATATTATATATATATATATATGAAAATTATTTCACGAAAGTAACACGTGAAAAATAAGCACACCGGACAAAAAAATTAGTCACCCCTCTCAGAATGTACCTAATAACGTGTGACGGCGCCTCTGGCCTTGATAACCGCACGAATCCGGCGAGGCAGAGACTCTACGAGGTTGTGCATGTACTGAACATCGATTTGCTGCCACTCGTTCATCAGCCGGTCCCGAAGTTCCGCCAGAGTCCGTGGGTGTCTATTCCTGCGTTTCACTTTCTGTTTCCAGCCTAAACAACACCTTCGACGCATTCAGGATTAAAGGCTTCATTGGACCTGCGATGTACTCGTCGCCTCCCATCATTGGAGAACAAACAAAAACGGGACTCATCGGACCAAATTACACGTTTCCAATCTGCCGCAGTCCAGTTTTTGTGCCTCTGAGCCCATTTATAACGTGCCAATTTGTGACTTGCTGTTAACAGCGGCCTCTTCCGTGGTACCCTACTCCAGATGTCCATCGCATGCAGTTCTCGTCGCAATGTCCGTTCGGAAATTGGTCGCTGGAGAACCTCATTGGTTTCTTGGAGCAAGTGTTCTCTGGTTTGAAAACGATTTGCAGTTACTAGACGAGAAACATAGCGGCGGCCCCTATTGTCGAGAATTGTTTTCCGGCCACAGTTACGCCGTCGATTGTCAGTTGATTGCGAACTACACCACTCTTTGTAAACTCGCTGGACAGTACGCGTTGACACACCAACAAATTGGGCTACTTCAGACATTTTGTGTCCGTGGGCTCTGCCAAACACGATGGCTCCTTTTTGCCACTGAGTAACGTCTGCCTCACGACCCATTTTGCAGACTATATCCAACACACACACTTTGTTCTTCACCACCTCACGAAACAGATCTGATCCTGTGTGCTACGTCACCGCTACTTGTCACTTACCAATGCTACATCAGCGCCCTCTGTGTGACCTTGAACTGCCTACTATCGGTGCTATTAGGGGTGACTAATTTTTTGTCCGGTGTGCTTATTTGATGATGAATAAAACCACGAAGGAAAGGAAACACAGATGGTGCTCAAGCGCTTTCGTTTAATGACATCCTCAGGAACACTGAAGTACATAAAGAGTTACAACCTATATATAGGTTACAGAATTTTATATATATATATATATATATATATATATATATACAATAAACGGAAAAAACAAAATTAAAGGATTGTGGAAGGGGGCACACAAATTTATAAGGAAAAACTATCGATTTTTAGCACAAGATTAAAAGAATTGTTTCCAACCAATGTTATAGATAAAAAAAAATATATATATATACAAATTTATACTGGAAATCTGCCCGGGTTTTAGCACTGCTCTTTTTGTATATAAAAAAAGAAATTGAACAATTATCGATTTTTAGCACAAGATTAAAAGAATTGTTTCCAACCAATGTTATAGATAAAAAAATAAAATATATATACAAATTTATACTGGAAATCTGCCAGGGTTTTAGCACTCTGCCCTATTTTTTGTATATAAAAATTGAAAAATAAAAGTTATTAGGGTGGCATACAAATTTACCAAAGATTTAGCGTTCTACCTTTCTTATCTAAATCTGTTCTGAAGGAATTCAAAACAACAGGATCGAGTTGAAAAAGACCTTTGCTTATGTTGAAGTTATTTGTTAGTTGGATAATGGCAGACTCAAGAATATTTCTATTAACAATGTTGCTAGAGTGAAATAAAACTGAAGCATTATTCCAATCAATACAGTGGGATAACTCTGACAAATGGACAAAAAGGGCACTGGACAACTGTCCCGTTCCGTTAGAACAGGACAGTTTTCCAGTGCCCTTTTTGTCCATTTGTCAGAGTTATCCCACTGTATTGATTGGAATAATGCTTCAGTTTTATTTCACTCTAGCAACATTGTTAATAGAAATATTCTTGAGTCTGCCATTATCCAACTAACAAATAACTTCAACATAAGCAGAGGTCTTTTTCAACTCGATCCTGTTGTTTTGAATTCCTTCAGAACAGATTTAGATAAGAAAGGTAGAACGCTAAATCGTTGGTAAATTTGTATGCCACCCTAATAACTTTTATTTTTCAATTTTTATATACAAAAAATAGGGAAGAGTGCTAAAACCCGGGCAGATTTCCAGTATAAATTTGTATATATATTTTATTTTTTTATCTATAACATTGGTTGGAAACAATTCTTTTAATCTTGTGCTAAAAATCGATAATTGTTCAAATTTTTTTTTTATATACAAAAAGAGCAGAGTGCTAAAACCCGGGCAGATTTCCAGTATAAATTTGTATATATATATATATATTTTTTTATCTATAACATTGGTTGGAAACAATTCTTTTAATCTTGTGCTAAAAATCGATAGTTTTTCCTTATAAATTTGTGTGCCCCCTTCCACAATCCTTTAATTTTGTTTTTCCGTTTATTGTATATATATATATATATATATAGAGATTTTTTTTTTTTCTGTAACCTATATATAGGTTGTAACTCTTTATGTACTTCAGTGTTCCTGAGGATGTCATTAGACGAAAGCGCTTGAGCACCATCTGTGTTTCCTTTCCTTCGTGGTTTTATTCATCATATATATATATATATATATATATATATATATATATATATATATATATATATACAGTATAATACTCGTTTTGAGTAATTTTTAAATTTTGGTAATTTACTATTTTTATCGTACTTGTATGGTGTGAAATAAATTATAAATCGGTTCCTTCTGTCTTTTTTTTACAATTTTTTTTCATGGCTAAAGCCTAAGGGGCCTCAGTCTGCCTTTGCGCCTCAAGTAGTCTAAATACGGCTCTGCATATAGACTTGCAGTATTCATAATGGAACCTTATTACTGTATAAGACTAGTAAACTACATGGAGTTCAACGCTGTTCACGATCATATTAATTGTTTATCTTTATGAACACAGACATTACATTATAATTACTTGTATATCAATGACTGCACATTCAATTGTCCTTTAAATATATATGTCTGTGTTATATGTTGTTGGACTCGGTTGTCCCCCCCTCCACCCCACCTTCCCCTAGTTGGGATACCTTGACTATCACTGCGGCGTTGCCACATATACGAAGACGCCTCTGAGGCGAGGAACATTACACATGCAGGCAACTGTACCATTCTGTAGGGTAATTTCTCAGGAATGATTTGTTGTATATGAAATTTTCATTAATAAAGTATTAATGTTTCTATTTTTTGGTTTTCTAAAAACTGCTAAACTGAATTATATATAGAATTTAGACCTTGATTGTCAAATACATTTCCTTATTGATTAATTTTCAAAGTATTTCTTTGATAATTTCAAAAAATAGTCTGTATTTTCTTTTTCTTTTTTTCTAATTTAAGAGATGCACTATTGTAATCATCCCATTAATGTATAGTGTAATGAGAGAAAGCTTTTATGTTTCGGTCATCTCATGTAATGTGGTACATATTTATATTCATGACATAAGATATTAAAGAACTGTAATTAATTAATTTCAAATGAAATATAAATATATTGGGAGGGTCATCATTCGTACCATTATACAGGGTGTCCCAGAATTAACTATCTATTTCAATGAAATCGGACAAATTTTTTAAAAACACACTTTTATTTATGTTTATCATGTTTAATATGTGTTAAAAATGTATAAATTTCTAAATTTTTTTCATAATTTTATTTTCATAATTTTTTCATTATCTGGTCCAATGAAAGACCGTCTGAAGTCATAGAATGGCAAAGAGACTCTCCAAAAGTTAACGTGTGGCTTGGAATGACCAAATCCAAAATTTATGGCCCATTCTTCTTTGCGGAGACAACTGTAACAGGTACCGTCTACCTTGATATGCTTCAGCAGTTTCTCGAACCACAGCTTCTTGATGATGGCATTCTTGATAATGTTGTGTTTCAACAAGATGGAGCACCATAAATTTTGGATTTGGTCATTACAAGCCACACTTTAACTTTTGGAGAGTCTCTTTGCCATTCTATGACTTCAGACGGTCTTTCATTGGACCAGATAATGAAAAAATTATGAAAATAAAATTATGAAAAAAATTTAGAAATTTATACATTTTTAACACATATTAAACATGATAAACATAAATAAAAGTGTGTTTTTAAAAAATTTGTCCGATTTCATTGAAATAGATAGTTAATTCTGGGACACCCTGTATATTAGTTTCTCTTTCTGCAACGTTTTCTTTACCTCCTTATATTTTGTTCCCTTCAAGGTTGTCAGTCGCAAATTGGGCTAATTTTAAACCCCCTTTCGCTACTAAATTTTTACTTTGGTCTACTTGCTATTTTTGGGGCTAATTTAAAACATCAGTGGGCTACTTTTTAAGTCTACGCGTTACTTTTCTATGTATAATAAATACAAAACCTCAAAACACACATTCATTAGTTTTATTGAACAATAAAAATAATAAACTCGCACAAATATCTCTCTCTCTCTCTCTCTATATATATATATATATACTCGTATTTTTTTCTTTTTTTCATAAACTCAAGCACTTTATATACTTAATTCTTTTCTCTCAGACGGCGTCTTCCTCTTCATTAATGTAAGAAGGCTGTAAATTAAATACTAAGAATATATTTTCATGGTTTATATACTTTAATTTCCCGAATTGGCTTGAGTTGGACGGTTACTTGAACAACACATACAAATTATTGCATTTTACATGTTATATTGGGCTAATTTTTCCAACTGACGCTACCTTTTGCAATTAATCATGCTACTTTTTATCATACATATCTAGCAACCCTGGTTCTCTGACGGCTGTTTCGACTTGATGACTAAAACATAGACTTAGTTTTACATAGCGCTTTGTCCAATAATAATAATAATAATAATAATCATAACTATAATAATAATAAAAACAGTAATAACCATCATGATGATAAACAAATACTGTAGCATTGTGAATGATTCACGAATAGAATTCTATGATATTTGATACAGAAAACGCCAACACGTTTATGGCAAAATTCGAAAAACTGAAATTCAGTTGATGCTACGTGATACTTTTTCTTCGTAATTTGAATATTTTTATGTTATCGTTCAGACTATCAGAAAGGTTTCAGTGACTGTTATACAGCCCGATTCAAGACAAAAATCTGAGAAAAAATTTCCGTTTGTTTTCTAATTTTAATTTTTTTTTTTCATAAATTGTACGGAAGTGTGATATGTATTGAAACTAAACTAGAGTTACTGACGAATATAGCGAATATAGTGTTTTCTTTATATTAAAATGAAGTATATAAAAAAACATTATTCATCCCTAAATATATTATATATGTGTATAACCCTCAGAGAACGTCAGCAGCAAGATTGTAAAAGCAAAGGAATATCACACGTAGCTCAGTATCACAAGGAACAATACAAACCTACTACTATTCATTATGATGGTAATAGACATAGACAACAAAGTAACCAATAATAATAGCACAGTAACATCATTTACTGACGATAAGAAAATCAGCAGAAAAATAAAAAAATGCAGACGATGTTAAATCCTTACAGACGGACACAAACAGAATATGCAGATGGCCAAAAGAAAACAACATGAAATTTAATACTGAAAAATTACAGCTCCTAACATATGATAAAAATGAGGAGCTAAAAAAAGCAGATTATTATACCCCAAGTAGGCAGAAAATCCAAAACAACACAAAAACAAAAGATTTAGGAGTTACAATGATCGACGATGCGAAATTTGAGGCACAAAAATCAGATAGCGACAAACAAGGCAAAGGGAATTATGGGACAGATACTGAAAACATTTAAAAGAAGGGACAATAAAGTAATGATTCCCTACCTGAAAACACTGATCACAGTAAAACTGGAATACTGCTGTCTTGACGTCACCATATGAAAAAAAGGAGAAATAAAAAAATTAGAATAAATTCAAAGAAATTTCACAGCCAAAATCAATAACTGCAAAGAGCTCAGTTACTAGGAAAGACTATGTACAATTTCAGAGGAAAGTTCGTCGGCGTCCTTATACGGCTATTTATGATATGTATGTATATGTAGAACTCTTGCTGGTGAAGGTTTGGATGCTGGCTGGTGGAAGATTAAGAGCCATATCATTGGGTGAAAATATGTTTTTTCACTAAGTCCTACTCTTCATTTTTAGGTATTATGTTGGAAATAATAAATACATAAACAGTAGTTTTCTTGTAATAATTATTTTATGGAGTACAGACAAAGCATATATATATATATATATGTATATATATATATATATATATATATATATATATATATATATATATATGTAAAGAACGACGCTCGTATAGAAGAACGTTCATTTGTTCGTTCTCCCTCCTCATCTTGTGCGGAACGTCCTTCTATACAAGCGTCGTTCTTTACATTAATTATACTGTGTGTTGTTTGCAGTTAAAATGTGTATATATATATATATATATATATATATATATATATATATAGATAACGAGGGTTTATGAAAGCTTTATTAGATATGAACTGTACGTTATAAGTACGTATGTAAAATGTAAACAATAATCTGCTTTCTCAGCAAGGAAAATATGCGGGAAGAAACGAGTGGGGTGGTTCCCCGGTACCTTTTTCAGTAGGTAAAGTTGTGTAGTAACTTTAGTTGGTACGACGGCTGCACCTGAGTTCGAACCCAGGGACGGTGGATTCGTAGCCAGTGACGCTACACTCGGAAAACAATGTTGTTAATTTGACAAAGATATTAACAAGGGTGGCATGGTTATATATCAACTGAGAAAGCCATCTTTGTTAGTTCTTTTACAAATGTTTCGATGTTAATATAAGACTCACAGTTTCGTTAGACTGACATTTCGTACGAGCAAAGTTTACAATGTCGGTATTGTTAAAATCCACCGTTTACCTGATTAACAAAACTTGTTGAAAATACAGTTTATATTAGTGAATGAGTGGCGCCATCTATTGGAGAAAATTTCAATTATATTCCACTTCAGTTCATTTTCATTAACCGAGCAAATTATTTTATGTCAGTCCAGAATAACATACTACACAACGACGTAACTTTTAACATTAAATATATAAGAAATAAATTTCCCTTACTTTGTAGGGTTCGAACCTTCTTCACAGAAGACACGAAATCTCGGAGCCGCTGTGTTATCTATTTGGCTGAGGAAAAATGCGAAGATTTGTATACTCTTTCGCACCATTTTCGTGCTTACTTTAATTCTCTCTCTGTCTATGTCTGTATATATACATATATAAACATTAAGTTTGCCATACTGTATGTCAGTGTTTCTGACAAAGTTGAAATTTGTTACAAAGATCCTGATAAGCAGAAATTGGTCACATGGGAAATAACTAACCAATCTGAAACGACCACCTAACCTAATGTAATTTGGTCTCAATGAAACTAATGTTCGACATATATATAAGTTATATATCACGAACACAATGCGTTTCAAGTTTTCTCAAGACTGGCCATAGACGTAAATTACCCGAAGTTAACATTTAGAGATTTAGGTGGCTAAAGCCCAGAATAATTCTTACGCAACTGAACTGTAAAGGATTACCATAAATACAATTATATGCATTTAATTTTCTTAAAGCAATTAATGAATACATAATAACACAAATCACCAAACGAAAGACGTTTCGTGTAATATCATATATTCCTTTACTGCGCTTGCGTTAATTCAGAGACAAGTGACAGATATTTCGAGTATTTGGCGATATGATATTCATCATAGCAAAATGAAGAAAACTTTAGACACAAAATTATGTCGACATAAAATTGATGAGACGTAGTTTTGTCACGTTCGAATTTTGTTGAAAATTTTCAGTCAATATATTCTATACTTTATTATTAAACTGAAGCATTTTTTTCATAATAAATGGCTCTAAAAGTTAACAATATATATATATATATATATAATATATATATATATATATATATATATATATATATATATATACACACACACACACACAGGATGTTCTAAAATTACCGAGTAATTTTAGAGTACTCTCTCTATATAAAGAAATTGCTGAATTAAAATAGTTTGTACCTTTGATGAAACTGAATTAATGTTCAAGAAAAATAACGAAAAACTTGTTTCCAAACCTCTTTATCCGCTTTTTTCTTTGATTGAAAGAATTTCCAAGTTATTTTAGTCATTTTTCAATTGTTTTTTGAAATTCTTTTATTGTTTTAATTTAGTTTTTATTACGTTTTTTTTTGTGTCGACGATAGAAAAGCGTTTGAACGTGAAATGGAATTTAATCGTTAAAGTAAAACAAATTCATGATAAAAGCATAAACTTCATCAGTTCAAGTGGAGGAATTCTTTCCACCCATCAACGAATTGGTGTTTTGTATATATATATATATATATATTAGGGATGTAACGGGTAGCGCTTTTACCGGGTAATCGGGTACGGGTACCCGAAGTGTAGTACCCGATCGGGTATTGAAGACGTTCCAAAATTTGTTGGTTCAGTACTGCGACTTATTAATTGTGTGCAGTTCAAGTACTTGGCTTTACTACTATTATCTAATTTATCAATGACAAAATAGTCCCAAACCATACTACGATTTGCCATTTTGAATGTTTTGTTAAAAAATATTATACAAAAAATATACCAAGAAAACCTTCAAAACAATAAAATTAAAATTAAATTAGAATTTGGTTTTCACTACCCGTACCCGATTTTTTAGCAATTACCCGATCGGGTCGGGTATCATCGAGTAGTACATTACCTGATCGGGTCGGGTACCCGTGACATCCCTATATATATATATATATATATATATATATATATATATATATATAGGGTGATTCAAAAAATATTAACACTTATATGGGGTTTTATTTTTTATTTTCAATTTATTTGTAAACATTTTTTGAGATGCAAACAGTGCTTCATACACTCTCTACTTGCAGTCTACGGATATCTATACATGTATGAAAGCGGTCAAACGTTGCTTCTATGAGCCCTAAGGCACATCTCTGGTGGTACTGATTGGATGACATCTGTAATTCTTTCCCATATAAGTGTTAAATTTTTTGGAATCACCCTATATTTATATATATACTAGGTCACAGCTATTACACCACCAGGATAAAATATTGGAAACACTGTGTCGAGGACAAAACATAGATGTAATATATACTGACTTTGCTAAAGCCTTCGATAAATGTGACCATGGAATTATGGCACACAAACTTAAAAATGCAGGAATTACTAGAAAGCTAGGAAGATGGATATTTAATTTATTGACGCAAAGAACACAAAGAGTGGTGGTAAATGGAGTCAAATCGGAAGCCTCGGAAGCAGAGAGCTCTGTCCCACAAGGGACAATATTAGCTCCCTTGCTGTTCTTGATAATGATTGCAGATATTGATGCAGATATCAATGACAGTATTGTATCATGCTTCGCAGATGACACAAAGATATGTAAGGAAATATTGAACGAAGGTGACATAAGAAAATTACAAAACGACATTGAAACATTATTCCAGTGGGCAGAAGACAATAATATGAAGTTCAACGAAGAAAAATTACAACTTCTAAGATATGGTAGTAACAAGGAGCTACAGAAAAAAGGGTACAAAACTATGAAAGCCAAAGAGATAACACCAAATCCACAAGTCAGGGATCTTGGAGTAGTAATGTCGTCGGATGCAGAAGTCAGAGAGCACTATAAAATCAAAATCACAACGGCTAGAAAAATAATGGGAATCATCTGGAGGAGCTTCCGCAGCAGAAAAGCAAACATCATGCTCAAATTATGGAAGAGTCTAGTCCTACCAGTAATCGAGTATTGCTCAGTACTCACAAGCTCATACAGAAAATGAGACATTGCGAACATTGAAGCTATACAAAGGACTTTTACCTCTAAGATAGAAGAAACAGAAGGTGAAGACTACTGGTCTCGACTACAGTCTCTGAAACTCTACTCTCTCGAAAGAAGGCGAGAGCGGTACACAATAATATACATATGGAAAATACTTGAGGGGCTCTGTCCCTAACCTTAGAAATGAAATAGAAACAAATTGGAATGAGAGAAGAGGCAGATTTTGTACGGTCCCAGCTGCGGTGGGACAAGGGGACATGAAAACGAGGATGGAAAATACTCTCAGAATACGAGGCCCAAAGCTTTTCAATGTCCTACCAAAAGAAGTGAGGAATCTCCAGCACACCGATCTGAATAACTTCAAGAACCAGCTGGACAGATTCCTGTGCAAAGTCCCTGACCAGCCATGCGTGGCTGGCTACGATGGCAGGAGGAGATCAGACAGCAATACCCTCCTTCACCAAATCTTGCAAATGAGGCGGGATGCTGCAGAGGGGTCGACCGCATGTTGATCCTGAACTGTCGTTTGAACTCGCATAAAGTTACAAAGTAAATATATATATATATTAGCTTGGCTTTTGTTTTCTAACTTCCGATTTTTTATTGAGACACCCTGGGGATTTGTGACGATTGGTAAAAAACTGATCTAGACCAATTTTTTACAAAATACATTCAAATTTAGAGGTCGCTAACAAGATTTGAAAATTTTATCTTGTACGTTGTTTCAACCCACTCAGACTTGTTGAAACGGTTTCGCTTTGTAAGTTAAGGTATATTTTCTTTTGTAATAGTGATTGTTTGAATTCAGAAAACAAGTTGAATAGGTATTATTACTATTACCAACAGTCTGCTTATTGTATCCATTTTTAGAACACCGATTCCGTAGGAGCACCCAAAGCTCTGTTATGATTACCTGTGCACTCGCCTTTCAAGAAGGGCGAGTTCATCAATTTATTTTTTAATTTTACTTTTTTGGAACTATACAAGATTTTTCTGTTATACATAATTAGTTATTTGATGTAACGGAAGTAAAGCGATTATTTTTTTTACCTTCCAGCTTTCGGATTCTCTGCTTTACGCATGGCAATGCTTTCTTCTGCTCATAGGTCCGAAATCAATACATCTGTGTATCATGGCTAGTTCTAAGCAGACTCGGAAGGCCACGGATATTTGGCTTGTAAGCCCTCGCCAAGCACAGTTCACTGGCACGAAGCCTCCGTCCAAAAGAAAAGTGATGGCTCTCTTTTTTCACCATCATATGACTGAAAAAGAGACGATTCGGTCAAGTGGTTCCTCTGTCGCGGACGCAGTTCTGGAGGTGTGGAACAGAGCTAAGATTCCTGCGCGGCTCAAGAAGCATATAGTTGACAACGTCGAGAAACTCTTTGACGAGTGGAAATATCAAGAATAAAGAAAAGGCGAAACGGTCGGACACCCTGAAACCCAGGGAGGAGAGCTTCAAAGAGAACCTGAATTATCTATTTGACGTCGCCCACGCCGAGACACTGACGATGATGGCACTCGGAAAGGAACAGACGTTCCTCTTGGCGCAAAGAGAGCAAGGACGTTTAGGCAAAATGGAAGCGGTGGACACCACTTTGGCCAGAAAGGAGGAGAGGAAGGGGAATCGAAAGGAAGAAGTGCAGCAACGACATCCGCGCATAGTTTGGGTCATGACATCTCAGGCTTGAGTTTGACCCGTTCATTGATTCAGAGGCAGCGAGCGAAAATCCGGGATGAAATTGCACGGACGATCAAGGAGTCATTCGATACGACTTATTCCTTAACCGTCCACTAGGATGGAAAGCTGCTTCCAAAAATGACTGAGACTGAAACTGTGAATCAACTTCCGAGTTTTGTGTCTGGAGGAGGAGAAGAGCAATTTCTAGGAGTTCCCAAGCTGGGCCGTGAAATTAGTGTGGCGATGGCTACTGCATTGGAAAAGGTCACTCCTGGAAGATTAAAGGCATCGTACAAGCCATATGCTTCGATACCACGGCCTCGAATACTGGGAAAATGAATGGAGACGGTGTCCTTCTTGAAAAGAAGTTGGAGAAAAGCTTGTGCCACTTCGGCTGCAGACAT
>JAJOZX010003068.1:307500-315000 GCA_023014485.1 Bathynomus jamesi | reverse complement strand
ATTTCGATTCCCGGGTGGGTACCTCATTTGTTTCGTTCTTTCGCTCTCATCTTGCACGGTTAATTCTCCTATACAAAGCGTCGTTCTTTACGTTGATATATATATATATATATATATATATGATATATACTATATAAAAGCAAGTTGTGTATCTGTCTGTTAACGTTTGGGTCTCTAAAAAGAGCTGAATTAGCTAAGAAGCGCCCTACACCCAGTAATTAGGGGGTATGGACCCAATAATTGGTGGGGTTATGGACCCAGTAATTGGGGGTTTGGCCTCCAATTACTGCCGGTTCAATTATTTGGTCAATAAAACTATAGTCATGAAAAGCTTAAGCTTCACAAATCTTGACACAATATGAAGCTCAAGATTTTCATGGCTGCGTTCTTTACTGTAGTTTTATTGCGGTGCTGGGGCCTTCGGGCCCAGTAATTTAGGGGAGGGGGCTGGTAACACATGTACTTTCGTTCATTACACATCACGCCGATCCACCATACGAAGGTTGGTCGAAATCGGTTCAGAAAAGTAAAAGTTTTTTTTTGCGGACAGACGGACACACATACACACATTCGGTGAATTATAGTAGTAATATTATTATTACTATATATATATATATATATATATATATATATATATATATATATATATCCCCGCAAGGGGGTTCTAAGCTCGTGCTCTTGAGTGCTCTTTGTGCTCGTTTGTACGTGCTTGGGTCCTGGAGGTTTCACGTGCGCCCTCCCGGCCCTAGCACCCAAGGATGATGGGGCTCGACCCTGCAGTCCTTGGTCTTTTTCCACTTCGACTGTCCCCTCCACCCTTTCTTTTTCCTCTGTCTTTCCTCTCACTTTTTCTTTGTTTTTCCGCTGAGATATGCCCTTTTAAATAGAGGCGAATCGGTTCTTCCCGAACTTAAAAAAAAAAAAATAAATAAATAAAAAAAAAAAATTATATATATATATATATATATTATATATATATATATGCATATATATATATACATACACACACATATATATATATATATATACACACACACACATATATATATATATATAATATACACACACATAACCTTACCTTACAAAGGTTCCACGTGATGATTTCTCATTTCGCGAAGGTCAAGCGTGTCGCCCCTCCTCTCGAGTTGGCCTGGTGAAGTAGTGAGTTGGATTCTTGCGCTCTCCACCTTACATAGCCAGGTACGCCCGGCTCATCGGGGATTGTTCTGAGCCAGGCGTCAAGTCTTCTTTTGAAGATTTCCACTGCAACTCCCTTCGTGTTTCTTAGGTCTTTGGGCAACTGATTAAATAGTTTTGGTCCTCTCACTACAAAACTATTTTCTTTCAGGGTTAAGGATGTTCCCTGTCTCGCCTTCAATTTGGGAATACGACACAGTCTACCGCTTCTACTTTCCACCGTTGTTTGGGGAGTTATGGGATTCAGAGTAAGATTAGGGACTAGTTTCTCCATTATTTTCCAAGTGTAAATAATGGTGTATCTCTCTCTTCTCCTTTCCAGTCAATACAGGTCTAGTTCTCGTAACCTTTCCCAGTAATTTAGTTCTTTGCACCCATCGATCTTGGCTGTGAAACTTCTTTGAATCCCCTCCAGCTGTCTAATGTCTTCTTTTTTATATGGGGATGTTAGGACCGAGCAGTATTCCAGTTTGGGTATTATCAGGGTTTTCAGTAGAGGGATCATTACATTCCTATCCCTTCGTTTAAAAGTTCTCAATATCTGACCCGTTATTCTCTTTGCTCTGTTTACTGCTATCTTATTTTGTGTTTCAAATTTCGCATCATCTGTCATTACAACCCCTAAATCTTTTGCTCTGGAATTTCTCTGGACTTCCTGTCCATTTGGGGTATAATATTCCATGGACTTTAGGTCTTCTCTTTTTCCGTACCGTAATAGCTGAAATTTCTCGGTGTTAAACTTCATATTGTTGTCTTCCGTCCACTTGTAAATTTTGTTTATGTCGGTTTGTAGAGATCCTATGTCTTCTGGTTTTCGTATTTTTCTACTGATCTTTGTGTCATCCGCAAAGGATGTTACTGTGCTGTCTCTGGTAACGTCCTCATCTATGTCAGTTAGCATGATTATGAAGAGTAGTGGAGCTAATACCGTTCCTTGTGGTACTGAGCTGACGACCTCTGATTCTGATGAAGATACTCCTTGTACTGTAACGACTTGCCTCCGCTCACTAAGGAAATTATATATCCATTTCCCTACTTTTCCTGTTATTCCCATATATTTCAGTTTATGTATTATGATTCCATGGTCACACTTGTCGAACGCTTTAGCAAAGTCTGTGTATAGTACATCATAGTTTTCATTACTTTCAAGTGAATCAATATGTTGTTGTAGTGTTCCATTAGTTGTGACAGGCATGATCTGCCTGACCGAAACCCCGTGTTGGTTATCATTGAATTTTTTCTGAGTTTCCAAAAATTCATAGATTTTCTGTCTAACAATTCTTTCAAATATTTTGGTGAGATGAGATGTAAGCGACACTGGCCTATAGTTTTTGGCCTCGGATCGATCTCCTCCTTTATATATTGGGACTATGTTCGCGCTCTTCAGGATGCCCGGTATTTCTCCCGTGTTTAATGATCGTCTCCATATCCAGTATAGGGGCTCAGCGATTGTATTCTTGCAGTTTTTGATCAGTGTGGCATTCCATTTATCCGGTCCTGCCGCTGAGTGTGTTTTTAGTTTCCCTATGACTTGTGCAATATCCTCCGTCGTAAAGTCGAAATCCGTTATACATTCCCCTTGTGGTTCTTCTTCAAAGAACGCGTTTCTATCGCATATCAGTTTGTCAGTTTTTGGGATACTGAAAGATGATTCAAACTGAGCTTTTAATATTTCAGCTACTTCTGTTAGATCATCAGATAAATCACTGTTCTCATTTTTTAAAGGCCCGATAGTCACATAGTTTTTCGACTTTCTTTTTGCGAAATTATAGAAGTACTTTGAGTTAGCCTTTATCGCTTCTATAGCGTCATCTTCTTCTTTTTCTGTATGCTTCTCGATTAGTTCCTGTATGACGACATCGATACTTTGCAGTTTATCATTTAATATTTTTCTGATGTTATCTTTACAATTACTTAATTTTGCAGTCACTCTTTTTCTCTCTCGGAACAATGCCCTCTTTTGTCTTTCGAACCTGCTTCTCTTTCCTCTTTGTTGTATCTTTGGGACATGTTTTTCCACAATTTCTAACGTCTTCTCCTCTAACGTCATTAGCATCTCTTCCGTTGTCTTGGCCTCGAAAATGGTTTTCCAATCTATTACTTCCATGCTGGATGTCACATCTTCCCAGTTTATAGCTTTGGAGTGAAAATTAAAAATTTCGAATTTGCTTCTTTCTGTTGTGCGTGTTCTTTCCTTTCCTGTTGCCTTTATATTAGTTGTTATTTCAATGATGTTGTGGTCTGATATCCTAGTTGGGGATATTTCCACATTATCAATTAGATTACTGTTGTTTGTGAATACCAAATCAAGGCAGTTGTTTTTTCTTGTGTTTTCTGTTATTTCTTGCGTTAACATAAATTCATCAGCTAAAGCTAGTAGCATTTTTACCTGCTCCTAGTCTTCTCGTGTGCCCCCCTTGTCCTGGTGTATACATATATTTTTTCCTATCCTTTTATATTTCATGAATGGGAAATTAAAATCACCACAGAGAAAAATATTTGGGGTTGGAGAATGTAGATCTTTTACCAAGTTTCTTACCTCTGTAATGGAATCTGAAAATTTTGAGGTTGGCGTGTTTGGGGGTCTGTACATTACAATTAGTACCATATTTAATTTTTCAATTTTTGCTGCCACACATTCTACGTAGTTGTTTGAGGTACTTATAGCCATTTCTGCTATGTGCCTTTCGTGTGTGTAAATAGCACATCCTCCTTTACGTCTCACTGTTCTGTCGGCTCGGAGGATGTTATATTTGTCAATTTGTATTTCTTTTTTGTCAATACAGGACTCACAATTTTCACAGTTCGCCTGGCAGTCCTTTAGATGAGTTTCCGTGAGGCATGTAAAGTCTGCTCCGGCTTCTTGCATGAGTCCTTTCAGGTATAAAACTTTGTTTGTAGAGTGGTTTGATTTGAGGCCCTGTATGTTGGCTAGGATTATTTTTATTTTTTCTCTTTCTTTTTCGCATACAAGTGGTTCCGATTCTTTTTCCAATGGGGGTGCCGGTTTCGTTGCCTTGTGGTCCTCCGAGAATTTACCTCTCTTTATCTTTGTTATATATATATATATATATAAATATATATAATATATATATATATATAAATATATATATAAATTATATATATATAAATATAATTTTAAATAATAATATAAATATATATATAAAATATATATAAATATCATATATATATAAATATATATAATATACACACATATATATATATAAATATATATAATATAAACACACATAATATATATATATATAAATATATATAATATACACACATATATATAATATATATAATATACACACACACATATATATATATATAAATATATATAATATACACACACATATATATATATAAATATATATAATATACACACACATATATATATATAAATATATATAATATACACAAATATATAAAGGGTGATCCAGAGAAATGGGACCCAAAAGAAACCCCTGTAACTCTTAAAGTATAAGTCCTTTTATAAAATCATAAGCATCATTCGAAAGAGGATAGTTACAAGTTTGTATAGGATTGTATAGGTTTTGACAATACAAGACAAGATAAGATACAAAACAAAATAAAAGTGTTAGTTAAAACTAACCCTTCAAGATGACTGCATGGACTGTGGAACAGCTGCGTTTCATAACTGAGCAATATTATGAGCATGGAAGAAGTGTAGTTTCAGCTCAAAGATCTTTCAAGACAAATTTTCAGATGTCAAAATCACCTTCTAAGAAAGTAATCCGTCGGTGTGTCAGAAATTTTTCCCTAACTGGCAGCATTGGAAAAAGAAAACCAACTGGAAGAGTGCGCACAGCAAGGATAGACGAGATCATTAACAGAACTCATGAAATTGTACAGGATAATCCTAACATAAGCATCAGACGTGCTTCTCAGCTGTTAGGAGTTGGATATGGAACAACACACCGTATATTCAAGCATAATTTAATGCTCTTTCCATATAAAATTCAAACAGTGCAACAACTAAACGATGGAGATTTCGCACGAAGACGACAATTCTGTCAATGGATCCAACAGAAGGTAAATGACACCACCAATTTTCTAGCAACTTTGATTATGTCAGACGAAGCCCATTTTCACTTGAATGGAACTGTAAACAAACAAAATTGTCGTTTCTGGGCAACAGAAAATCCATTGAATATTACCGAAGTCCCGTTGCATAGTCAGCGTGTAACTGTTTGGTGTGGTCTTACTGCATCTCAGATCATAGGGCCGTACTTTTTCGAGGATTCCACTGGAAACACGGTCACTGTAAATGGTGATCGCTACGAAAAAATGTTGACCGATTTCCTTATTCCTAAATTAAGAGATCTTTGTCTAGAAAACCACTGGTTCCAACAAGACGGAGCTACCTGCCATACCACGAGGAACTGCATGGCAGTTTTGCAAACGTTTCCAGGCGAGTTAATCTTAAGATTTGGAGACGTTGAATGGGCCGCAAGGTCTCCGGATTTTTCTCCCTTAGATTATTATCTCTGGGGATATTTAAAGAGTAGGGTCTACAGAAATAACCCAACGACCTTGCAAGAATTGAAGGCCGTCATCACAAATGAGATACAGGCCATACCACCGCACACTCTTGCAAAAGTGATGCAGAACTTACAAGCGAGAACACTGGAATGCTTGGCAACTAATGGATAGGCTGACCATACGTACCGTTTTGAACGGGACAGTACCGTTTGTTTTATATTTCCTGGCCGTCCCGTCGTTTTAATAAAAATGTCAATTTTGTCCCGGTTTATGGACTTACTTTTTCATGAATACAGAATATTACATAACCCCGTCCCTTTTTTGCCATCCCAATGTCCCGCTTTTGTCTCAAGGAAATATGGTCAGCCTACTAATGGAGCACATTTGAAAGGAGTCATTTTTAAAAAATAAATATTTCATAATAAACTTGTAACTCTACTCTTTCGAATGATATATAGTTTTTATGAAAGGAATTAAATATTAAGAATATTTGGCTTTTTTTTATGGGTCCCATTTATCTGGATCACCCAGTATATATATAAATATATATAGTATACACACATATATATAAATATATATAATATACACACATATATATAAATATATATAATATACACACACATATATATATATATATATATATACACACATTCAACTGCAAAGAACACGCAGTATAAATAACGTAAAGAACGACGCTTGTATAGGAGATATTCCGCGCAAGACGAGAGAGAGAGAACGAAACAATAAAAAATGAGGTAACCACCTGGGAATCGAACCCGGGATCTTCCGATTGCCGGTCAGATGCGATACCATTACACCATGGGCCTCACTCTTCCAAATGCCGTAATTCTTCTACATACTCGCAGAAACCAATGCCCCAAGGGGGCACCTCCCGCAAGCCGTAACATTATATACATTCAACTCCAAAGAACACGCAGTATAAATAACGTAAAGAATGACGCTTGTATAGGAGATATTCCGCACAAGACGAGAGAGAGAGAACGAAACAAATGAAAAAAATGAGGTAACCACCAGGGAATCGATCCGGATCCGGGTTCGATTCCCGGGTGGTTACCTCATTTTTTCATTTGTTTCGTTCTCTCTCTCTCGTCTTGCGCGGAATATCTCCTATACAAGCGTCGTTCTTTACGTTATTTATACTGCGTGTTCTTTGCAGTTGAATGCAACGAGTCTTTTACTTATATAGAGGTTCTGAGTGTAGGGATCTAGGCTTGCTTTAAACCCTAGATCCACGTCCCAAAGCTGGATCCTGTCTGCTTTGCAGATAGCTGGTGAGGGAAGCTATATTTATGGGATCTCTTTGCGAGAGACCCGTTGCCCACGTCGGGCTAAAATCATGAAAAAGGAAAAAAACTATGGTATTTGTCATTTACCATTACTTATTCGGACTATAGTGGATTTAATTTTCCCAGAAGAGTTCCTTGTTCCATGCACGGTCTGTGTTTAACATATAATGTTCTCAGGGAACCATTCTGAGTTTGTGTATATATATATATAAATATATATAATATATATATATATATATATATATATATATATATATATATATATATATATAATATAATATATTATATATATTATATAATATATATATAATATACATACATATATATATATATATATATAATATACATATATATATATATATATATATATATAATATACATATATATATATATTTATAATATACATATATATATAATATATACAGGGTGTCCCGTAAGTCTGGACCCATAGGGCAAAATTAATAAAATTACAAAATAGTCCCAGTTTCGC
>JAJOZX010003068.1:195000-302500 GCA_023014485.1 Bathynomus jamesi | reverse complement strand
ACGCTACCCCTGCCACGCAACTTAAATCCGTTATTACGAGTATTATTATTATCGAAAGTGAACAATTTGTCAAAATTTACGTTATCGATGTTATTAACGATTTTCAAAACTTCAATAAGCTCCCCCCTTAATCTCCAATTTCGAGTGAATACAGGTCTAACTCTTTAATCCTATCTTCATAAGGCCTGTTGCGCAATGACGGAATCAGTTTTGTGACACGACGCTGAACCCTTTCTAACCTATCAATATCCTCACGCAAGTACGGGCACCAAAACTGAACGGCATATTCTAAATGAGGCCTGACTAGGGACTTGTAAAGGGGCAATATAATATCCTTCGATTTAAATTCGAAATTACGCGCTATGAAGCCTAACATCCTATTAGCTTTTGCGCAAGACTCCAGGCACTGGTTCCTAACCTTTAAATCCTTAGATACGCGTACGCCTAAATCTACTTCCTCGTCAACGCTGGCTAACTCCCTATCATCCATCGTGTACGTGTAATTATTGTTACGAGAACCTATATGCAAAACTTTACATTTGTCTACGTTAAATTGCATCTGCCACTTATCCGTCCACTCCATAATCCTATGTACATCGTCTTGGAGCCTATTTCTATCGTCCTCGTTAACAATCTTACCGCCTATTTTAGTATCGTCCGCGAATTTTGACACGTTACTAGTCAATCCTACATCTATGTCGTTAATGTAAATTACGAATAGCAATGGGCCTAACACTGAACCCTGTGGGACACCGCTACCTACATCCAACCACCCCGATTCACTACCATTAACTACGACCCTCTGCCTCCTAGCAGAAATTGTAATTTTTCTTCGTTGAACTTCATATTGTTGTCTTCTGCCCACTGGAATAATGTTTCAATGTCATTTTGTAATTTTCTTATGTCACCTTTGTTCAGTATTTCCTTACATATCTTTGTGTCATCTGCGAAGCATGATACAATACTGTCCTTAATATCTGCATCAATATCTGCAATCATTATTAAGAACAGCAAGGGAGCTAATACTGTCCCTTGTGGGACAGAGCTCACGACTTCCGAGATTTCCGATTTAACTCCGTGTGAAAAAACTATATAGTGCTGTGGGTTGATTGCCTGATACCCTCATCCGTTGGAAATTTCCAGCAGATTTCAGTGGAGAGTTAACGACAAAAGCCCTACGTTTTTTCGTTAGAGAGTTATGTATGTGTAGGTCTTCAAAGGACCTCTTTATGTTTATTTGCCTTCGGTATTTGCGCTGCTTAATGGTAACGAAAGAAATTACCTTACCTTATTATTTCATTGGGCCTCGCTTCTGTTCGTAAGACGCGACGATGTTTTTCGATGTAGGGCCGCGGTACAATGGAGTTACACAACGAATTGCTTTGATGTAATTAATATAAACAGTCACTACACTTAGATACCTGAAGGAATAGGCCTATCCTTTTTGTAGTTATTAGGTTTTATATTATTGGGATTTCACTCAAAACTTATAGGAAGATAAAGTACATCTTCCTTGCTTAAAGCATCGCTGTAACATAAGCAAGCTCCGAGCGAGCCGCTCATATAAATCTTCGCCTTTTATTATTTGCTGATTTTGCAAAGTTCGTTGAGTCTTCTTTCGATGTAATTTTCATGAGTCAGTGGAAAATTTTGAACACGAAACAATAAATTTGGTTTTCTTGTTGTTATGCACGCCCGATGTCTACATATGGGTTCTATGTATGTATGGCAATTATTTTAACTCCCAATAGGCTATGTCGCCAATCCCGAGGCAATTTTGTAGATATTTAATTCAATGAATTAATAATTTATATTTAATTATGAAATAAAGGTACCACATACGATACCATGTTGTAAGCGTGTATAGTTTTTCCATACTCCGTTTACCACCACTCTGTGTGTTCTTTGCTTCAAGAAATTAAATATCCACCTTCCTAGCTTTCCAGTAATTCCTGTATTCTTAAGTTTGTGTGCTATGATTCCATGGTCACATTTATATAAAGTCCGTATACGTATATTGCATCTATGTTTTGTCCTCGACACAATGTTTCCAATATTTTCTCCTGGTGGTCTAGTAGCTATGATAGGCATGATCTTCCCGCCCTGAAGCCATGTTGATTTGGGTTGTATATGTCTTTTTCTTGTAGATAGTAGGTAGTTTTGCCTCTAATTATACGTTCAAAACACTTTATAAGGTGTGAGGTGAGAGCCACTGGCAGATAATTCTTGGGCATTGCTCTGTTACCACCTTTAAATAGGGGGCAATGTTCGCGTTCTTTAAGGGAGTGGAATTTGTCCTGTGTCGAGTGATTTCCTTCATAGTAAGTATAGCGGTTTTGCAATACTCTCTTTGCATTTCTTCAGAAATGTGGTACTCCATGTGTCTGGCCCTGGTGCCGAATTGTCTCGCATCTGTGATAAGGCCGTAATTACATCTCCTTCCGTGAACTCGAAGTCCATTAATAGGTTTGTGCCGGAATTTGTTCTTGGTTGATTTGTATCTATGTCCAAAAATTCGTCTGGGTTTTCTACTTCCATCTCGGACTTAAGGGTGCTAAACACAGAGTTAAATTGTTCCCTAAGCAGTTCGCTCATTTCTTTCTGGTCATTTGTGCATTCGGTCTCCCCGTCTATCAACGGACCAATACTCTCCTTAACTGCATTTTCCTTTTCGCAAAAGTGTAGAAGTATTTTGGGTTATTTTTGTTTTCTGCTACCTTGTTTTCCTCCTCGTTTGTCTTATGTATGAATGTTTGCTTTAGTTCCATTTCTATTTCGCCAAGTTTCCTCTCTAATTTGAGTCTCTTTGCATCAGTTCTGCATCTGTGGAGATGTTTTACGGTTTGTCTTCGTTTCCTGAATAGAGTCCTGATTTTCCTCTCGAGCTTGCTACGTTTTCTTTCCTGTCTCTCTGGAATATGTTTCAGTATTATAAGTTTGGTTTCAGTTTCTATTATACATAGTATTTCTTGTGTAGTCTTCTCGTGAAGTGAAGTAGCAATTCCCAATTTACCTCCTTTAAGTCTTTATTTACGTTTCCCCAATTTACTTTCTTTGAATTTATGTTTAAGCCTTCAAATATTCCATCTGCCTCTCTAGGATGCGTTTTCGGACCTCTGGGTGCTAACTTCAATTGTATATCGATGAGGTTATGGTCGGAGAACTTTGTGTGCGTTACTTTTTTATTTAATATTATCTCGTTGTTATTTGTCAAGTTTAAATCCAAAACGTTCTCTTTTCTCGTGGCTTCACCGATTTCCTGGGTAAGGGTGTAATGTTCCATAATATCTAATAGTATTGTTGCTTGGGTTCTATCATTTTTAGTAATGTTGCCATGAAACTTCTCGACATATATAACTTCGTCATTTTTCTTTCAAGTTATGAATGGGAAATTAAAATCTCCGGAAATTAGAATATTTGTTTGGAATTCACTTTTTGTGGTGTTTGGTGGTCTGCAGATGTTCATAATGGTTAGGTTCAGTTCTTTTACTTCTAATATAATAACTTCAACTGTGCTGTTTGATTTATTTACCTTCTCTTCACATGTGTATGTGTTTTTCACGTAGATGCAACACCTTCCCCTCGTCTAGCCACTCTATCTGCTCTGTATATGTTGTAGTCCAGCAATGCTAATTCAGTATCCTTGATACAGTTTTCACAGCCTTTTTCGCATTTATGCAAGTGTGTTTCCGTTAGGCATATAATATCTATGCTGGATTCGGTAGCTAAATTCTGTAAGTATTGTAATTTGCAGCCTGCATGGTCCGTGTAGAGGCCTTGAATATTTATGAATAAAAAATTTATTGGGTTTCTAATTTCCGTGTTCAGTTTTCCTATATAGTGGTCGTTTCCAGGTCGATGTCGGTTCTTGTTTGGGTGTTATTGGTTTGGCCGTTGCATTTGGAAGAATTGGGGTTGCGGCACTTGATACCATGTGGATGTGTTATCGGTGTGTGGTGTTGGATAGAGGAGTGATGAATGTAATGGTGTGAGGAATATACCTGCGGAGTCCTATCGTCTCTTGTTAGCAGGTCAAGCTGTGCTTTTATAGTTCTCATTTCCTCTAAAATATTTGTTTCGTTGCTCCTGTTTTTACTTCTAATATGGAAAGTAAGTAACCTAAAGTGTGTGTGTGTATATATATATATATATATATATATATATATATATATATATATATATATTATATTTTTTTTTTTAATCTCAGGAGTGATACGACGAAAAATAAAAAACGATTTGAATAATTAAAATTTAATACAATCAGTCCACCCCAAGCAAGTGCTGGGAATAACAACTAGTATATACAGCGCGTTCGAAAAGTGTCTCCGCAGTGCTATGTTAAACGCATAGGAAATTGAAAAACTACAATGTTTTCATTCGACCATGATTTAGTGATTTTATTACATAACCTTTTGATTTTACAGCATGTGTTGAAAGTTTTTTCCACCGTTTTGCAGGCACAGAGCAACTCGTCTACACTTGTTGTCAAACACTTTTTTTAAAGTGTTGGTTGATATTGAAGCAATGTAAGTGGATATTGCGGTTTTTAAGTTCTGAATTGTTTTCGGGCGGTCTTTATAAACACCTTTTGCTGCTCCCCACAAGAAATAGTCGGGCGGTGTAAGGTCGGGGGATCGTGGAGGCCAAAGCCCCCTTGAAATTATGCGACCCCCAAACACATCATGCGGTAGCTCCATCGAAAGGTGAGCAGTGTGTGCCGTGGCACCATGTTGCTGGAAGTATGCATTCAGTATTTCCATTTCGTTTAGCTGTTCAATAAATGGATACAGAATTTCTGAACAGTATCGTTCAGCATTTATCGGTTCTCAAAGAAAATGGGACCGACAATTCGCTTTCTTGATGTTGCAACCCAAACGCCGATTTTCTGGTCGTGCAATGGTTTCATGAATAGCGTAAGGATTTTCTGAATTCCACAAACGACTGTTTTGTGAGTTTATGTAGCCTGACAGATGGAACCACGCCTCGTCTGTGTTAAAGGTTTCATCCAGCACATCGATTCCTTTATCTCTGATGAAATTTTGAAACCACTCACAATAATACACACTCTTCTCGTGATCAGTCGCTTTTAACTCTTGCACGGCCGACATTTTGTATGGAAATAATTTCAGTTCTTGTCTTACAGCTTTGTACGCAGTACCTACAGCGACATTAGTCTCCTGAGCCAATTTTCTTATTGATTTAGAGGGGCTCTTCAACATCTTATCAGAAATGTCCAAAAGTTTGTGCTCCGATAAAACAGTAGGTCTACCACTTCTAACTGCATCTGCCACCGAACCGGTTATCCGAAATTTACGGACTAAATCGCGTACAGTATCACGATGTGGAACAACGGAATCCGGAAACTTCTCACGAAATTTTTGTTTCACAGAATCTGTATACTTATCGCCTGCTCGAAACACATACTTAGCTAAAAATATTCGTTCTTCGGTTGTTAACATATTCACAGACAAGGATGCACACATTTTTTCACCAAGCTATCGACACACACTATTGCCACGATCCCAACTCTGTCACAGTTCTGACACGATCGAGTTTAAACCGGCTAAAACCGGCTTAGCGCGCATATACTGGCTGTAGCACGTTGACTGCCGAGAGACTTTTCGAACGCACGGTATATATGTATGTATATATATATATATATATATATATATATATATATATATATATATATATATATATGACTCAGTTTCTTTGTTTATCAAATAATTAATAGTATTTTTTATTTAGAAAGGTGGGGCCAAGGGCCAAAATCAAGATCTCCAAGGCTCACAATGCAAATTTATTTTTTATAAATTTTTAAGAGATTGTGTCGTGTGTTAACCCTTCAACGCCGAACGTTTTTGTAGGGTTAAGTCTAAATGCGTGTATTTGAAACGGTACGTATTCGACCCAGTCGGCGTTAGAGGGTTAATTAAATGCAGTATGTGTAGTGAAGAATAGATGGAGAAGCGTGTGTTTGAGATCATGCTGGATCGCTCACAGTGTGGTGATTTAAACTTAAATAATTACTGTACAACCTATAAAGTTTGTTTCGAAAGTAGTTTCAAGTTAAAGAGATTGAAGCAATTCAAACATCGAACTGATATTCATTTAAATATTTTTAGAGAAATGAATGAAATAGAATATGGAGAAAAAGATGAAAGTAGAAAGTAGATAGTTTAATGAAAGTAGTTAGTATCCTTTAAAATATTTATTTTGTAAGTGATTAGGAAAGTTTCTGTGTAAAGAATTTGCTTTTAAATTTATTTCTATATTATCCCTTCAGTTGAGAAGGACCTCCTTAATCTTTGCAGTGTAAAGTTAGGTTTTTAATCATCGTTATATTTTAAATTTCCTTGAATGGTTTATTTACTTTTAATTCATTAAAAATGTATTTGCATTGAATACAAAGTTTTAGTTTCCTTACGCATCAGAGTGGAAAAATGCAATATGTCAGACTTTTGCACGGCAGTATATATATACACAGGATGTTTCACAACCGGTCTGCCATGCTTTCGGGGGTGATTTGGGGGCGGGGTGATATCGAGTAAAAAAGTCAATACAACATCGGTGCTATTTCCAACCGTTGCGGAGCTACGGACGTTTTAAGGTGCACGGGAAAAAAATAAACGAGTATTAATCTGATGTATTTATCGCTACATTTTATGAAATACACCTTATAAATGTTCAAAATGTCCGCCTCGGTTTTCAATGCACAGCTTTGCTCGTTCCAAACAAGAGTCCTCTGCCCATTGAATCATTTCGGGGTGTTCTCGTATGTAAACAGCGCATCCATAATCTGACGCAAGAGTTCCTCTCTCGTTTGTACTTTTGTCTTGTAAACCATCTCTTTCATAAGGCCCCATAAAAAGAAATCTAACGTGGTTAGGTCCGGAGATCTCGGGGGGCCACGATACTGGACCAGCACGACCAATCCAACGATTCCCGTACCGTTGATTCAAGTAATCCGTAACATGACGACTAAAATGTGGTGGCATCTCATCGTGCTGCAAGAACCTGCGCCTTATCTCGAAGAGCACGTCCTCCATCAAGAGCGGCAATTCGTTCGTCAGGAAGTTCAAATAAATATCAGCAGTTAATCGTTGTTCCAAAACGAACGGTCCAATCAAGTGATCTCCAATTACACTGCACCAAACATTCACCGAGTATCGATGTTGAACGTTTCCTTCAACGATACCGTGGGGATTATCGGCGGACAACAAGTGTGAATTTCGTCTATTGTTAATTCCATCCCGAATGAATTGTGCTTCATCACTAAACAGTATGCAATTAAGAATTTGGCAATGCATAACCATCCACTGGCAAAATTGAACACGTTTATCGTAATCATCCGGTTGAAGAGCTTGCACAACTTGCAAATGATAGGGATATAAACCCTCATCATGTATGGTTCCCATACACGCGATGCGGATTCACCACTTCGTCTAGAAATCCTTCGGACACTGGTAGTTGGGCTAAGTTTACTAGGTCCAGTATGCGCTCTTGCACAGCAACGGGCCGTCGTGCTACATGTTCTTGGTTACGTGGAACAATTGTCCCTGTTTCCCCTAATCTCTGGTGTGTGTCATTAACACTTGCATGTTCGGTATTCGGAAGTTCGGAAAACGTCTTCGATATTCCTCAACTGCCGCTCTGCTGTTACCATCACAGAATCCATAAATGAAATGGCTATCAGCGTATTCAGCGGGTGTGAACTGTTGATTTATTTTGATTGTTCACCTTAGCGCAACACAGTGTCTCGTACCACAGATCAGAACCAACTGAAAGAGAAAACTGAGGATTAGTAGTGGTAACTTCGTTAACCGAAACTACTACCAATGCTGCCATCTATCGAATTACACACAAGTAGGGATTTGTTGTTCTCACATCTTAAAACGTCCGTAGCTCCGCAACGGTTGGAAATAGTACCTATGTTGTATTAACTTTTTTATTCGATATCACCCCACCCAAATCACCCCCGAAAGTATGGCAGAGAGGTTGTGAAACACCCTGTATATATGCCCAATATACATACAGCTAAATGGAACAATAATGCATTCTTACACATAGTGTACACAGCATAGACGCTCATTTGCAAGCAAATTTTATGCTTTATTGGCAAAATGGAGTTATATGATAAATGATGTTAGATAATGCAGAGTAATGAGGTTATTTACATTAGTTTCAAAGATACAAAACTAATGACAAAGTGCATAGAGATTATCTGTAGTAAGTTTCAGACATAAGTTTGTATATCCATATAGGAATTCATCTGAAATTACACATTCTTATTTGTTTGGATATAAGAAGCTAAAATATTAAATAATTGAATATTAAATATCTTGCTAATGGTGTATCTTGACAGTCTTAGATTGCCTGATTTTGCACATATTTGCTTTATCATCATTTATTACTTTTATTTTGTTATAGAGGATTATAGATTAATTTATTATTATGGAAATAAGAAAGGGGATACAGTGTTATGGCTTGTATAATCTGATGAATTTGTTTAATTTTTTTCTGGAAGGCTTTTAATGTTTTAAATTGTTTTATCTCTTGATCGAGTGTGTTCAAGAGGTTTAGTTCTATTGAGGATAAGAATCTAATCACACAACCTAGAGTGTGGGACGGGTGTAGGTATATCATGGTGAAGTACAGTATATGGATCTAAGAACTTGTTTTGGGATTACTGCACCTACTTTTGTAATTATGAATGAGAACGTGGCTAATTTGTTGCATGGATCTTCATTGAGCTCTTTGAATGAGAGGTTTGAATCGAGGGTTACTTCCGAAAGTTTGGCCGATTTCACTCGTCGAACAGGAATTTAATTTATGTTTAGGTTTAAAAGGGGAAGCGTTTTCTTTTTTGTGATGACTATATATTATATAAGCTATATAAATATTAATATTTATTTCCATTGGTCACTAAGTAATGCTTCCTGTTGACAATACGCAGATGATACTTCAATCAGAACCTCCAACAAAGACTTATTACCTTTCCAAACAACTACCAACACATAGCAGAAGAACAGGATAGGCGCTAGAATGCTCCCTTGGGAGATCCCGTAGATGCATCTAATCCGTGATGTAAGATTGTTTTGTGTTATAAACAAGTTTGTATATCCATGCTTGTCCATGCTTGTCCATGCTTGTCATGTATGAATGAACCATGTTAATGGTATTACCCTGAAGTTGTAATGTTCGAGAATTTTTTAGAGTATGCCATGCTGTATTGTGTCAAAGGCTTTATCTAGATCGAGTAGAACGATTATTATTGATGTTTTTTTTTGTCGTTCAAATTGCTTTAAAGTACTTCTAATACAGTCGTTGGTCCTATGCGTTCGAAGAAACCCAAATTCTTGTTTGTGCATCATTTTGTATTTTAATATAATAAATTTTATTATTTCATTATATATTACTTTCTCGTATAGTTTACTGACGGCTGAAAGTACAGAAATGGGTCTTCACTTTGAGAGGGAAATTTTATCTCCTTATTTATAAACAGGAATATTCTAACCTTTTTAGGTAGTCTGGGAAGAAACCATTTTGAATGGATAGGTTTATAAGCGTTGACAGCTTGGGCTGAATTTAGTTCGGCACCCTTTGTAAATTCTACTTGGGATTGTGTTCAGCGTCACTTCTATTTTTTAATTGTTCTGTGGCTGTCTTTAAATCGTGTGTCGTAGTAGGGAATAAGAAGAAATAGCGTGGTAGGAGTGGGGACCTAAATACATATCGAATAACCGCGCAGTGGATGGGATATTAGAACCGAGATTGGTTCCCACTTCGGTTAAAAACTCGTTGAAAGTATCTAAAATATTTGTTGTGTTTGTAATGGGCTCATATATTAGTAGTTTCTCAGTAGTAGAGGGTAGTAGTATGACCACAAAAGGAGAGTGCAATGCAATTGCAAATGTTGATCAATGTTGCAACGGGGGAGCGGGAATATTGCAAGAGGTTATGCAACAAGGGGGAGGGTTAACCCCCAAGTTGCAATAAACTCCCCCAGCTTGCTGGGGGAATCCACCTGACCTCTTTGGGGGAGAAGCTGGGACGGCCTCACCCCCCAAAGGGGTATACCTAACCTAAGAGAGAAAGGAGAAGGAGAGAGGAGTGTTTGCTTGGCTCCTGCCAGACGCATATTGAGAGTTCATCCGAGCGCCCGCTGTCTTATGAGGTCCTAATCAACCAGTTGGCTTAGAAGGCTTCTTAGAAGGCGTAAATGGCTTGTTTAGGTGTACATTATTAAGGTTGAGTTGTCAGATTGCGCTATTTAATTAATTATAGCATATATTCTGGCTTTCCGTCAGTTGGCATAATCCACCAGTTGGCTTAATCCACCAGTTGGCTTAATCCACCATTTGGCTCAACCAGCCAGTTGACGTAGAAGACCTTGAAAGCAGATGTGTATATTAGCTTTTCAGCTGCCAGATTACGCTATTCAGATATTTTTGATAGTTGGCTTAGAAATCCGTCAGCCGTTTTAGAAGTCAGCCATTTGCTCTAATTAAATAATAATAGCGTTTACAACCAAAAGGATTAAATAAAACACCATTACATCATTCTGTTTATTTAGACGAATTATTGGAATCAATTTCACGAAATATATAGAAAATAAATATACAGTCAAACGGTGGAATATATGCAATAAATATTAATAATAATATAAGAAATACGAACGAGGAATATATATACATAATCTAATAACATACAAAACGATGGAGTATAACCATCAATATAACGGTAGAGGAGAAATATATATATATATATATATATATATATATATTAAATAATTAAATATATTGAAACTAATAATATACAAAACGATGGACTATAATCATCAACATATTAGTACAGGAAAAAAAAAATATATATATATAAGATTATATTACATAATTAAATATATTGAAAATAAATATACATCGAAGTACTTTGTTCTACTATGCAAAACACTAAACTCACACGTAATCGAGTCTACAGTTACATCATTATTGATTTGCACTACGCGGTAAATACGGCTTAACATTATTTCGCCGCTCAAGTTATAGGGATACCTATACTCAATATACAGGTACTCCCCGACTTACGACGGGGTTACGTTCCGACAAACCTGTCGTAAGTCGAAATGGTCGTAAGTCGAAAATAACCACAACGGTAGTGATGTGCGTTAACATATACGTAGTTCAATCAAAGTAAAATAACAAAACACACAAATTATACAAATAATAGTAAATAATAGCCAGCCGCAGTTGTCGTACGGCATACGACCAACTGATCGGA
This sequence comes from Bathynomus jamesi, assembly GCA_023014485.1. NCBI lineage: Eukaryota > Metazoa > Arthropoda > Malacostraca > Isopoda > Cirolanidae > Bathynomus > Bathynomus jamesi. Next base: position 291,220 of record JAJOZX010003068.1, on the reverse strand, counting down.
ATTCGAATTTTTCGTCGTCTATTATTTTATTTTATTTATTTAATACGACAGTCGTCGTCGTAAGTCAGGATGGACGTTAAGTCGGGTGGTGGTAACTCGGGGAGTATCTGTAAATGGCCTTCATATCGTTCAATACTATTTTTGTGCCCACTTTACATTCGGGTGGTAAGCTATCTTTAAACACAGCTAAAATACACTCCAAAGCACGCACAAAGAGGACATCGTTAGCTATCACGTCATTATTAAATACAAGTTTATAAACACTCCTTTCCAATCGAGGGTTTTTTCTTATCGATCCGAGCTTTTCAATCATGAACTCTTCTTCACTCTGCAAAGCGACAATTGAAATAATCTTCCAAGCCGTAATGACAGCTACTCATTATATAGAGATACAACTCTTCAGGGTGAACAGTCTAGGCGAGCTCTGCCCTGTACCGCTCAAGTCCTTTGTACCAAAGTTCGGGATATTTCGAAGTCTAAACTTTTAAATAAGCATCCAGCTCTAGACCATTCTCGCCTTGTTCATTCCTACATTCGATAAAGCCGTCGAGCAGAGTGGTGCATGCGTATTCAAGAAACGTGTCAAAATAAATCGTATCCGTAACACGAGCGTCTAATATAGGCTTCAGCTTGCGGAATCCGACGATTTCAAACATTCTGTCGAGGATGAATTGGTTTCGCGTAGGGACAAGAACGTTATTATCAGATGCATTCTTCCACATCAGTCGTATATCAATGCATGGCTGATCGTTATTTATACACAACGTACAAACAACGGCATATGAGGGGGCATCACTAATCTGTTCTCTTCTTGTACCTACACCTGCAGGTATTTTATAACGATCCTCACCCCACTTCTTAACTATCATGAAGACTCTATTCATTTCCTCAACACTTAAATAAATAACATTACGTTTGTTTACTTGCCTGCAAATCGTTTCAAGTACATAGTTAATGGTACCGATTTCACGCCTGAACACGCGTAATGACTTCGTCGCGGACACATCGTACGAGGCATTGAGAATGCTTCTCAAAGGAAGTTCCATCGTATTCGAGGAGTGCACGTCCAGTCGGTTCAAACTCTCAGATGACTATGAGCCACGGGTGGGCGGATCGGTTTGACGGGAGGAGCGAGTCACACCATAAGCTGATGAAACGTGTACGACGCTGTTCCGACGTGAATACTTGTATCCCATTATACAAGGTAGGCGTTTTGAGAAATTTTTCGGTACATGAAGCAATATCGGTTTTAATGTTTTATCGCTCCCACTCTCCAGAACACGCACCAGGCATTTCCGCTTAGGGGGAATTTCACGGACTAAACACATTTTTATTCACAAACCGGTACACTGTTTGAGAGAAACGTGTTACCGTATTTTTCCTTTGTGTTTAACAATCGATACTCGTCTCTGAATTCTATCAAAAACTCTCACAGGCTTTTAGCTACAATCTCACTGCGAACCTCGTCGTGATATATATGAATGTAGTGGTAAAAGTACTTTAGCGAGTCCATGATGACAAGGTTTACGTTCTCCGCCGCAGGGTACGCGTACTCGGTGTGATGCAGCATGACATAATACCGCCTGCCACACCACTCATCAACAAGACACATTATCCATACCCTACCCTCGTTGTTTCTTTCACCTCACGGTATACGTACGCTTTTATACAGTTTAGCCCTACAACGTAGTTCGTCACATCATTTGTGCTACGAAATCCGGCAGTACTCTCGCCAGAATATCTATAGAGTATTTGAACATCTTGTTCCCTCGCGCTATTCAATGTATCCTTAAAAATCTCAAAGGAAGGGGGGGTAGGCAGTCTTTCAGTATCCACTACATCTTCCGACTTTACCGAATACCACTTCATAAACGTCGAACACGCAATATCAAAAGTAGCCATCACTATTTTTCGTCTACGCGAGAAAATACACCACTGAGCTCAAGGGTTTGCAGAGGTCAACTGAGGACTCAGGGATAGAGATATGCTCAGGTAGTGGCAGGAGTCACGTGGCCGATCTTACAGTGGGCGGGCTTAGGAATGTACACACGTACACACGGAAAGGAGAAAATGAAACCTTAATTGAAGCAAAATATACGTAATAATTAAACGTATCGTTAACAATACACATATATATATATATATAAAGACAATGAAGGATTAAGGTATCCAAAGAGTACGGTATCATAGGTACCAGGCACCTGGTAACGTTTTCAATAGGTGTTACGGCATACCTTCGTGCCCCTAAGTTCCTTCACACACCCCAGTTTCTGCGCCCGAAAATTATGGGTCCCCACAGTCAGTTGGGATGCTGATCGCCCTTATCTTCCAAGCACACTAGATCCTTCAACGAGTCAAAGTTAACGACTCGCCTGTTCACATGGTTAAGCGTGATACCCTTAGCCTTCACGATATATTTCATATCCTCCCCCACCCTCACCCGTACCCCATAGGTTTCTGGCCCTATTGATACAAATGAGTCAGCGTATGCACCATCACCATACTCATCCTTGATCTCGTCAGTTAACTCTCCGAGGAATTCCCCAAAAGCAGGCATGTATTCACCCTCCCTCGCTGTGAATATCACGCTATCTGTGTCAGTGTACAGTACCCTCTGCCCAAGAGAGTGCAGTAGTCCCCAAAGCTTGATGCGGGCGTAGGCTGTTGTGAAGCTGGCTACAGGTATGTTTGTAACCCGTGAGGTATCTGTGGCCGGTTCCGTGATGTTGTACTTTATTATGTAAGTATTACCTACATCCACGATCTCCATAACCTCTTTATCGAGAGCGTGGACATAATCCCAGACTTCACTATAACTTTGTGCTAAAATGAACGTTCCCTTTGCCAGTATTCTGTGCAAATTTCCCCCAAAGACTATTTAGGCACAACTTTGCGCTAAAGCGCTTGCCAGGATTCTTAACAATTTGGGAACGGTCAAGCTGTATACCTTCATGGGCACGGTACGCTGAATATAAGTCGATTTTTCATCTTCGGTATGAACTCCTCGCAGATATTCTGATGCTTCTACCTTATCCTTCAAAAAAGCGTTTATATATGGTGTGAAAAGGTTGGGTAGCTTCTGAAACCTCCACACCTCATGTATCTTCAATATTCTGTACCCATGGCGGAAGGCTAGGTTCAGCTCAGGGCTTGTATACACACCTTGATCTTACGCTGGTTGGTTGTATGATTACAATCACCGTTGTTCTCCTCTGCGCACTTCATGCACAGGGGAAACATGAGCTTGTGATCTATAACGACGGGTATGATCTGCATCCATAAATCGCGAGGGGGGAGCACGTCTACGAAAGAGAGTCAAACGTAGCGCTCATTGAAGTTAGCTGAGAACTCCTCGATGGTTGGCATGGTGGGACCCACCAGTTTTTCAGGCACACCTACGGGGTACGGATTGTTCTTCATCACGTAGGGATATAAAGAACAGAAGTCGTAGTAGTGGAGTTTCACGCCCTCTGTAGGCGGAAATTATAGCTTGAATGGGTTTGTACGCCCTCCAAACAAGCTGTCACCGCATTTAATTAAGGGGGTCCAACACCATTGAACGTTTGATGGCCCTTATTTCTTCACGGCACTGGCCATCTGTTTCCATTCGTGCATCATACTCATGCTCCTACACGATCTTGTGAGTGAAATGGGAGCCTATAAGTTGATCGCGGTTACGGGTTCATGCGAAGCTGTCGGCGGGGGATCTTCCATGGAGGTCCCCCGTGAAGGCACACTCAGGGCGTGGGCATCCATGCCACCAGCAGCCGTTAAAGGAGTAGACAGTCTTCTCACCAGTGGTTGGATCCTCATTTAGGCCATCAACCCAAAAAACACGACCAATGACCTTAATGGGTACTTCCCCCGTAAATAGCCTTGTACCCATAACTGCGGGGATTGTTTCTGTAAATGACGGTTTAGGTGTCTTTAGGCATGAAGTTATTCTTGAACGCTGTAAAGCATAATGAGGCGATTGTGGTTACGACTTGCAGCGGATCGCATTTGAAACGGGCTATGTACATCCTTCTAAAGGCCTGGAAAGATACTCTAAACACGTGCACATAATCACGCAATAACGTTCACATTCATCAGCTATATTGTATAGACTATCTCCATTTAAACTGTTGCAGTAGCGGTCAAATTCTTCACGCTCACTATCACTCATGTTGGTGTAGTTAAAGTAATGTTTGGGTGGAGGTAGTCCTACATAATTTAGTTTCGCTAGTGAGGAATGTGGAAGGGAAATATCCCTTTGAAACTTCAGCGGCTACGCCCATAACCTTGGGTAGCTTGGCTAATTTACAAGGTGTGAACAGCAGGGTGTCTTTAAACTGTGCATTACCTCTTATCTGCATCTGTATTAGTTTGTTGCCTCTTTTCAAGGGATCACCTCTAAATATCGCAGACGACTCGTGTTCAAGCAACTCCTTATAAAGGAACTGTGTGTCAAATTTGGCCCCGATATGGGGAAGAATATACACAGTAATGTTTTTTAACTTGTCCGCTAATTTGACAATATAGTTCACACAGAGTTTCACAGGGCTGTCGTGTGCAATCGTTTTAAAAACGTTTGTCCGTTTACCACATTTGTGACACTCATCACACTCAATCTCCATGCACTCATCACAGATAGTCTGACTTACTAGTAAATATGGAATAACCTCTTTGGTTTCAGAGTTCGTGTATGTTTCTATATCGTAGTACACGGTTATACAAGGGCTATATTAAGGCTTAGCATCTTTCATATAACATACATGCTTCACTCCATCCGCCTTATATTTTTCATGACATGTAGAACAATGAATTTCATTACATTTATGCACAAACTTGCCCCAATTATCCATCATATGAAACATGCCACATACACAGATTCTCATTTTCCTGCAAGCGCCAATTGACTTATGGAGCTCAAAGCAATTATTATTGAAAAATGTACGTCCACACACATTACATTCCCTCTTCTCCGATTCAACCATACGACTTTCACAATTGTGGCTTTTACACTGCTCACATACGATGCAGCAATCCTTACAATGTTTCACCATATCATCAGCAAACTCGAGACAACCCTTACACAAATCATGATGCCTTCCATATTTTCGACTTTTATCATAACTGGCGTAGAGAGCCCTTATGTTACGGATAAGGAGATACGATGTTCCTGACAATCCTAAAATAAGTAGAGGTCTTGTACGATCTCTCACAGAGCTTTTTAAAAACATACACAGTCGTACAACGATCATCCATTCCAAATATGACTATACGAGCATTCATTTCCTGCTCGACCCTTCTCAGTTCTTCAGGACCCATATTACACTCAAACTCAAGCTTGCAATCTGAAGTCAGTTTATGGGCACGCTGCACAACCGTAGGCAACCAAATTTTTTTGCGTCTATGTATTTAGCACAGTGAACATATGAGCTAAGACTATTGCTATAAACCCGCAACCACGATCGACGTTTAAATGCTTTCTGTAAATAACCGGAGAATTGAAATTAAGAGTATAAGGTGTGGCACTATGACCAGCAACCCGGAATACCAGGTCAATATCTACCAGAAGTTGTCCATATTGAAGGCTGTATTACTTTGAGAGGCCTGCATTATACGGCCCAAGATATATTCTATGTCTACAGCCCCCAAACGTCTGAACGGTATTACTACCCAAAAATCATCTACGTCCCCGTCATCTGAACCGAACCCGAAGGACAAACTCGTCCGGACTTCACGGTCATCGCGGTTCTGAAAGGCAAACTCCACAATACGCTCAACTACGCGTCGCAGCTCAACACCGTTGGTATATAGGGATCCAGGGTCAACGTGGGGGTAGCGGTGCGCACCAACTCGAATGTTTTACCTTCCTCCACAGCACGAGAAGCTGCTGCTGCTGTAGAGGAAGTACCCGGAACTGAACAGGAATAATGGGGTATATTTGAGGGTTGTGTCCTAAGACGTAGAGGGTTGGGGGCTCTATTACTGGGGGTCTAACAACTGGCGAAATCCTGGCACGCTTTATACCTGACGTGGAGGGTTCTTCATCATGCTTCCGCTTTGAATTGTTGCATGCTACAGGTATCGCTGGTGAAGGTTCGTCAGCGGGGGAGGATTCTGTAGCTACACGGTCATCGGGGTCATCTGTGATATTGATGATGGGGGGGGGATGTACATCGTCGTCATTCACGGTTCTGTGGAAGAAGAAAAACAAGATTATAAGGAGCAGCACTTAAATTTTGTTATATTTTGTAAAAGACCCACTTAGGGGTGTGATATGTTAGAGATGGAGTCTGTAGAAAAATTCAGATTCATAAGCCCCTCCACATGCATTATATCTGACCCTACAGGATGTGGTAAAACCGTGTTTATGCTTAAAATCATTAAAGATAAGGGGGAGATGTTCTCAAAATTTGTGCATAAAGTAATATGGTGCTATTCGACGTATCAATCAGTGTTCAACAAGTACCAAGATATTTTGTTCCACAAAGGTGTGTTAGGGTGGAGTGAAAAATATTTTTTTAAATTTCAAAATGCTTGGGGGTCGGCAAAGTTGCGTATTTATGTGAAACGTACTGTGTGAAATTTTTGTAATCGTACGGCTATAATTAAAATGTGCACAATGAACTCAAAGTTTTTAAAAATTGGCAAAATTACTAAAATTTCGCCATTTTTATATAAATTTATAAATTTATATAAATTTTGTAATTTTATTTAAAAAACTGAAAATAAAAATGGCGAAATTTTAGTAATTTTGCCAATTTTTAAAAACTTTGAGTTCAGTGTGCACATTTTAATTATAGCCACTCTACCCTAGTGTATAAGACAAATTCGTTAAAGGGAAATGAGCGTACAGTCACTGTAATTGACGATCTCATGTTGGAAATGGATAAAACGTTTGCCGAGACATTTACACTGTTCTCCCACCATCTTAACATAAGCGTATTCTTCATCAATCAGAATCTATTTTTCAAAAATAGATACATACGCGATGTGTCGTTAAATACACAATATCTAGTCTTATTCGCGCAACGTAGAGATGTGTCACAAACTGGGGTATTACCCAATCAAATGTTCCCGAATCAGCGTAAGGAATTTTTGGAGGTTTATAAAGAAGCCACAAGTCAGCGTTACGGATATTTTGCTTTGTGACCTTCACCTGCGAAACACGTTTAGGGTGCTTCTAAGAACAAATATATTCCCAAACGAGCCTGAAACGGTGTATATTGCAGAATGACAAATAGGCTGCAGAAATATCGTGAATTAATAAAAATCTATCAACGATTGCCCCAGGCACTGCAACAAATGTTTGTTAAAAATATCGACTCCGACTTTTTGAAATGCATCTGTGAAATCTGTATTAATGTTATAAAATGTAATGTACCAATGAAACCCCCTCAGAAGGCTCGCTTAGGTCGTTACAAGAACATAATACGTGCGCTCGCTCGTAAAAGTCACACTGTGTGGAAGAAAAAACGAATTATTGTACAGAGAGGGAAGATCATTCCTCCCCATCTTATTTTCAGTTTTGGGACCTTCACTGACTAAATTGATATAATGAAGAAAGTGGTAGTGATTCCGCACGAGGTGTATGCTTCATTGCAAAGTTCAAAGAATCCAGACACGGTTCTAGAACCCCGTAAAAGTAGGCTTAAAAGAATGGAAAGCGAATTGTTAGCCCTATTAAACAGTGAAAAGTCACCTGATGAGAAAAGGATCTTGTACCAAGAGGCTTTGCAGAAATTTCTTCATGAGTACGAAGATTATAAGAATCCTACAGAGCTCCCCGTGGTTATTAGGCACAGCACGAGCAACGTTGAGCATGGCGACATAGGACCTGGGCCCGACGTTAGAGATGATCAACCAAAGAATAACGGAACGCATCACATCGAACATGTATTAAAAAGTAGTCTTCACATACATTGCAGAATAAAGGCTTAAGTCTTTATAATCTATTGAATGAGGACCCCATCATACAGTGGGCAGATACAGGCGAGGTCATTGTTGAAGGAACAAGGGTACAGGGATTCAATATCATTGACATTGTCCATGATCTGGTGAGAAAGTGGGACAGGCTCTCACCAACAGGATGGAAGCATATTAAAGCAAGACTACAACAAATAAATGTCCCCAAAACATTGATAGGAAATCTGAATAGGTTAAAAGGCTTGGAGCAAGTCTAGCATGTGTTACAACTGAGTACGCCATCACCCCCAGCAGTAGCATCTCTGAAGAGGAGAAAGAAGAGAACAAACGGCCAACCTTATCCACGTGTCTCTAAAATATGCAAATGGCTAACATATTAAGTAAACGCTATTATGACATTTCTAACCCCGCCTCCTATGGCGGCATTAATAGACTGTACAGAGGTGTTTACGGAGTAGGGAAAAAAGATGGAGAGGTTTTTTCGGGAGCAGGATGCTTATACACTTCATAAGCCGGTGAGGAAAAGGTTTAAAACGACCAAGACAACAGCGGCTTCGATTGATTCTATTTGGCAAGCGGATTTAACAGACATGCAAAGACAATCAATATATAATGATAAAAATAAAATAAATCGCCTGAAACAGTTGCTAAAGCTACAAAAACGTTGATGTTGAAAGAATATAGGGTTCCTGGCTATTTTTGTACGGATATGGGGAAAGAATTTATAGGCCGCGCTTTTCAGAAAATGCTGACAGAGTTTAATATCAGTTACTACATTAGCAGTTCTATACATAATACCTCCTTAGCGGAAAGAGTACAACGTACCATAAAGGAACGCATGCATCGCAATTTTACACATAAAAACACATACAGATATATAAACATTCTGTGGTCATTGGCCTCATCATACAACCGTTCACATCACTGTACGATTGTCATAACACCTAATGAATTTTAGAAAGAGATACGCGCACAGAGGTGAGAAGAGATTGAGCACCGCCACCACACTCTACACATTTCAAAATCAATGATCATGTAAGGCTATCACGTTCGGGAAATAAATTCGCGAAGGGATTTGAGCAAGGATGGACACGTGAGATTTTTAAAGTTAGTGCTATGAGACCTAAAGGTGAGATAATGATACATTACGTTGAAGATTTGAATGGGGAAGAAATCGCAGGCGGCTTTTACTGCGAGGAGTTGCAGAAAGTGACATTTAATTTAGGAAAAAGTGTTTTTAAAATTGAAAAAATTTTAGGCAGCAAAGGTTCAGAAGAGAAAAATGTACCTGGTGAAATAGCTAGGTTACCCAGAAAGCTTCAACACCTATATAAAAGCTGCTGCAATAATGAAGCTTAAATAGTGTGCAGCATAGCGCCTAACCACTTCTATGTCACACTCCTGTCCTCTTCTTCTCTGAGAAGAGAAAAATGTACCTGGTGAAATAGCTAGGTTACCCAGAAAGCTTCACCACCTATATAAAAGCTGCTGCAATAATGAAGCTTAAATAGTGTGCAGCATAGCGCCTAACCACTTCTATGTCACACTCCTGTCCTCTTCTTCTCTGTCTGCACATCCTAACAACACCCTGGCCAACTTTGTAACAGAACTCCATGGGCCCATTGAGTTGGAACGTGATTCGTACGAAGTTCGTGTTTGTGAATTCCAGCTAGCCACCAAATTATTAACTCTTGAAAATGAGCAAATCACATTTCTGATCCTGAGAAGAATCGATGAGTGTGAAAAATTAGGTATAACTATGCGATCAGTCCTTTTTGGTGAGGTACAGTTCTATAGTAACACTAGGAATGTAACACTAGGAATAGGTCATTATGACAAAGTCATGAACATTGTGACGGGGTTAAACAAGAATCTTGAAAAATCGTACCTGACAATCGGTTTACTTTTTGAAGTCGTGAACCTAGACACGCCTGCACGCACGTTGAAGTTAAAATCAACTCCTAGTAGAAATATTAAAGACAAAGAGCTGTTCACAATTGTGGCTAAGGGTCGATATAGCGCAGCTCTCCAAAGAGATACCTTTCACGAGGTACAACATGACTTGTCCAACTTAATGTATCAGCTGAAGATGGAGAAATTGGGTGAAAGCTGCCCATCCCCAGACATGTGCTATATTAACAGCAATATCGTAGAGCATCAATTTATTGGGGACACCCAGGCGCGCCTGCTGCGCATTGCACACATCCCCAACCATAGAGGGAAAAGTTTGAGCATTACATATGACAAGCCTCATTATGTGAATGTTGCGACTAATCTATTAACCAATATCTCAATATATATAAGAACGATTGAGGGGAAAAATTTCCCATTCGGTGATGGGAGCTTACCAGTGAAGCCACACTTTCGTCGCTTTCAGCTGTAATGATCCGAAGGCCTTTCACAGTCTATCGAGGGGTGAGATAGCGTGGGAGTGGGGTAGGGTCCATTTTTTAAACCATACTACGCACCTCTGTCCCACTGTTGAAGAGGGGGGCTAGATACCTCGCGAGGAAGGCGTTACAATCAGGTTTTAACGGGGTAGAAGACATAATGGGTGGAACTAAACCTATAGAAGCTCTAAAAAATATTTAAAACGTACACGGGACGAAATTATCAAAGATGCAAAGAGAAAAATGCGTGGCGGCGGGAAGAGGGTTGTTAGGAAGAAGGGGTTATCAACAAATGCCGCTAAACATAAAGGGACATAAAAAACGAAGTGTTCTAAGCGAATGAAGCCTATGGTTGATCATTTTTTTAAGTGATATAGGCTGAGGACACTACTCTCACGAATCATAGACTGATTACTACTTGTCGAGAGAGGTGGTACTATTTCTGACTCGTCATAGCGCATTTCATCCATCCGTGTAGTTCACAATGTTGTAGATCGGAACTGTCCCTCTTTGATATGCCCCCTACTCATGTTTCTATTGAGCATAACGACTTTATTACAATTAACCCATTAAACACAATTAGTTCCAGGAGAAATTGCTTTGAACGGCGTTGACCTGAAACTAAAGCTCAACCGCACGAGTCCTGAGATCTGCATAAATCTGGGACCTGATCAAGAAGAGGGCGCAAAACCCGTTGTGATTCACATCATGGAAACATATTTACGTGTACGGCGAGTGAAATTAAGTTCCCCGTAATATGTAGAAATTGAAAACAACTTAATACACGCAACAGTAAAATACCCAATTAACAGAGTACAGATCAAACTATACACGGTGCCTGCCGAGTTGGCCTCGAAGCAGCTAGAAAACGTGGCCTTGGAAGTTCTACCTAAAAGGATCATAATTGGAATGCAGGATCACGCTTCGACGAATGGAAAATATAAAAAGAGCGCCTTTAAATTCGAGAATTTCGGCCTTAAAAATATAACTCTATACGTAAATTCGTTGCATTGGGAGGGCCTATGGTTGCTGATTACTCATCAGACGCTGTGTTCCCGCTCTGCGCGAGAGCTTATAGTAGTCTGGCTCATAATTCCGGTGCCAGTGACGAGTTTGGGTTTGGCGTAACACAGAAAGAATTTGTCGAAGAATTTAACCTTTATTCATTTGATATTACCCCTGACTTATCTGCTAGTATAAATACACACTTAAGTCCACAACAAAGTGGGAACATCTCAGTCAGGTTGGAATTTGCCAACCCTATAGACGTGCCTATTAGTGTACTCGTGTACCGCGAATCACCGGCTCTAATAGAAGTTGACCGTTTCAGGAACGTGGTCACAGACTTTTAAAAAGGACGCGAATACACTCCAGAGAGTAATGAAAAGCGACCGAATCACACGCTCCAAATTTATCGGCGTGTTTGCGAAGAATGAAATATTGAAATTGCCAACCACGAGAGATTGGTATGAGATTATCGTCAACACCGACATTGTTGGTAATGTGGGAATTTCTTGGTTTGCAATCTATTTTAAAAATAGGGAAAGACTGTACTATTTTGATTCGCTCAGCACTCAGCCCTGGAGTGACCCTGTGGTTGTACAATTTATCGAACAGATACATGTCCTTGAAATTGTCTGGAATCCTTACCGTTTCCAAGGATATTTTAGTAATACTTGTGGCATGCATTGCCTTTCATTTCTCCTGCACATGTCGCGTGGGGAAGGATTTATAATTTTTTTTAAATTATTCGATTTGTGCGACACTGAAATGAATGATGAAATGATATGCAGACAAATGAAAAAAGGTTCCCATTTGTTCGCACTCGTTGTATTGTGTAAAGGTGCATATATATTTTGTGACTATATTGTGTAAAGTTTTACGTGTGTGTATACAATTGTCTCCATTAATGTTAATCTTATTTAATGGACGCTAGTTCTGTAAGCCGCTTTGTACATGTTTTCTACCATTTAATAAATTTAAAGAAAATACGTGTTTTGTTCTTAACCACAAAAAACTTACATTAGTTCCTCGATGACCTGGCATTCGTCGGACCTGATGCGAGGCAATACCTCGACCTCGGTATTCAGGCCCCTGGGTTGGGTGTGCAGTAAAGCCTCCAAATCATTTATCCCCTTTCATCAGAGCTGTCACGAAAAGTTGCTATAACACGATCGAGCTCCGTATCGGTCATTTAAGAAGAAATTAACATGATTAGTTCATAGTGGTTCTTTTTAATTAAAGTCCATTTTACATAAATCTATTTGTGTTCAGAAATCATAGCTCATTGCTAATGCAAACTATGCTATAATTGAAGATACCTGCTAATGAAACATTTACTATAAAATGCGAGTAGACAAAAACTTACATTAGTTCCTCGATGAACTGGCGTTCGTTGGACCGGATGTGAGACAATACCTCGACCTCGGTATTCATGTCACTGGGTTGGCTATGCGGTAAAGCCTCCAAATCATTTATTCCCTTTCATCAAAGCTGTCACGAAAAGTTGCTATAACACGATCGAGCTCCGCATCGGTCCTTTAAGGAGAAATTAACAGGATTAGTTCATGCTAAATCATTTAAAGTTAAATTAAATTAAAGTTTAATTAAAGAGAAAATGCAGATTAGGACGCCCGGGCAAATTTAGCAAAATATTCAATGCCGTTATTCAGTGCCTTGGTTAACCCTGGTTTTGCTTCCACCCTAATTATTCATTCTGCCGAAGGTCAAGCTTGTCACTCCATCTTAGACCTACTGTTTAACGTGAACTCCGAACCACCACCAGCCCAGCGTCTTAATCACTAGGCTACCCAACCGTATATATTAACCGCTAATCACAAAGACACGTCCCCTTAGATTCAATACAATTGTCTGGAATTAACTAGATCATCCACAATAAAAGGAAAAAATGAGATTACTAAATAATTATAAACGAGAAAGAGCCCACCATTAAAATCTTGCAAAGTACCGTTCACTAAATTTAAAATATCACACCTAGTTCAGGCTAGGTTAGGTTAGGTTAGGTTAGGCTATGCTAGGTTAGGTTATATTATATCTAGTTAGAGTATGCTAGGTTAGGTTATATTATATCTAGTTAGAGTATGCTAGGTTAGGTTATATTATATCTGGTTAGAGTATGCTAGGTTAGGTTATATTATATCTGGTTAGAGTATGCTAGGTTAGGTTATATTATATCTGGTTAGAGTATGCTAGGTTAGGTTATATTATATCTGGTTAGAGTATGCTAGGTTAGGTTATATTATATCTGGTTAGAGTATGCTAGGTTAGGTTATATTATATCTGGTTAGAGTATGCTAGGTTAGGTTATATTATATCTGGTTAGAGTATGCTAGGTTAGGTTATATTATATCTGGTTAGAGTATGCTAGGTTAGGTTAGGTTATGACCCAGTTAGGCTATGCTAGGTTAGGTTATATTATGACCCATTTAGGCTATGCTAGGTTAGGTTATATTATGACCCATTTAGACTATGCTAGGTTAGGTTATATTATGACCATTCAGGCTATTCTAGGTTAGGTTATATTACGCCCGGTCAGGCTATGCTAGGTTAGGTTATGTTAGGTTAAGCTATATTATGTCCTGGTTAGACTAGGCTAGGTTAGGTTAGGCTAGACTATATTATGTCCTGGTTAGGCTATGCTAGGTTAGATTATATTACACCCGGTCAGGCTATGCTAGGTTAGGTTAGGCTAGATTAGGCTAGACCAGGGGTGGGGAACCTTTTTTCATTGGAAGGCCGCATTTCATTTAACCAAGACCCTATTAGGCCGCATTTCATTTAACCAAGACCCTATTAGGCCGCATTTCATTTAACCAAGACCCTATTAGGCCACATGCTGAGTATTTAACATATACAGTACAACAAAATGTCATATTTTAGTCTACAATCTACATATTTACTAATTTTAAATCAAACTTGATAATACGTGAGGGTTTTTATAATAAATAAAAAATTCAGCAAGTGCATTTATTTTGGGGGGGGGGGAATAATTGACAATAGAACTAATATTAAGTGAAAAATGATATTAAGTGAAATGATGTTAATATTAAGTGAAAAAGTGATAAACCATTTAATGACTTTTTTGTGACTGCTTATTGCGGGACAGGAGTCGTACATTTGGTTCCAACATCGTTAACCGTAGTTTTAGTTGGTCCTACAGGTGCATATTCGTCATCTGAGATCTCAAGCGCGTTTTGATTTGAGTCACATACAAAAACGTTGATTCACAACAGTAGGTTGCGCCGAAACAAGACAACATTCGACAAGCATGTTGGCGCAGACGTGGGTATTCAACGGCACTTTTCCATATTTCAACAGGATCCTTCTTAGTATCAAATAGAGACTTAAGGATATTATCTTCTAATAGCTCAATCAACTCCATCTGTAAATCTTCAGGTGCTTTGGAGATATCAACCAGGTGTGGTTGGAAAGCTAGTTTCAGTGTGAAGTCATGTTTCTCAAAATCTTCAAATCTTTCATCGTATTCTTCAATCGGAGTCTAGGACAGCTGTGTATTCTTTCACATCGCATTCCCTTAATGATTTGCTTGTATCTTCTTCATCAATTACCTTTCCCAGTTCAGGGAAGTGTTCAGCTGAAAGTTTCGATCGGGTAAGGATAGTTTTGAAAAAGCGCAGCTTCCTTCGAAAAGCCTGGATTTTTTGCCACATTTCATATATGGATTTAGTTTTACCTTGCAAAGAAATATTCAGGTCATTTTGCCTTGACATTAAGTCACAAAAAAAAATGCAGTTTCTGCAGAAATCCTTTTTTGACAATTTACATGGTTCATTGAGTTCCTCAAAAAATCATGTGATTTGTTTTCGCAAAGACAAAAGTTTTTCAAAGAATTGCCCTTGTGACAACCAGTGCACTTTAGAATGATACGGAAGATCCACACTGAATGTTTCATCATTAAGCATAAACATATTGCGAAACTGGCGATGTCGTGATGTATTTGCTCTAATGTAGTTCACAATACGTATAACTTTACTTAATGTGTCACTTAAAACAGTAGATTTGGCACAGAGATTCTGTTGATGCAAAATACAGTGAAAGGAAATCAAGCTATCTGGATTTGGCAGTTCTTTTTGTAGTAGCGCAACAAATCCTGCACATTTTCCTCTCATGGAAGGTGCACTATCTGTGCATACACTTAATAAATTACATAAATTCAGTTTCGCTTCACGGCATTTTTCTTTGAAGAGAGACAAGACGTCAATTCCACGTGTCTTCCCCGTAAGGGTACCCAAAGCCAGTAACTCCTCGTAGTATTGAAAATCTGCAGTTATAACACGAATAAAAAATGACACTTGCGCTGAGTCAATAATATCAGTGAACTCATCCAAGGCAATCGAATAATAAGTATTTTCGCTTTGGCATATTGTATGAAGCTGTTCAGTCATATTGAGGGCTAATTCATGTTGCCGATCAGTTATGGTCCTTCTTGAAAGAGGTAGTTGTTTGTATTTGTTAACCTTGTCTGAATCTAAAGAGGCTACAACTTCAACAATGCATTCTCTTATGATTTCCACATCGCTATATGGCTTACCTCTTTTTCCAAGTATATATGCTACTTTATAAGTTGCTTCAGTGATTTCAGTCCCTAGGCCTGACATCGTTTTAAATACTTGCTGTTGTTGCTGCTTTTGAAGTTTCATCTTCGTAAGTGCAGACTTTCGGGGTTCTCCTTCCAATATAGCATACTTGTGGTTCTTATGAGTTGCATAATAGGGCGGAGTGAAAAACTCATTTTTCGAATTTTCAAATTGGCTAGTGTGGAAAATGTGTGGAGTAGTGAGGAAATAAGCTGGTATAAATTTAAAATCATAACATTAATATCTTCAGGTGCCACAATGACCTTCAATATTGAAAAAAATTGAAAAAAGCAGATTTTAACCAATAATTACAGAAGAGTCCACGATGCACAATAGACAAGAATTTATTCACACTTGTATAAAAATAGCTCAGTCAACCTTTAAAAAAAGTTTCTATTCTCTAAAAACAGTTTTCTATAGTCAGCTCACTCAGCTGTCACGTGAGTACCTCGGTTCAGTGTAGCTGTCGCTCTCGTAGCAGGTGGGTGTTCTGTTGTTGGCGTTACTCAGATAGTCTAAACTATATTTCTTATATATTTTGCATTTCTGTATTGTGTTGCCCTAAGTTTGCCATGTACTATTAACTGAAATTAACGTATAATTGATATTAGCTCTTTCTTTTTCAGATTTGTATACTTTCAAAATGTCTCGAGTTTGTGCAAAATTAACCAGGGCCTCAACTGAGTGCCCCATGTTTGGTATGGGGGAAGATTTGTGACACAGGAATCTTCCTACATACGAAGGAGTTTTTAAATATTACTTGTTTGTAAGAAACGATTTGAAACAGAATACTAATAAAGATCCTTCAATATCTCAAATATTAGAACAAGTTGTTGATAAATTGAAAACAATTTGGGAAAGTGCTTCCGTCCCAATTCTGTCAGACAGGCGAATTGAAACAATGTTCAGAAGCTACCACGAAAGTATCGTGTCATTATGAAGCCATACCAAAGCAGAAAAAATTCTGAAGCTTACAAAGCAAAGATTGATATGTTCAAAAAAGAAGCACACACGAAACTTTTTGACATTGCAGCGTGCAAGTGCAAAGTACTAACACAATGTTCTTGTCCCAAAGAAAAAACGGTTCCAAAGGAAGAAGTGACGTTCCTCTTAGATCAAAGGAGTGAAAGAAAACTGTTTATTGATAGAGTATATATTACACTCTCAAAGAAAAAAGCATCTACGTTGCTAAGAAAGCAAAAAGAAGCTGTGAGGCTCACCAAAGAATCTTCACAGGAGAAATTGCAGGATACAAATGTTGAATTATCATCATCGACATCAAACAGTGAAAGTGAATCTGGCGAAATATCAGACGATACATTTCCAGAGCCAGTTAGCTCGAAGAGAAAGCTCGAACAACCTGAAGAACAATTATTCAAGAAAAGGAAAACTACAAATCTACCTTCAGTGGCTACTGCTTGTGACAGGACTGCAGTTTCAGATCGAGCTGCAGCATTCATTGTTAGTGCAGTATTGCAAGATATTGGAGAAGTTTCTATTGACAATACATCTGAAGTAGTGGATAGGAGTAAAATCAGAAGAGAAAGACAAAAGAAGAGATCAGAAATTATGAAAGATCAAAATCAGGTCCCAATCAGAGGAATCTATTTTGATGGTCGAAAAGATTCTACACTCTTCCAAGAAAAAAAAGTCCAAAGTATATCAGAAGAAGGTAACAGAAGAACATATCACTTTAGTGAGAGAACCTGGTTCAGATTATTTGGGCCATTATTCTGTGAATTCTGGATCATCTGAAGAAATATGTAAAGGATTGTTTTAGTATATTGGAAATAATGACATGAACCTGGAAAACCTTGTTGCCATTGGATGCGATGGTGCAGCAGTCAACACTGGAGAAAAGGGAGGCGTTATAAGGCTTATAGAATTGAAGCTGAAGAAGCCAGTTCAACATTTAGTGTGCCAGCTCCATGCCAATGAATTGCCATTACGCCATTTAGTTGCAAAGCTGGATGGAAAAACATCTGGCCCCCGCGGATTCACCGGTCCTATTGGCAGGGAATTAGAGAACTGTGAGAGTCTTCCTATTGTCGAGTTTGAAAGGATTGATGCTGAGGAACCAACTGTAGACTGTGAAGATCTTAGCACCGACCAAAAATATCTAATTGATATTCATCAGGCCATAACAAAGGGATATTGCTCTCCAGATCTTGCTCATCGTAGTCCAGGCAAAATGGCACATTCACGATGGCTGACTACAGCAAATCGTTTGCTTCGTCTATACGTTTCAACTGTAAGTCCATCTGAGAACCTCATGAACATTGCTTCTTTTATAATGAAGGTCTACATCCCAATGTGGTTTTCTATTAAGCAAAGTACGTCTTTTGTCAATGGCTCAAAACATGTTTTCAAAACTATTGAACTAACAAGAACACTGAATGACGAAGTAAAGGATATTGTAAACCCTGTCATACAAAGAAATGCATTTTTTGCAAATCCAGAAAATATTCTAGCATCAATGATTCATGATGACCGCAGCGCCATAAGAGAATTAGCGTGGAGGCGAATAAAGAAAGCAAGGCAAACAAACAAGGAAAAAGTTGTGAGGCGTTTCACAGTACCTGTTATTCAATTTGAAGCTACTGATTATACTGATTTAATTAATTGGCAAAAATGCATTGTCACTGAACCACCTGTGACAAGACACCTGACAGAAAATGAGATTGAAGAATTCATAGAAAACAAGAGTACCCCTCCATTCGAGAAATTCCCTTGTCATACACAAGTAGTAGAAAGAATGGTAAAATTAGTGACTGAGGCATCATCAAAAGTATTTGGATTGAACGCGCGAGATGGCTTCATAAGATCAACACTTCAGTCACGTAAAAAAAATGCCATAATTCGAAAGTAAAGCTGAATATAAAGTTTAAATAAAACGTTAATAGAAAAAAACATGCGCAAGGATGGGTGGTTGGGAGGGCATGGGTGGAGCTCGACACGCAGCCACCTCCTCGTGGTGAGTTCTGGATTATTTAGATCATTAATCAAAAGAACATTGATCTAAATAAACTAAGAGCTGCGTAATTCAGTAACTATTTTGGTAGTTGGAACACTTAATATATAATAATAACAAGTAAGTTTCAATTATTGTACTAATGCAGAATATAAGAAAATCATTATATTTCACTTTTTTCGACGGCTTTGTGGCACCTGAAGATATAATTTCGCAGGACTAATATTTATGCACAGTCATTATCTATAGCACCCACATATTTTCCGCACTAGCCATACTTGAATTTCGAAAAAAAAGTTTAAAAACCTCATTTTCGATCCGCCCTATTGCATAATGCTGATATGCATTGTGTTGCTTCACTGTTGCAATTATGGCGTTGTAGAGCAAACACATCATTTTATCTTTCTCAGCAACTATGAAATACTGCAATTCCCATTCTTCATGGAATACT
The DNA here is from genome assembly GCA_023014485.1 of Bathynomus jamesi. NCBI lineage: Eukaryota > Metazoa > Arthropoda > Malacostraca > Isopoda > Cirolanidae > Bathynomus > Bathynomus jamesi. Next base: position 271,876 of record JAJOZX010003068.1, on the reverse strand, counting down.
CTGTTCTCTTCCTTTAATTTTCTTTTCACAGTTTTTGACATGATTAGGATACCAGAAGATTTTTAAATAAAAATGGTACACGAATTGATCAAAGATTTACAGTTTTAAAGGAAACAAGCGTGCGTGTCACTATCGGAGAATCGTCAGTAACTGTCATCCAGTCAGCCAGTCGAGTTGGTCGTTGATAGGTAAGGGCGTAAGCCGTAAGGCAACGCTGCCAGTTTCAACTGGCAGCGTTGCCATATTTCCTATTGTTCAAGCTATAAAGAAGGCTTGTATGTGTAAGAAGCAGTGAAGCTGAAACCATGATCTAATGAAATACCCTAAAGCCCTAAAAGGGTATCAGTTGCTGTCCATTATCGTACGGTATGAATTCTGAATGTCAAGTAGGCAGAAGGCCGCAACTAGTACCCCAAAAGGCCGCATGCGGCCTTAAGGCCGCAGGTTCCCCACCCCTGGGCTAGACTATATTATGTCCTGGTTAGGCTATGCTAGGTTAGGTTAGGCTAGACTATATTATGTCCTGGTTAGGCTATGCTAGGTTAGGTTATATTACACTCGGTCAGGCTAGGTTATGTCCTGGTTAGGCTATGTTAGGTTAGGTTAGGTTAGGTTAGGTTATGTCCTGGTTAGGCTATGTTAGGTTAGGTTAGGCTAGGCTGTAATATGTCCTGGTTAGGCTATGCTAGGTTAGGTTATATTACACCCGGTCAGTCTATGCTAAGTTAGGTTAGGTTAGGCTATATTATGTACCGGCTAGGCTAGGTTATATTACGACTATATATATATATATATATATATATATATATATATATACACACACATGGGGGAGAGTTGCAATAAGCGAAAACGCCCAGCAAATTATAATCACAAAGCGGATATCCTTTCACCTCGTCTTATTACGAATTTAAAAAATTAACCCATGCACTGAATGAAACGATATATATAGCCCGACTCACAAATTAAATTAATTACTTACATCTTCGTGACGCCATCAGTGGCAAAACCTTTCTCGCCGTCACAAATTTCTGCAATGTTTTGCGTGGATAGAAGATCGTTCCCGTTTGTTGCTGCGAAAATTACACGCGTTGCCTCTGCGTAGAAATCTTTATCTTCAAACAATTCCCGGGAGGTGTAGAGCTGCTGCGATTGGCTCATGACGAAATATTTCTATAGCACTTGCCGATAAAAACAACTGAAGTGTACCCTGTAGTGAAAATGCCCCCTTTTATAAACGGGTAGTATTTGTGAACATTTTGCATTACCCGAATCGCGATTTTCCTATTGGCCCTCGATGAAATTTGGGTGACACATAACGTATAAGCACGCCCAGCCTCCAACCAGAGGTCCTGGGCCGTTATCATGCGCCGCCTACTGTACTATGGTTGGATGCCCCGTGAAATCTAATGCGTGTCAGATATACCCAATCGTAGAGAGAGAGAAACGCTTTGTTTGGAAAATAAATTTAGCAATTGAGGGCTGATCTTATCGGTTTAAGTTTATGATAACCCATCTTAATAAAATTGGAAAACTCATCTGTGCATGAATGCGCGATCTACCGTACTATATACTGGGGTTTTAGGGGCTCACCTGTATAGCTGTCAGGTAGTCAGAAAAGGAAGGATCTTAGTGACAATCGAAAATAAATTTGGATTTCAGGTACAATTCTCGTAGGTTTCAGAGATATAAAAGCGCTACACTGGAAAATTAATTGCCCGTGAAGATTGGTTGTATTCATAAACGTGTGAGTTTAATCTTTATGATGTCTAGAGAGTAGAAATAAGGTTCCAGCGAATGGAAGTTTATTATCGATATTATAATTCGCTTCCGCCATGCAGGCACCACTAAAAACCCAACTGGTGAAATAAAGTGTTTAAATTTTATTTTTTTAATGAATAAAGCTTTAATAGCCGTATATATATATATATATATATATATATATATATATATATATACAATGTGTAAATTATTGTTTTTATTTTCAATATATTTAATATATATATATTTAAATATATATATATATATATATATATATATATATATATATACAGGGCGTCCCAAAAAAATGTATACACACTTTAACAGCTGATAGCTCAATTGATGTTTCTTTCTTTCCAAGTTAAACCCATTAGAATTAATAATGGCAGTCAGACTAAGCTTTGAACAAAGGAAATTCATTCTAAAATGCTACTGGAGGTGTGAAAACGCAGTTGAAGTGCAAAGACAGTTTAGGAGGGAGTTTCAAACAGATCCACCAACGCGACTTACCATCACTCGAATTAGAGATAAGTTTGAAGCCGATGGAACTGTTCAGAATGTCCACAAGAAGCGTTCCGGAAGACCACGGACATCGACAAGCCCCACAAAGCAAGAAAGAGTACTGGAAACGTATCACCAAAGTCCAAGAAAATCTGTGCGGCAAGCGAGTCGTGAGGTAGGAATTTCAGAATCGTCTGTCCAACGCATTTTGAAGCGCTGTCAATGGAAAAGTTACATTCCAAGATTAGTCCATGCTATTAATGAAGATGATCCGGACCGAAGAGTGGAGGATTGCGAGTGGTACTTGGCACGATGTGGATGTGGATTGGACGAAGGGGTTTCGTAGAATACCCTCCGCGTTCACCAGACCTCACACCACTAGACTTTTTTTTATGGGGATACTTAAAAGACAAAGTCTACGCTATAAAACCTGCAACAGTCGCTGAATTGAGAGCAGCCATTGAACGAGAATGCACACAAATACCAAACGAAATGTTTCGTGATGTTTGCGATTCCATTGCTTCGCGTTATCAGCAGTGCCTGGACCAGAACGGACGTCAGTTTGAAAACGGGCGTTGACAAAACAATTAAATAATGTCTGTAGATTCTATTACATTTTGAAAATGAAATGTATTTTAATAAACACTGCCTTTATAATTATTTAAAGTGTGTATACATTTTTTTTGGGACGCCCTGTATATATATATATATATATATATATATATATATATATATATACATATATATATATATATACTTCTCCTGTACTAATGTGTTGATGGTTATACACCAGCGTTTTGTATATTTTTAGATTATATAGATTTCTCGTTCGTATTTGTTAAGCTATTATTTAATTTTTTGGTCATATATATTCCATGTGAAATTCCGGTTAGTCCCCAAATTTTTAGCTCTTCTGGTGCTAATTTCTGTAGTAAATGATAAATATTATTTTTCACAAGGTGCTTCCGTCATTCTCGGTAAACCTTCTTATTCCGTTCCCTGTATATTCAAAATCAGGCATAAATTATATATATATATATATATATATATGAAGGGATTTACACCCATCTCCAGATATCTGTGTCCAGTTCGTCTGAAAAATAAATCGCCATAAACCTGGAAAATAGCCTTTAATATATATATATATATATATATATATTTATATATATATATGAGAGAGAGAGAGAGGGGGGGAGAGGGGAGAAATAAACAAACAGATAAACAGACAAACATGACCGAGTCTTGCAATACAGTTTAACGGGGAGCCCAGCGTATTAACCACAAGGATACCCAGGGTTCCCATTTATTTACCAACCATTTGTGTGGAAGGATGTTTACACTCTACCTCAGACCTACTGTTTAACGGGGAAATATATATATACATATATATTTTTTAATTGGGGTTGTTTAACCTCCATCACAACATCTAAGGTCATATGACGGAGGGGACCTACAGCTTTACGTGGGATCCGAACCACGGGTCGCTACATAATCTGGGCGCAGAGGACGGTCTCCCATCCAACTACTACCCAGACCCAATGTCGCTTAACTTCGCTGATCTCCGGGAAGTGGTGCTACGACATTGACCACGACGTAGCCCATATATATATATATACACATATATATATATATATATATATATATGAGAGAGATAGGGGGAAAATAAACAAACAGATAAACAGACAAACATGACCGAGTCTTGCAATACAGTTTAACGGGGAGCGCAGCGTATTAACCACTAGGATACCCTGAGTTCCCATTTATCTACGAACCGTTTGTGTGGAAGGATGTTTACACTCCACCTTAGACCTACTGTTTAACCCGGACCACCAGCAACCACTAGGATACCCAGGGTTCCCATTTATCTACCAACCGTTTGTGTGGTAGGATGCTCCATCACCGGGTCTCGAACCCGGCGCATATAATCGCGCATATAGTTGTGTGCGTATAGTCGGGAGTGTACGTGCATTTGTCCAAATGATGTATATACACTGTGCCAACTGGCTGATAATGCCTGGAGGCACTGGCTTCTACGCTAACTGGCGGATTTCGAGTTCTAAGTCAAATGTTGGAGTACAATCAGTCATTGAGCTTCTGCCTCTTGTGGAAGCTGGATGGTCTCTTCCTCCTCTTTCTCTCTCTTTGGTTAGGTATACCCCTTTGGGGGTGGTGAGGCCGTCCCAACTGCTCCCCCAAAGAGGTTAGGTGGACTCCCCCAGTTTGCTGGGGGAGTTCCACTCCCCTCTTTTTTTTGGCACCCTGGGGTTGGTACCTTTCAACAAGGGGGGAGGGGGGCTGGCACTTCACTCATTGATCAACATTTGCAGTTGCATTGCACTCTCTCCTTTTGCGGTCATACTACTGAGGGTTTTGTTGATTTTTTTATCGGCCGCTTTGTTATTGAAGTTTAGTACTGTTTGGGGTCGCCTTTGTATTCTTCAAATTTATATTTTTAGTAATTAGCTTTTGCTTTGAATATTAATTAATTTAATCTGTTTCAAGAGTACTGTAAGTGTAAACTTCTTTTGGGAGTAGATCTCCCTTCATAGTTTTGTGTTATATGTTTTTATTTAACGGGTGTTTTTAGACCTGGGGTCAACCAGGGATTGTTGGTTCTAACTGTAGGAATATTTTTGTCAATGATGGAGCAGGATTCATTAAAAGCAGACCATAGTGTTTCCTGAAACTTTTCAGTTTGGTGTTTATATCTGTATGTGGGTTGCCAATGAAACCTGCTTCGCTTAATTTCGTTTTGAGTTTATTTAGCTGTTTATACCTTGGTTTTCTAAATTTAACATTTGTATACGTTAGTTTGTTTTTCGTTGTTTTGATTGTGATGTAATTTGGGAGGTGGTCAATGGCCTGCAAGGAGTATCGCTGTGTCATGCATGTATTGTGGGTTTATATATGACTATATGTGGTCGATAAGAGAAAGTTTGGTAAGGTCAGTGTGGGGACGTGTTGGTCTGGTTACCGAGGTCTTATATCCTTAGTTGATCATTGTGTTCCATAAAGATTTGGCAATGCAGTCTGTCCCTAGTTTCATTAAATCTATATTAAAATCCCTGAGAGGATGAAATAGCGCGAGCTCTTACGGGATTGACGTCTGATTAGCTCCTGTAAGGTACTCGTATTAGTTATTTTACTTTTAAAAATTAAGATTTACCACGCAAGTTTCGACGTGGGGTTCTACACTAGAGTGGGTCAATTTTTGAGCATTTTTTGGTATTTTTTTTTTATGTAAATTCGGATGCCTCTTCTTTCTGTGCGGAAACTGTCGAAAAATGTATAGACCCTTAAGGCAGTGGTCCTTAACCTTTTTAGGCTGCGACCCAAATTCTGATCGCGGGACTAGCTCGGCGACCCATGCCTTCAAACAGTTCATTTGTAATAGAGAATAAAATAAATTATTAGTGGTAAAATGATTACGGCCAACATAAATAAATGATAAATGACAATTTAATGACCCAATCAAAATGGCTTGGCGACCCAGGGGTTAAGAACCACTGCCCTAAGGGAAAGCGACACTTATACGGGTTCTGTATGAAAGTTTCTGCCAATGTAATTACATGAAATCTTTTTTTTAATCGCAGTTAGTGTATCTTTGAGGTCATCGTGATGCTTAGCAGGGTTTCTAATGTTAAGTTTCAACACTGATAAGTGGCCATCATTCGGCTTTGTGTTGAGGTCGTTGAGAGATAAGTACTGTGAATATTTGTGGATGAAATTTATACCTATAAAATCAGTCGGCCGAAGGGGATGGGCATGTGTTGGACTTGAAAAAATGTACAAGTGACTCGGGATTTGGAAGAATGAGATCACGTAAGAGGTGGCAAATAATGATTGCTCCCCCATGCACAGATGAAACTAATAGGGGTACAAAAAACTGATTGTTGCATCTTTTAGACAATTTAATTCTACGTCTAAACAAAACCACTCAATAGTTGGTGTTTCCTCCTTGTGCTTGGCGGACGGCTTCAAGTCGGCAAAGGTAGGAGGTGAGGAGAGATTCGAAAAGGTCAGTGTCGTACTCAAGATTTCGGAGAATTGTTTCGATGTGCTGCTCCATGGTCCGGCGGCAGAATCTTTCAGGATCCATCCTGAAAGACCGAGTGGAATCCCTGATGCTTGCTGAACCACCAGCCACCCGATTCTGCCGCCGGACCATGGAGCAGCACATCGAAACAATCCCCCGAAATCTTGAGTACGACACTGACCTTTTCGAGTCTCTGCTCACCTACTACCCTTGCCGACTTGAAGCCGTCCGCCAAGCACAAGGAGGCAACACCAACTATTGAGTGGTTTTGTTTAGACGTAGAATTAAATTGTCTAAAAGATGCAACAATCAGTTTTTTGTACCTCAATTAGTTTCATCTGTGCAAGGTGGGGGGGGGGAAGGCAATCATTGTTTACCACGCTGTAGAGAACGACGAAATTTAAAAAAATAGGAGGAAAACTTACACTTAATTAGTATATGAAGGAGAGATAACAGTAACAATGAGAATGAAGGAGACTAAATTATAAGAGAAACTGAATGGCACCATATATATATATATATATATATATATATACCTTTGATAACCTTTGATTTGATTAGCTTCCGCCCGAATTGTTCATTTTGACGAAGGTCAAGCTTTTCACTCCACCTTAGACCTACAGTTTAACGTGGAATCCGAACCACGCTCCATCAGCAGCCCAGCGTCTTAACCACTAGGCCACCTAGGGTACCCATTTATCTACCAACCACATTCTTTATTGTGTGGAAGGATGAACAGCTGGGTTTTGCTGCGCGCCGGCTGCCGTCGGGTCTCGAACCCAGGACCGATGGATTCGTAGTCAGCGACGCTAGCCACTACACCACCGAGGCGCATCATATATACAGGGTGGGCCGAAAGTCTGGATCTATAGGAAAATATTTATTTTAATACATAAATTACAACAAATGGTAAATATTTAAAATTAATATCAACTTTAACTCGTAAATGCGTATCCGTGATACTGTACAGTGGTTCGTACTCCAGTATAAACAACAAATTATAACAAATGCTCAAATTGGCGGCCTCTGACATCGAGACACTTAGGGATGGAATTTATGATTTTCAATAATTCTTCGAATTGACGTTCTCGAGATGCGTGTTTCATTTGATAATCTTCTTGTTGACTTTACTGGACTATTCGTTAAAGTTTCACATACCATTGCAGAGGTATTTTCATCAGTTGCAGTTTTTGGACGACCAGAACGCCGTCGATCATGTACACTTCCTGTTTCTTTGAAACGTTTAAACAACTTGCCAACAGTCGCATGTGTTACTGGATGCTTATCAGGATGATTTCTATTGAATTCGGTAGCAACTTCTCTGTGTGTAGCGCCCTGTCTTGCGTACATGAGCACAAGTTCTACCCGGTCTTCTGTTGTTAGATTCGAAGCCATTTCTGGGCTGAAATAAAAAAGTATTTGAGTATTTATACTGGAGTACGAACTACTGTACAAGGCTGAGTGTACAGTATCACGGATACGCATTTACGAGTTAAAGTTGATATTCATTTTAAGTATTTACCATTTGTTGTAATTTATGTATTAAAATAAATATTTTCCTATGGATCCAGACTTTCGGCCCACCCTGTATATATATATATATACACCGGGTGTCCGAGAATTATCTGTACAAATTTTGGCTGTTATTAAAAGTCAACCATGAAGTGTAGAAATTCCAGTGTTGTCCCATTTTACAGAGAAACTCATTAAGTTTTTTCTGATAACAAGTTTTGACAAGTTTTTTCTTTTTTGTACGCGGGTGACAGACATTGATGATTTAAAAGCAAGAATCGCAGCTGCTATTGAGCGAATTGATGTGGATATGCTGCAGCGTACATGGCAACATTTGGATTATCGATTGGATGTTTTGCGAATCACTGATGGTGCACATATCGAATGTTTGTAACAACATTACTTTAATAAAAGAAACTTTTGAAAATGCAGATTCTAAATAATCTTGTTTAAGAATTTTACGTTTTATCAAGAATTTTATTAAAAGATGAAATTGTACAGATAATTTTCGGACACACTGGAATTTCTAAAAAACTTGTCAAAACTTGGTATCAGAAAAAACTTAATGAGATTCTCTGTAAAATGGGACAACACTGGAATTTCTACACTTCATGGTTGACTTTTAATAACAGCCAAAACTTGTACAGATAATTCTCTGACACCCTGTGTATATATATATTATATATATATATACATACTATAAACACCCAGGAATGTCTGTCAGTCTGTCACGCTCGAAAAGAGAAGGAGATTCTTGATATATATGGGCGATATTTGTATTTTAATGCATTAGAAAAAGGCGTAATGAATTCTACTTTTAATTATAATTTTAAAAAGTGTAAAAAATATTTGCTTTTGCGTTCAGCTTTGAGCCGAAATTTAATCTGCGGCTAAGTTCAAAGATTTACCAAATGAGTTCTTTTTATGCACTTTCATACTGGTGCTGCAACCATTACAGACTAAATATTTTTACGGCTTTCAAAAAGGGGGGGTTGGGGTAATGGGGAGGGGTGGGGGTAATGCCGAAGAAAATGAATTTGAACTTAACAAAATTTACTTAAACAAATGGTCAATGTGACCACCTCCCTGTTGGTAAACTGCCCTCAATCGCTTCTTCCACGAGGAGATGCACTTTCGAACCTCATCTAAGGTGATATCCTCCCATGCTCTACTGATTTTCTCCTTAAGTTCATCTTCGGTGAATTTGTCTTTCTGGCTGCCGTAAACCTTCACCATGAGGGAATCCCATACTGAATAGCCCATCGGATTACAGTCGGGAGACTGAGGCGGCCATTCATCCTTTTTGATGAAATTAGGGGTCTCTTGCTCTAGATGATTTTGGGTCGCTCGGCTTGTATGGGCGGGTGCCCCATCTTGCTGGAAAATGTAGGCCTCATCAGGATACAGCTGACGACAATCAGGAAGTAACCCATTATCTAACAGGTTGATGTAGCGCTCAGAGTTAACTTTAGTTTCGTTTGTGGCAATAAAATGAATTCGTGTTTTCCCCTTCCATGAAATTCCCGCCGATACCATTACTTTTCTGCTGAATCGTGAGGTTTCATGATAAAGCCTTGAGGGAGGAATGCCCTTTTTCCTTGAACCATAAACCCTGTCATTTTGCCTGTTTTTGGCCACCTCCAACGTGAAATCCTTTTCGTCTGTAAACACAACTTTTTGCACGTCTTCAGCTGAGTAGCGTTCATACAGGGATTTACAGCGGGTCTTTCTACTCTGTCTTACATTCTGATCACGCCGAGAAACTCGAATTCTCTTGTAGGCCTTCAATTTCAAACGTTTTACAATCCCTTGTACAGAGGAGCGAGAAATCCCAAGGTCGTACGCAATCTGTCTCTGGGAGCGATGAGTTCCTGGTGTATTCTCCTGGGATTGAATCAGTTCCTCCACGGCAGCCTTATTTTCTTCTGTTGAAACACTTTTGAGCCTGCCGCTGCCGGGTTTTCTAGCTGTTGATCCAGTATCCTTTATCTTTCTTATTAAGTTATAAACACTTTGACTAGTCCAGTTCTTTGCGGGGAATTCTCGGACAATCCTATTTCCATTCCAACCTTTTTCCTTGACACATGCTTCTATGATGGCTTTATCACTTTTACTTAACGTCATGCTGGCGGGTTTTAGCGGAAAAATAAAAGAAAGCAAATTCACATTAGGTTTAGCCTACGCCAGCGCGCGTGTCATACTACGCTACATTAGGTTTAGCCTACGCTAGCGCACGTACGTGTCAGATGCACACCAGGCATGCTATTTTTAGACATATGCTTTTAAATTGTTCACTGTAACAAAACTATAGAACCTACATATTTGAAAATTCCAGCAATTATAGATTATATGCATCTGTTAATGTGTGCAAAATCTCAATCGCATAAGTTTTGAATTGTTGCAGTTATTAAACTTTCAATCAAGTAAAGTTTTTTTGTGGCCACCCGATATATATATATATAAATATATATATATATATATATATATTAATATATATTATATATATATATATATATATATATACTCGGAAATCAAATGTATATATATATATATATATATATATATATATATATATATGCACTAGAATCACAAAATAACACGTGACCTTATTAATAAGCAAACAACCACAAGGAAAAGGAAACACAAAGTCCGAGCGCTTTCGTGATATATTCACATTATCAAGGAGGAACAGAAAATAGACGGAGATTACAAAGTAAATGGGTTAAATAGACAAGCAAAAATTCACAATTGGCACCTCAAATTAAAGGCCTTAAAGCCCTCTAAAGATTTTTTCAAATTGATAACATAATCTGTAGGCAGCTAAATAACTGAATATAAAAAATATATACTGTATAGATGAAATTAGACAAAAAGAAAACCAATACAGAGAACAAAAATTATTATAATGGTTATTAACACTAATATTTAATTAAAACAGGCAATTAATTGGCAAGAATTTAATGAAAAACAAATAGATAACGTAGATAACAAATAGAAAACATAATCTGTAGGCTGCTTAATTACTATACAGATGAAATTAGACAAAACACCAGTACAGAAAACCAAAAAAATTATTATAATGGTTATTAACACTAATATTTAATTGAAATAGGAAAAATTAAGAGGCCTGAAATTAATGAAAACAAAGGGAAAGTTGCCATCGTCTTACAGATTATTACAAAATTTCAACAAACAATATGGAAAAAAATTGTTATCCCAAAAGCAACCCACTTCAAAAATCCAATAAACCACCCAGCAACCAAAGATTATACACGAAAGAAATATTACAATTAAAATAGACACATAAGAATGTTAACAGTTCTTACAATAATATTTATTTATTTAACCAGGGCAAACCATTAAGAGGCAAAAAATGCAGTTAAGAAAACAGTAGGCCCATCGCCAACTTACTGACAATGTATGAATCTAATTTGTACAACCCAGGGCTAATATTAAAGACCAAATCCGCATTATTCTTGATCACACTTGATTCCAATATATTCTGCTAACAATAGATTTACTAAACCTTAATTTGGAAGCATTTTTCCAATCAATGGGATGATTAGAATCTCTTACGTGAATGAAAATGGCGTTAGATTCCTGGCCACTTCTTATACTGTATTGATGCTGTTTAATACGTAACTCAAGGGTCTTACCAGTTTGGCCAATGTAAATTTATTACATATTGTGCAAGGGATTTTATATACACAACCATGTTCACTTAAAGGGGAGTTCTTAATCAATGAATTCTTAATGACATCTAAATTTTTGAACGCAATATTTACGTTAAAAGTCCTCAGCAGATTCGGGAGCTCGAGGAAATTTTCTCTGAATGGTAACACTAAAACATTTTTTGTGTTATAAGGAATCTTATCCTTTACTTCGTAGAAAGTTTTCTTTGCCATTTTTAAGGACTTATCTATGCAGTTCTTTGGGTATTTTAAATCAAAAGCAATTTTGTATATTTTACTAATTTCATCGTCAATAAACTCAGGGCTACAAATTCGTAGGCCTCTTAGAAACAAAGTAGAAAGAACGGATCGTTTTACATTAATGTGGTGATCAGAATAATAATGTATTAGGAACAATTATTAGTGGGTTTTCTGTAAATATTGTACTTAAACTTTTTTCCAGACCTATATATTAAAACGCTCGGACTTTGTGTTTCCTTTTCCTTGTGGTTGTTTGCTTAATATATATATATATATATATATATATATATATATATATATATATATATATATATATACACTCGGAAATCAAATGTGTATATATATATATATATATATATACACAGTATATATATATATACACATATATATATATATATATACACACACACATTTGATTTCCGAGTAGTGAGGTGAGTGAGGGAATATATTGAGATTACTGGGTGATACTTCCTATACCGAGGTGTGTATATAAGTGCTCATAGGTATAACGAAGAGGACATACAATAAAGAGAGGATTAGCGTTTTAAAATACGAGTAAAAATAAATCAGAAAAAAATGAAATATGCCGTTATATAGTTCGTTCATAGTGGTCTACATGTGCGCATATAAATTTTAAGTTTCTGGAGGAATGTGGTCAGTAGTACACCCGATTGTTAATTTAATTTTTCGTAATTTTTCTCTTCTTTAACTTTTTAGAAATAATTCTCTGAAAGAATTCCAAGATTTTTAAACAAGGAAAAGTCGGTCGGAAAACGGCGACTCGAGAACGGTCAAATTGATGGATCTCGATCTCATATTCTTTGTAAAGAAACTTCGTTCGACTGTTATATAGATTCATTATTGAAGTGGAACGTTAAAACTGAGAATTTAAAAGAATACAATAAAAAAAAAGATATCAATAAACAAATTGACAGGTGTCAGTGTTTATGAATTTTAGCTATGTTAATAAGATGTTAGAAATATAATATAAAAAATGAAGCACCTTATAAATGATCAGGCTCCTAATGGAAGTTATTAGTGAGGACCATGTAATAATAATAATAATAATAATGAAAATAAAAATGAAAATGAAAAGGTTTATTGGCAGACTATAAAAAATACATACAATTGATTAGAAATAATACTGTAGTGTCGAAGTTAAGTGGAGCTACAGACAGACGTTTTCGTACCAAGACGTCCATAGCTTAGAAGATAAATGGCAGGACTCAGGGATAGGTTGGATGATCGGGTTGATTGATTTTTTAATTCTTTGCATTAGACTGTGTTGAACACGTCTTGTTACCTCCGGGAAGCTCGGAACATTGCGGGTAGCAAACATTTGTGAAGCTGAACATCTCGGGTAATTTATGTAAGAGTCTAAAAGACCTGTTGTACAGCAAATTCAGGGTTCTGCCAGAACCTTTTTTATAATTCACCCAGAGTTGCTGTCCGTATATATTACTGCAGAAAGTACGAGAGAGACATTAAAAAGAATATGATGTTTCTGGGAATACACTTCGCAGAATTTTAGTAGCCGATCCAGACCTTTAACAGAGGAACTTATTAACACCGTATCATCGGCATAAACTAAGTTATTTATCCTTGTGTTATCTATACAACATCCCACTGTTGCCTCATTAAGTGAAGCAATTAATCCGTCAATAAACACATTAAGACTGAAAGCCAACAAGGAACCACCAAGTGTAGACGCACTACTTAATTTATCTGATAAAGAGAGATGTTCGTAAAAGTGAAGTGAGATTAAAGAAATGGCGATAAAATGATGGAAAAACAAAATATGGTTATTTTTGGTACTCATTTGCGTGACTGAAGTTATACACAAATGGTATATAATCTATATAGAATTACCTCCTCGTCACAGAACATGCAATAAAATCAACAGTATTCATACTATATGTAGAATTACAGTTCGACATACAGTATGTACCTCGAGTGACGTACCTCGAGTGAACTAAAGTCGAATTCGACCAAACCTGACATGACATGACCTAACAGCTTGATTTAGCTAAACTAAACTAGCCGGTATTAATAGTGCCTAGCTGGACATTCAGTTGTAAATAAGGACATTAAATATTTCGGTCCGGCGACTTCGACTTAATTATTCCACTTCGACTTAATTCCATTCAATCTACTGAGTTGTTCATAACCTTTTCCGAGGGGAGCTGCAAACTTTACTGGACTGCCGAAGTAGATGTGTCATAAATATTTTAATAGATAATTTCAATGTGATTTCAAATCACAGGTTATATACATAACTGAAGGTGACGATGTCTGGTTTCGTTGTAGATTGTGAAAAACAACATGTGGTAGGCTGAATTGTGGCAGCAACGGAAGTAGATGCAACTTTCATCAATCGGAAGTGGCTCGCCCATAAACTTTATCGTAGTGAAAGATGGGTGATTGACAATTGAAAGACACGGTACTTGCTTTACAAAATTTGGCGAATGTAGGTTCGAAAAACTATCGTAGGAGAGCATAGATATTGTGACTGAAAGCAGTGGCAAAAGGCGACGAAGCTGCATTCAAGTTGCCAAAATTATCTTGGAGAGGCGAAAGAAGAAGGAATATATAATTATATTTATAGTTATAGTTATAAATGTCCAAGTTGGTAGAACATTTGTATAAAATTTCGTCTGAGACCATTTTATACCCAGTTGATCGAACAGGTTTATATATATATATATATATATATATAATATATATATATATATATATATATATATCATATTTTCAAATTTTTAATTACTTTCACTTGTGTTAAGGTTGCTGGAAGGGGGGGTGGAGGGGTTATATGAGAAAGTTTAGAGAAAGCGATGTTTAACCACATACAATAACTTTTTTGCCAATTGGATGCGCGTTCAGATATTAATTCAAAAAACTTTAAGTCAAGTAAGTCTTCCTTTAAGCTACCTCATTCTTTATACTCCCTCTGATTTGGTTTGTTGTTATATTAGGTTAGGTTAACGTGAGTTAACCTAATCTAACCTCAGAAAAGTAGGTCGTACAAGAAAATCTAACTTATTTACAAAGTTCGACCTAATTGGCAAAATGGTGACTTACTATTGGCGCTATATATATATATATGAAAATTATTTCACGAAGGTAACACGTGAAAAATATTTATGATGAATAAAACCACGAAGGAAAGGAAACACAAAATGGTGCTCAAGCGCTTTCGTCTAATGACATCCTCAGGAACACTGAAGTACATAAAAAGGTTAAGCCTATATATAGGTTACAGAAAGAAAAAAAGAAAAAATAAATAACATACATACACACACACACACATACATATATATATATATATATACATACATATCTATATATACAAATACATACACACATACATACATACATATATATACAATAAACAGAGAAGTAAAAATAATAAAAAATTATAAAAAAAAAATTAAAAATTAAAACCTTAAAAGATTACCAGTGAGGCGTACAGATTTTGTAAGGAAAAATATCGATTTTTAGCACAAGATCAAATGGATTATAAAAATACAAATTTATACTATCGATTTTTAAAACAAGATCAAATGGATTATAAAAATACAAATTTATACTGTCCGGGTTTTAACACAATGCTGCCTATGGTCAGGTTTCGATATATATAAAAAAATAATAAAAAAATAAAATGCAAATTAAAAGTTAATAAAGTAGAAAACAAGTTTACCAAAGATTTAATGTTTTACACTTCTTATCTATATCTGTTTTAAAGGAATTCAACATAACAGGATCGAGTTGAAAAAGACCTTTGCTTATGTTGAAGTTATTTGAAAGTTGGATAATGGCAGACTCAAGAATATTTCTATTAACAATGTTGCTTGATAAAACTGAAGCATTATTCCAATCAATACAGTGGGCTAACTCTGACAAATGGACAAAAAGGGCACTGGACAACTGTCCTGTTCTAACGGAATATTGATGCTGTTTTATACGTATGTGCAAATCCTTTCCCGTCTGACCTATGTAAAAGGAATCACATTGTTTACAACCAATTTTGTAGATAATGCCTGAATTATTGGTAGGGCTATTTTTTACTATGATATTTTTCACAATATTGTTATATGAAAATACTACATTAATATCCAAAAGTTTAAGTACCTTCACACATTGTTTTGGAACTCATTAAGCTTTGCATCAAAGACTGTAAATTCACTTTCAATAACGAGTATTATCAACAAGTTTTTGGGATGGCTATGGGCAACCCCTTATCGCCCCTCCTCTCCAATATTTATATGGAGTTTTTCGAAATTACCTATATTCCGAGAATCCTGGGGGTTGGCATCCCTTGGTTGCGGTACGTCGACGATATTTTGTGTATCTGGCCCATGAATCGTGACCTGGATAGCTTCCTCCTTCAGTTAAATGATCAAGTCCCCTCCATTAAGTTTACTTTAGAAGTTGAGCAAGACAATTCAATCCCATTTTTGGATGTGCGTGTACATAGGGAAAGCCCAGGTTTTAAGTTTAGTATCTATCGGAAAACGAAACAATTTGTCCTACGTACACTTTTACTCGGGACATGATACCCCCACTAAGAAGGCCATATTTTCATCAATGTTTCTCCGCGCCCTTAGGATCGCCAGTCCGGAATACATCGATGCCGAATTGGAAAAAATCAACGGTATTGGAAGTGATTTGTGTTATCCATCTGCGTTTATGGAATCTTGTCTCAACAAGGCAAAACGAACTTTCTATCGTGTCAATATTAACACTCGTACTTTGTCAAAAAATATTTTAGTACTTCCATTTTTCCCGGCTTTTTAGGCATTGCTAATGTACTTAAACTTTTGGATATTAATGTAGTATTTTCATATAACAATATTGTGAAAAATATCATAGTAAAAAATAGCCCTACCAATAATTCAGGCATTATCTACAAAATTGTTGTAAACAATGTGATTCCTTTTACATAGGTCAGACGGGAAAGGATTTGCACATACGTATAAAACAGCATCAATATTTCATTAGAACAGGACAGTTGTCCAGTGCCCTTTTTGTCCATTTGTCAGAGTTAGCCCACTGTATTGATTGGAATAATGCTTCAGTTTTATTCCATTCAAGCAACATTGTTAATAGAAATATTCTTGAGTCTGCCATTATCCAACTTTCAAATAACTTCAACATAAGCAAAGGTCTTTTTCACTCGATCCTGTTATGTTGAATTCCTTTAAAACAGATATAGATAAGAAGTGTAAAACATTAAATCTTTGGTAAACTTGTTTTCTACTTTATTAACTTTTAATTTGCATTTTATTTTTTTATTATTTTTTTATATATATCGAAACCTGACCATAGGCAGCATTGTGTTAAAACCCGGACAGTATAAATTTGTATTTTTATAATCCATTTGATCTTGTGCTAAAAATCGATAGTATAAATTTGTATTTTTATAATCCATTTGATCTTGTGCTAAAAATCGATATTTTTCCTTACAAAATCTGTACGCCTCACTGGTAATCTTTTAAGGTTTTAATTTTTAATTTTTTTTTATAATTTTTTTTTATTATTTTTACTTCTCTGTTTATTGTATATATATGTATGTATGTATGTGTGTATGTATTTGTATATATAGATATGTATGTATATATATATATATATATGTATGTAACGTAAAGAACGACGCTTGTATAGGAGATATTCCGCGCAAGACGAGAAAGAGAAAACAACAAATGAAAAAATGAAGTACCACCTGGGAATCGAACCCGGGATCTTCCGATTGCCGGTCAGACGCGATAACCACTACACCATGGACTTCACTCTTCCAAATGCCGTAATTCCTCTACATACTCGCAGAAACCAATGCCCCAAGGGGGCACCTCCCGCATGCCGTAACATTATATACATTCAACTGCAAAGAACACGCAGTATAAATAACGTAAAGAACGACGCTTGTATAGGAGATATTCCGCGCAAGACGAGAAAGAGAAAACAACAAATGAAAAAATGAAGTACCACCTGGGAATCGAACCCGGGATCTTCCGATTGCCGGTCAGACGCGATAACCACTACACCATGGACTTCACTCTTCCAAATGCCGTAATTCCTCTACATACTCGCAGAAACCAATGCCCCAAGGGGGCACCTCCCGCATGCCGTAACATTATATACATTCAACTGCAAAGAACACGCAGTATAAATAACGTAAAGAACGACGCTTGTATAGGAGATATTCCGCGCAAGACGAGAAAGAGAAAACAACAAATGAAAAAATGAAGTACCACCTGGGAATCGAACCCGGGATCTTCCGATTGCCGGTCAGACGCGATAACCACTACACCATGGACTTCACTCTTCCAAATGCCGTAATTCCTCTACATACTCGCAGAAACCAATGCCCCAAGGGGGCACCTCCCGCATGCCGTAACATTATATACATTCAACTGCAAAGAACACGCAGTATAAATAACGTAAAGAACGACGCTTGTATAGGAGATATTCCGCGCAAGACGAGAAAGAGAAAACAACAAATGAAAAAATGAAGTACCACCTGGGAATCGAACCCGGGATCTTCCGATTGCCGGTCAGACGCGATAACCACTACACCATGGACTTCACTCTTCCAAATGCCGTAATTCCTCTACATACTCGCAGAAACCAATGCCCCAAGGGGGCACCTCCCGCATGCCGTAACATTATATACATTCAACTGCAAAGAACACGCAGTATAAATAACGTAAAGAACGACGCTTGTATAGGAGATATTCCGCGCAAGACGAGAAAGAGAAAACAACAAATGAAAAAATGAAGTACCACCTGGGAATCGAACCCGGGATCTTCCGATTGCCGGTCAGACGCGATAACCACTACACCATGGACTTCACTCTTCCAAATGCCGTAATTCCTCTACATACTCGCAGAAACCAATGCCCCAAGGGGGCACCTCCCGCATGCCGTAACATTATATACATTCAACTGCAAAGAACACGCAGTATAAATAACGTAAAGAACGACGCTTGTATAGGAGATATTCCGCGCAAGACGAGAAAGAGAAAACAACAAATGAAAAAATGAAGTACCACCTGGGAATCGAACCCGGGATCTTCCGATTGCCGGTCAGACGCGATAACCACTACACCATGGACTTCACTCTTCCAAATGCCGTAATTCCTCTACATACTCGCAGAAACCAATGCCCCAAGGGGGCACCTCCCGCATGCCGTAACATTATATACATTCAACTGCAAAGAACACGCAGTATAAATAACGTAAAGAACGACGCTTGTATAGGAGATATTCCGCGCAAGACGAGAAAGAGAAAACAACAAATGAAAAAATGAAGTACCACCTGGGAATCGAACCCGGGATCTTCCGATTGCCGGTCAGACGCGATAACCACTACACCATGGACTTCACTCTTCCAAATGCCGTAATTCCTCTACATACTCGCAGAAACCAATGCCCCAAGGGGGCACCTCCCGCATGCCGTAACATTATATACATTCAACTGCAAAGAACACGCAGTATAAATAACGTAAAGAACGACGCTTGTATAGGAGATATTCCGCGCAAGACGAGAAAGAGAAAACAACAAATGAAAAAATGAAGTACCACCTGGGAATCGAACCCGGGATCTTCCGATTGCCGGTCAGACGCGATAACCACTACACCATGGACTTCACTCTTCCAAATGCCGTAATTCCTCTACATACTCGCAGAAACCAATGCCCCAAGGGGGCACCTCCCGCATGCCGTAACATTATATACATTCAACTGCAAAGAACACGCAGTATAAATAACGTAAAGAACGACGCTTGTATAGGAGATATTCCGCGCAAGACGAGAAAGAGAAAACAACAAATGAAAAAATGAAGTACCACCTGGGAATCGAACCCGGGATCTTCCGATTGCCGGTCAGACGCGATAACCACTACACCATGGACTTCACTCTTCCAAATGCCGTAATTCCTCTACATACTCGCAGAAACCAATGCCCCAAGGGGGCACCTCCCGCATGCCGTAACATTATATACATTCAACTGCAAAGAACACGCAGTATAAATAACGTAAAGAACGACGCTTGTATAGGAGATATTCCGCGCAAGACGAGAAAGAGAAAACAACAAATGAAAAAATGAAGTACCACCTGGGAATCGAACCCGGGATCTTCCGATTGCCGGTCAGACGCGATAACCACTACACCATGGACTTCACTCTTCCAAATGCCGTAATTCCTCTACATACTCGCAGAAACCAATGCCCCAAGGGGGCACCTCCCGCATGCCGTAACATTATATACATTCAACTGCAAAGAACACGCAGTATAAATAACGTAAAGAACGACGCTTGTATAGGAGATATTCCGCGCAAGACGAGAAAGAGAAAACAACAAATGAAAAAATGAAGTACCACCTGGGAATCGAACCCGGGATCTTCCGATTGCCGGTCAGACGCGATAACCACTACACCATGGACTTCACTCTTCCAAATGCCGTAATTCCTCTACATACTCGCAGAAACCAATGCCCCAAGGGGGCACCTCCCGCATGCCGTAACATTATATACATTCAACTGCAAAGAACACGCAGTATAAATAACGTAAAGAACGACGCTTGTATAGGAGATATTCCGCGCAAGACGAGAAAGAGAAAACAACAAATGAAAAAATGAAGTACCACCTGGGAATCGAACCCGGGATCTTCCGATTGCCGGTCAGACGCGATAACCACTACACCATGGACTTCACTCTTCCAAATGCCGTAATTCCTCTACATACTCGCAGAAACCAATGCCCCAAGGGGGCACCTCCCGCATGCCGTAACATTATATACATTCAACTGCAAAGAACACGCAGTATAAATAACGTAAAGAACGACGCTTGTATAGGAGATATTCCGCGCAAGACGAGAAAGAGAAAACAACAAATGAAAAAATGAAGTACCACCTGGGAATCGAACCCGGGATCTTCCGATTGCCGGTCAGACGCGATAACCACTACACCATGGACTTCACTCTTCCAAATGCCGTAATTCCTCTACATACTCGCAGAAACCAATGCCCCAAGGGGGCACCTCCCGCATGCCGTAACATTATATACATTCAACTGCAAAGAACACGCAGTATAAATAACGTAAAGAACGACGCTTGTATAGGAGATATTCCGCGCAAGACGAGAAAGAGAAAACAACAAATGAAAAAATGAAGTACCACCTGGGAATCGAACCCGGGATCTTCCGATTGCCGTCGTCTTGCGCGGAATATCTCCTATACAAGCGTCGTTCTTTACGTTATTTATACTGCGTGTTCTTTGCAGTTGAATGTATATAATGTTACGGCATGCGGGAGGTGCCCCCTTGGGGCATTGGTTTCTGCGAGTATGTAGAGGAATTACGGCATTTGGAAGAGTGAAGTCCATGGTGTAGTGGTTATCGCGTCTGACCGGCAATCGGAAGATCCCGGGTTCGATTCCCAGGTGGTACTTCATTTTTTCATTTGTTGTTTTCTCTTTCTCGTCTTGCGCGGAATATCTCCTATACAAGCGTCGTTCTTTACGTTATTTATACTGCGTGTTCTTTGCAGTTGAATGTATATAATGTTACGGCATGCGGGAGGTGCCCCCTTGGGGCATTGGTTTCTGCGAGTATGTAGAGGAATTACGGCATTTGGAAGAGTGAAGTCCATGGTGTAGTGGTTATCGCGTCTGACCGGCAATCGGAAGATCCCGGGTTCGATTCCCAGGTGGTACTTCATTTTTTCATTTGTTGTTTTCTCTTTCTCGTCTTGCGCGGAATATCTCCTATACAAGCGTCGTTCTTTACGTTATTTATACTGCGTGTTCTTTGCAGTTGAATGTATATAATGTTACGGCATGCGGGAGGTGCCCCCTTGGGGCATTGGTTTCTGCGAGTATGTAGAGGAATTACGGCATTTGGAAGAGTGAAGTCCATGGTGTAGTGGTTATCGCGTCTGACCGGCAATCGGAAGATCCCGGGTTCGATTCCCAGGTGGTACTTCATTTTTTCATTTGTTGTTTTCTCTTTCTCGTCTTGCGCGGAATATCTCCTATACAAGCGTCGTTCTTTACGTTATTTATACTGCGTGTTCTTTGCAGTTGAATGTATATGTATGTGTGTGTGTGTGTGTATGTATGTTATTTATTTTTTCTTTTTTTCTTTCTGTAACCTATATATAGGCTTAACCTTTTTATGTACTTCAGTGTTCCTGAGGATGTCATTAGACGAAAGCGCTTGAGCACCATTTTGTGTTTCCTTTCCTTCGTGGTTTTATTCATCATATATATATATATATAAAGACGCTGAAATAGACTAAATAAGGAAATTAAATAAAAATTAAATGGTATTTAAATTTTACCGAACATAAAAAGTTTTACAGACTTTATTTATACCGAACATTAATGAATTATAAAAATGGTTCCGTTTTGTATGCACGACATACGCGCGAAACCTATAATGGACACCTTTAACTTTTCGATATTTAAACTTTCACCAATCAGTTTGGAAGGGCAACATTTCCAAAATAGGACAGGTTTGCAAATAGAACAATTTTTACACTCCAATAACGTTAAGATTTTCAAAATCTCAAAATCTAAAAAATATCTCGAGTTAACTTTTGAAAATGGACTTTTTTTTTCAGTGCAAGACGTGGGTTGACTTGAATTAGAGATGGAGTTATAACGAGTCCCAAGGTGGAGAGTTTTTATTCATATTTGAATTAAAATAACTCAATCGTGTCGAAGCTAATATATATATATATATATACTGTATATGTGACAGGGAATCTGTGTAACTAGATTTCATGAAATCCCTAAAATGTTCAGGGATTTCATGTAAGGTTAAGTCGTGATAGTTTCGTTAAACCTACGGGAAAATTATTGAATGCTTGGTTAGGTCAACTGTACGCCCGTGACGATTGGTTCGGTTAAGTCGTGATATTTTCGTTAAAACGAACGAAAATATCACGACTCAACCCAACATGAAATCTCTGAACATTTTAGGGACTTCATGAAATCCCTAGTTATACAGATTACCTGTAACATATATATATATATATAATATATATATATATATATATATATATAATATATACATACAGGTTGTCCGAGAAGTGGGGTGTAATTCGAAAACTAACCTATTTTAGTGGTTAGTATCGCTGACTACGAATCTACCGGTCCCGGGTCCGTAAGCGGTAGGTCTAATGTTGGGCAAAAAGCTTGACCTTCATCAGAATAAATAATTTGGGCGAAGCAAAACAAATAGTAATTATAATTGTTTGATTAAAATAGGTTATTTTTCGAATTACACTCCACTTCTCGGACAACCTGCATATATATATATATATATATATTATATATATATATATATATATATATATATATAATTTAGGGTGTCACTTAAATGCAAAGTTTGAAATTTTCATGCTGACACCCCGCGAATCTATTCCATTGGTAAAAAAAACATGGTGACTGAAAAATCTTTTTATTTGAATAACTATAAAAGGTCGCCCCCGCTTTCCAAAGTTTAATGCTTGCGCGGCGTCTCCATAATCGTTCATTAGATATCTATATATCTCTATATATGTGTGTGTGTGTGTGTATCTGTGTGTCTGAATATCTGAGAAATAAAGTGAACAATACTTAACGATTCACCGTTTCTCATTTCAGCTACGTGATTTCTGGTGATGGAAACCCGGAAGTGTATATACCTATTAGGGGCAGCGGTTGATGAGGTGAAAGGATGCAAGCTTCCTTCCTACAGGCAAGCATTCGGTTACTTCCTTTACCTTCACCATGAAAAGAAAATGACAATACGTGACGCGTTGAGGAAGTCACTTCGAGCAGTGATGTCCTTCTGGGAGAAAGCTCACATTCCAACCAGACTCGAGACACACTGCGTCAGCAAACTGGATAAAGTCTTCGAGGAGTGGAAAGGACTCAAAAAACACGCCTCAAGGACGAGCGATTCACACAAGACGAAAGAAAAAGAATTCATTGAACGCCTCGATCGTCTTTGACATCGCCCACGCTGATTGTGAGAAATTGGTCAAGTACCCAAAGGATTGGGAGTTCCTTCAGCAGCAGCGCCAGAAAGGACGTCCAGGTTCAATGGCAGGTTTGGACATGACCCATCAGCGCCAAGTCAAAGATTGTACTCGACGTCGGGAGGAAGAGGAGAAACGAAAGAAAGCGATCAGCAGCTGAAATGGAGGCAGTATCCAACGAAGCGGTTTTGGAGTCCTCATCCTCCAGCTCAGATGATAGCGAAGAAAAAGGAGCATGTGGTGGTTCGTTAGCGTCTAAACAAAGAGCAACGAAGAACATCATGACATCGGAATTGGCGGCAGCGCTTGATCGCACGCAACTCTCGTCAAGAAAGGCCACATATCTGCTGTTTGAGGCAGCTTCCAGCTTAGGGCATGATGCTAGCGACTACAACATCAATCGTGGATCCATTCATCGTCAGCGTGAAAAATTCCGTACCCTTAAGGCTCGGCAACTGAAGAGCGAGTTCCAAGGCAATAGTCCGTTGACTGTTCACTGGGACGGAAAACTCATGCAAGATCTGACGTCACGAGAATATGTTGACCGCTTACCTATTCTTGTATCTGGCTCCGGGACAGAGAAGCTCCTCGGGGTGCCAAAACTTCTGTCAGGAACTGCGCTGGCACAAACAAATGCCATCATAGATTGCCTGAATGAATGGGGAGTGACCGATCATGTCAAATCTATGTGTTTCGACACAACCGCGACAAACACAGGCCACCGTGGAGGAACTTGTGTTCTTCTGGAAGAAAAACTTGGACGTGACCTGTTACACTGCGCGTGCAGACACCATGTACTGGAGTTGGTGCTACAGGCGGCATTCGCAGCATCGCTAGATTCAGTATCTACCGGTCCAGAAATTCTGCTTTTCAAGCGCTTCCATGATTATTGGACCCGCATTGACCAGCAACAGTTCCAAACTGCGGACACAGATGCGTTCACCAAAGCAGCTATTTTTAAGCATAGAACGGAGCTCATTGAGTTTGCAAAATCACAAGCACTTCAAGTTCGTGATGACTATCAGGAATTCCTCGATCTTTCCGTCATCTTTCTTGGAGGAGTTCCATACAAGGGACTAAACTTCCGCGCCCCTGGTGCTATGCACCGGGCGAGATGGATGGCTAAGGGGCTCTATGCCATCAAGATCTGGCTCTTCCGAAGACAGTTTAAACTGACGAACACTGAGGAACGCGGAATTCGAGATATCTGCCTCTTTTCTGTTCTAGTTTACATGAAAGCGTGGGCAACAGCTCATCTGTCCATCGAAGCTCCGCTGAATGATTGGGAATTGATGAGGACGCTCCTTCGATACCCGCACAAGAAGATCTCTGATGGTACCACCAAGAAGCTGTCTGCGCACCTGTGGTACCATTCGGAGGAGGCAGTGGGTCTGGCGTTCTTTGATGAGAGGATATCGATGGAAGTGAAGTGCAGCATGGTTGCAGCGTTAGATCAAGAAGCCCCTCACATGCCGCCAAAACGACCTTTGGTTCTTGATACTATGTTCCTCAGTGACAGCAAAGGACTGGAGCAACTGATCACAAAGAACACCCGAGGATTCTTCTCAAAACTTCAGTTGCCAGATTGCTTTCTGCTCCACCATCCCAGTTCATGGACGTCAAACTCTGAATACGTGCAAGCTCGGGATGTGGTCTCCAAACTTGCAGTGGTGAACGACAGAGCAGAACGGGCCGTGGCTCTGGTGAAGGAGCTGAACGGAAAGTTGACAGTGAAAGAAGAACAGCTCCAGTTCCTCGTTCAAGTTGTCACTGACCACAGAAAGCAACACCCAGCTCTGAACAAATCAGCATTAGTGAGGACGCGAAAGAACTAATCACTGATCAGCGTATGAGCACCAATTATTCTGCTACTGTATATGTATTTTATTTCTCAAAGTTTTGCTTTTGTTGCTTCTCCATTTTGTACCATTATTCGCCAAATTATGTCTTCTATTTTGATTATATAATAAACTGTTTGTATTCTTTGCGTTTTTAAGTGTCTTACTTTCGTTATTTCACCAAATTGCCTTGTTTTTTATTATCTGGTTCGGCCCAAGCTGTGAACACTGAACAGCTTGTTGACGTCAACAAATGGGTCTTGTTTTCAGTGACGAGGGCGACCTTTAAATGATGACCAATCAGGACCAAATTTCTCTTCCGTATGTTTTACACCAAATGGAACAATTTTAGGGGGTGTCATAGGAAAATATCCATCGTTTAATTTCCCCCCTATTACCTAGTGACACCCTAATATATATATATATATATATATATATATATATATTATATATGCACCTCGGTGGTGTGGTGGTTACCATCGTTGGCTACGAATCCATCGGCCCCGGGTTCGATTCCTGGTGACGGCAGGCGGCGCGCAGCTAACCCAGCTGTTCAGCTTTCCACACAATAAAAATTGGTTAGTAGATAAACGAGTACCCTGGGGAGCCTAGTGGGATGCTGGGCTGCTAATCGGGAGGTCGTGAGGTCGAGTCTGGGCAAAGATTTAATAATTTCTAACTGCCTCTAACCACGCAGGTTCTGCGATTGATTGTGTAGTGATGCTACCTCGTCTAATAAATATTTAACCTCTGCTGCAAACTGTAAATTTAAGAAGTGGTAATAATCCGAAATTTTTGCTCAGCTCAGCCGTAACTTTAGCAACCGCTGTTACTCTCCATAGTTTTAAGGTTATATTTTAAACTTCACATTATGGATTATTTACATTTCACTTCTTAAAAGAATTCATCGAAAGGAACACTGAACCACAGTTATCAGTCAAACTTAAACTTACAAATTCGTTACAAATTTCCCATTTAGATTGTGAAATCGGAGTGAAATAATAAAAATTTAAAGAAGTGAACTTCATTGTTTCATTCATCGTAGATACTTGGTTAACTTAATTATATATATATATATACAGTATATATATATATATATATATGTATATTATATGCTTTACCTCGCGAAGAAGTCAGACAATTGTCTCGATGGTAACCTTCCGAGACGACGGAACCAACCGAAGTAAGAGTGACAAATAAGAGCTCAAATTTTTTGAAGGGAATTGTGTGCGTCTACGAGCGTCGACGTTAAACGTGATCCAAGGAAGTGTTCTGGATTTCCACAACCCCAACAGTGACGTTGTCGAGAGTCCTAGGGACACAACTCCGTCTACAAAACGAGGGGACCACCTTGAGGATTCGGTCCATAGTCAACTTCTCCGTTCGGGCGGCAAACCCGCTCCACACACACACACACACACACACACACACACACACACACACACACACACACACACACACATATATATATACTCTAAAAAAAGGACGCTCAATTTTGTTTAACTTATATTTTGCAAAGTATTTGATCTATAAATTTCTTTCTACAACACATCACTTTCACGGAACTTTGGAGTTTGATGTGAGAGCTATCTAGAAGTTTAAAGAGGGATGTTGAGAGTGTCGTTTCCCCGGACTTATGAGGACTTTGCAACATTGCTTCTTGCACTCATCCGACGTTCTTTGAAGTTCGCGAGACTTCATTCCAACCAACGCGACTTTTCAAGTTTCTTCATTAGTCACTTTATTGCAGCTCTGCGAAGAGATTCCCTAATTCCAAATTGTGCTTTTAAATCCCGTTACACTGGGACAACATCCTTTTTATGGAAATAACGCTTCACAATAAGCACACGCTGAGCTGCAGAATAAGGCATATTGTATTGTAAATTCCATGATAGCCTTGCCTAGTTTACTTAGCCAAAAGTACGTGAAAAAATCTCCAAAGATCCGTGAAAATGATGATGTCTCGTATAAATTATACGTCAGATATCTTTATATATGTATGTATATATGTATATATGTATATATATGTATATATATATATATATATAATATATATATATATTATATATATATATATATATATATATATATATATATATATATACAGGGCGTCCCAAAAAAATGTACACACACTTTAACAGCTGATAGCTCAATTGATGTTTCTTTCTTTCCAAGTTAAACCCATTAGAATTAATAATGGCAGTCAGACTAAGCTTTCAACAAAGGAAATTCATTCTAAAATGCTACTGGAAGTGTGAAAACGCAGTTGAAGTGCAAAGACAGTTTAGGAGGGAGTTTCAAACAGATCCACCAACGCGACTTACCATCACTCGAATTAGAGATAAGTTTGAAGCCGATGGAACTGTTCAGAATGTCCACAAGAAGCGTTCCGGAAGACCACGGACATCGACAAGCCCCACAAAGCAAGAAAGAGTACTGGAAACGTATCACCAAAGTCCAAGAAAATCTGTGCGGCAAGCGAGTCGTGAGGTAGGAATTTCAGAATCGTCTGTCCAACGCATTTTGAAGCGCTGTCAATGGAAAAGTTACATTCCAAGATTAGTCCATGCTATTAATGAAGATGATCCGGACCGAAGAGTGGAGTATTGCGAGTGGTACTTGGCACGATGTGGATGTGGATTGGACGAAGGGGTTTCGTAGAATACCCTCCGCGTTCACCAGACCTCACACCACTAGACTTTTTTTATGGGGATACTTAAAAGACAAAGTCTACGCTATAAAACCTGCAACAGTCGCTGAATTGAGAGCAGCCATTGAACGAGAATGCACACAAATACCAAACGAAATGTTTCGTGATGTTTGCGATTCCATTGCTTCGCGTTATCAGCAGTGCCTGGACCAGAACGGACGTCAGTTTGAAAACAGGCGTTAACAAAACAATTAAATAATGTCTGTAGATTCTATTACATTTTGAAAATGAAATGTATTTTAATAAACACTGCCTTTATAAGTATTTAAAGTGTGTATACATTTTTTTGGGACGCCCTGTATATATATTGGCACCTTTAAATTTTGATATTTCCTAACGAAAACGTTTTTATGGTATTGTTATTATAGTACAGTTCCCGTCTAGTGCATCGACTGTAAAAACCTCATCTGTCGTTCCTCTGCAAATTTCAAACGATTATTTTTGGTTGGTAAGGGTGAACAGCCACTTTCCTCAAATATTCTACTGAAACTATATATATATATATATATATACTGTATATATATACTGTATATATATAATATATTATATATATATATATATATATATATATATAGGATGAATTTCTAAAGCGCTCGTTAAAAACACAGATATAATTGAAAGGAATATTCTAGAATATGCATTTATCCATTTTAAAAATAATTTCAATAACAGTGCGGGAATGTATAAAATTGGCAATATCCTGTTAAAATACCTTTTCTCTCTAATTAACTCTTGTTAATCATATGCTAATCTTTTTATTTTTCCGTCCCGTTGTACATATGTATATATTTTTGTCATCTCGCCTTCTACCTTCATCCCCTGACGAGGTGTACTTCTGATATATATATATATATATATATATATATATATATATATATATATATATATATATATATATATATATATATATATAAAAGCACGCGGTAGATCTACGTTGTAATTTATTAATTTCCAAACGCTCGTTTTTTTTTTTTTTAACTAATTAAAAACATGGCACCCCCGTCAAGTACTTGCAGTCGTTGTGAAGGGAAATTTGCCGCTTACGCGTTTACAATGGCTAATAATAATGAACAGTTAGTTTGCAGGTGGTGCACAAGCATGGAAGTCCTGAGGAACGAGTTAGAACGTGAGAAGGAGGCCAGAGTGAGGCTTGAAGAAAACGTGATTCTCCTGACGGCAAAATTAGAATCCCTTGAGACTCCAGTTACGACCCCTCCTGCCTCAGTTTCTACTAATAATATAAATAGTACTAATAGCCCTCTCTCTTCCCCTAGTTCCCAACCCTTCGTTCGAGTGCGTAATGGAGCACCATTGAGAAAACCTAAGACTTGTCTACAGGTAATAATAAACAATAAGTTTTCTGTTTTAGGTTTCGAAGATGCTGATGAACCGGAAATTCGACTCGTTGGCGATTCCATTGTTCGAGGGCAGCTCGAGGAATTCTGTGTGAGAAACCCTCGTCGTAGGCGCCGTTACTGCTACCCTGGTGCAAGGGTGGAGGATATAACTAAGTGTTGACCATTTAACAGACGGTACCTCTGAGGACACAACGCATGTTATTCATGTCGGTATTAATAACGTTTTAAATTCTAGATCGGAAGAAATACTGGCTAGGTACAGGGACTTACTAGAGCGATTAAAGGAAAAAAATAATAAGATTGTTTTAACAGGTATACTTCCTCGAATTATCCAACGTAGCGATTTCTACAGCAAGGCGACCTATATTAACAATAGCCTAAAGTCTCTTTGCCAACTGGAAGGAGTGCATTTTGCAAATTTTTGGAACAGTTTCTACGGCAGGAGGGACTTGTTCCTCGGAGATGGACTTCATCTTAATGACGTTAGAACTGCGCGTTTACGAAAACAATTTCATAATACTGTCTTCTTTTCAGGCTGCCGTAACTCGAACGGTCCTAGCGTAAATTCCACAAATTTTCCCTGCGCTCGCGAAGGTATCGCAATTACAAACAATTTGAAGGTTCTATCCTTAAATGCTCGTAGCCTACTAAATAAAATAAACGAATTTTTTCTTTAATTGCTTGCAAAGACTATGATTTAATTGCGATAAATGAATCGTGGCTTAGCACTGAAACTCGTGACTTTGTAGTGGAGTATCAAATTAGAGGTTATAGATTTCTTGTTAAAAACAGAATAGGTAGGCGAGGAGGCGGTGTTATGTTGTATATCAAAGATAATATTGCGAACGCTATAGAAGTAAAGCACACAATTTCAGAACCAATAGATACGACTATAGCAGAACTTAAATTGAACGATTTCAAACTTGTTGTTGCGGTTATATATAGGCCCCCTAACCAAAGAGCTGATCTAGACGAAGCGTTGTATCGTGAACTAAAGAGAATAATAGGTAGTGAGCAGGCTTTAGTTATGGGTGACTTTAATTGCGCCAACGTGAATTACGATACAATGCAGGGAAACGCGGAAGGTAATCGTTTAGTTAATTTTCTCGAGGATAGCTTTCTTATTCAAAAGGTTGGGGAACCTACGAGGTTGGACAGTATTTTAGATTTAGTAATAACTACGGATGATAGGCTAATTACTGATCTTCAAGTAATAGAACCGTTAAGCAATAGCGATCACAATATGGTAGAGTTTGTCCTCTCAGTAAGTCACTCGAAACCAGCTAACTCGACTAAAATTCCTAACTTCCAGCACGCAGACTTTGGTAAATTTCGAAATAAATTGTCACACGTCAATTGGGAAAACGTAATGGGGAACTCCAACGGAAAACTAATGTGGGAATCGTTTGAAACAGTATTTAGGACTATAAATGAGGAATGTGTACCGTACAAAATTAAGCGTGCGAAACTAAATTACAAGCCCTTGTGGTTTACTTCTAGAGTAGGAGACATTATAAAGAGTAGAGATAGGGATTATAGGTTACATAAGTGCGATAAAGACAATTTGTGGTTACGAAACAACTACATATCTCTAAGGCGTGAAGCGAAAAGTGTAATAAAAAAGTCCAAGCGCGAATTTGAAATCTCCATAGCTCGGGACGGTAAAGAAAACCCCAAGCGATTCTTTCAATACGTCAACAATAGAAATCCAGTAAAAAGTGTCTTGGGGCCGTTGAAAAATGTTAAAGGAGATCTAGTTTCTGAAAACAAGGAAATGGCTACCTTGCCAAACGAATTCTTTACGTCACTTTTTACTATAGAAGATGTAACGAATATCCATACGGTCATAGACATAATACCTCTTGATAATGGTAATATTTTGGATAATATTGTGGTTAGTGAAGGGGAGGTAATGCGATATATTGATAAAATAAAAATGCGTAAATCACCGGGGCCGGATTCCATATATCCCATACAACTAAAAGGATTAAAAGATAGCATTGTTGTGCCGCTAACAAAGATTTTTAATGCGTCTATTTCTGAGGGGTGCGTACCAGATAATTTCAAGTTAGCAAACGTAACACCTATCTTTAAGAAAGGCGATAAAGGTGCGGCGGGAAATTATAGGCCAATCAGTTTAACGTCTGTTGTAGGTAAGCTACTGGAATCAATAATTAGGGATCGTATAGTCGAACACTTAGAATTGCATAACTTAGATAGAAATACGCAGCACGGTTTTAGGAGAAACAGATCTTGCTTAGTTAATCTTATAGAATTTTTTCAAAGCGTGGTTGACGTTTACGATAGTCATCGGGCGGTTGATGTAGTGTATCTAGATTTTCAAAAAGCGTTTGACACCGTTCCGCACAGAAGACTCATTGAGAAAACTAAGGCTCATGGAATCAGGGGTGTAGTAATAAACTGGCTAGAAGAGTGGTTGCGAGGTAGGAAACAGAGGCTGGTCGTTGATGGAGAGGAGTCGTGTTGGGCTAATGTAGCGAGTGGCGTTCCTTAGGGTTCTGTATTGGGTCCCTTGCTTTTTCTTATATATATTAACGATTTAGATGTCGGCCTAGTCATTACAGTTTCAAAGTTTGCGGATGACACGAAGCTGGGTGGTAAGGCGATTAATGACGAAGATAGAGGTAAAATCCAGAATGATCTGAATAAAATCGTTGATTGGTCAGTCACATGGCAAACGAGATTTAACGTCGATAAGTGCAAAATTTTACATATAGGTTCGCGTAACGGTAATTTTGCGTATAGTATGTCAGGGAAAGAGTTGATAAGCGTAGAGCAGGAAAAAGATTTAGGAGTTATAGTCACTGGTGATTTAAAAGTAGCGAAACAAAGTACAGCAGCGGTCAATAAAGCGAACAAAGTGTTAGGTTTTATAGCTCGGAATTTTGAGTACAAAT
This sequence comes from Bathynomus jamesi, assembly GCA_023014485.1. Taxonomy (NCBI): domain Eukaryota; kingdom Metazoa; phylum Arthropoda; class Malacostraca; order Isopoda; family Cirolanidae; genus Bathynomus; species Bathynomus jamesi. The sequence continues at coordinate 239,286 of JAJOZX010003068.1, read as the reverse complement.
CGCGCGATATTATAGTTCCTCTTTACAAGTCATTAGTTAGACCCCATTTGGAGTACGCGATCCAATTTTGGAATCCGCATATGGGAAAAGATATAGAGAAAATCGAAAGAGTTCAAAGACGAGCAACTGAGATGATTCCGTCGCTTAGGTCAAAGTCGTACGAGGATAGGCTTAAAGAGTTAAAATTGACTACACTCGAGACTAGGAGGCTAAGGGGTGATCTAATCTAGGTGTTCAAAATTATGAATGGGTTCGATAACGTAGATAGAGATAGCTTTTTCGAAATATCTCAATATAATAGGACTAGAAATAACGGGTGTAAGTTGACAAGTAGAAGGTTCGAGACAACAGTTGCCAAAAACTTTTTTACGCATAGAATAGTAAATAGCTGGAATAGTTTGCTGGTAGAAGTAATTAGTAGCACGTCTATAAACATGTTTAAAAATCGATTAGACGCATATGTTGATAGATTGGGTATATAGTTTAAGGTAGTAAAATTACCATCTAGGACGTTTTGGTGCCGACATTTTGGCGCTGGATGTTTTGGCGCCGCCGTTTGGGCGTCGCCCTTTTGGCGCGGAGCCGGTTTGGCGCCGCCGTTAATTAGTATTAAGTGTTAAGTGGTAATACTTGGTTATTAACCTGAAGTGCTGTCTGTCTTTTCAGATAAGTTGTGTTGTTGCCCTTAATAGCATAAATGTCTGAAAATATATCAAGTAAGAAAGGGAAACAGAAGTTTTCACATAATGGATATCTGTATGTGTTTGATAAATGTAGCAAGCGCGACCCTTCGTTACTTTTTTGGCGGTGCGAGAAAAAGAGTCAGTGTATTATAAGGTGTATATATAATATGGGTACTTTTCCGTTATCTGCCCCATTGACGATTGGTTAGGTTCAGTCATGATATTTTCGTTAAAACTAACAAAAATATCACGACTTAACCTAACCAATCGTCAAACGGCGCCCAAACGGTGGCGCCCAAACGGTGGCGCCAGAACGTCGGCGCCAGAACGTCGGCGCCAGAACGTCGGCGCCAGAACGTCGGCGCCAGAACGTCGGCGCCAGAACGTCCCATTCCGGTAAAATTACGGGTTGGATAAGATAGATTTTGATTCTCTTTTCATTAAAGATTACAATAACATGGGTTATAACTTGGGTTAGGGGATACTCTCTGTCCATACACACCCCATTTAAAGAGATTCCTCTGCCGAGCGGTGCCCCTCCATAGTACTGTGAGATATTGAAAAACTTATGATCTTCACTTGCCCCACAAACACCTTTAAAATGGGAGACCCAAAATGGGTGCACACACATTTCTACATTACTGTACAGTCTTTACAGCCACACCTACACTTTTCCTCCTAAGTATATATATTGTAATGTATATGGTTGTAAATTGTGACTTGGTTCGCAATTGATATGGACCGTGACTTATTTTTGGGTGGTAAGGTACTGGTATTGATGGATACCGTAATGAAATTGACTGGATTCTTTGGATCTGATATATTTGCATGTCGGTTATAAATAGATATAGAGTGTAACATGTTTGTGGATAATAGTCTATTATGACTTGATCGTCTGGATCCAGAGAGTCTATCTTTAGTTTTAAATTGATAATTAATTAGTTTTAAATTGATAATTATTTAGTTTTGTAAAAATTGGTTGTTGCCAATGTACAGGCAGTTTTTACATAGTGGAGCCACCTCGATGGGCCGAAGTGGCCCTTAGTGTGCCCACTATAAAAATTTCATATGTTCTTATGTTCTTTGTGGTTCGGAACCCACGTAAAATTGTAGGTTCCCTCCGCCACCACGGAGGACATGCACAATACACAATTACGAACACAGTTAGGTAGACCAGCCATGAGTGGATCCTAGGGTCTTTCTTGGTCTGAAACATTATAACTTTATAACATATGTGTGTTACACACAGACCGTGCATGGAACAAGGAACTTTTCTCGGAAAATTAAATCCACTATAGCTCGAATGGTAAATGACAAATACATAGTTTTTCTTTTTCTTGATGTTAGCCATATATATAATAATATATATATATATATATATATTATATATATATATATATATATATATATATATATAATGATGAATACGATGTAAAGTTATAACGTGCATTCATTGGCCATTTAAACGTGTGATCAATTAATGGGTTCCATCATATCAACTGTCCTCAGCATTCCACTTAGGTGCGTTCCTCCATTTCTCCGTTTTGAGCAAAGAGGAGCGTTCGAATAATCGAAGTCAGACCCGAACAGTAACAATGATTTAGGCAAAAATGGATCATGACTCTGGCAATTCCTGCCCCAATCAGTGGACCATTGTAACTCATTCTCACTTTGAACTAACTATTGGACCGCTCTTATCCTTGTATGAGCATTAGTGCCAAGGAACTATCCTGAGAGAGAGAGAGAGAGAGAGAGAGAGAGTCACAAGAACAAGAGCTTTCGGTTCACTTGGGGAGGTTCCTGTTATTCAACTGTTCATTTTTTAACTATTCTGGCAATAGTAGAAAACTGGATAGAAAAGCACAAGGCTCTCTCCCCACCCTCCGCTCTCTCTCTCTCTCTCCGCCCGAGGCTGGCACGGAAAAAGGTTGAAAAAATACATTGACCCTGGAAAAGTAGCCAAGGAAATTTTACAGGAAAATGGAGACTATATAAAGTAACTACAATTACGTTTTGCCCACACAGAGATCGTACACTACAAAACTACCGACGTAAAAAGTAACAAATAATATATACTTATGCGAAAGATATAATTTTCATATTATCGGAAATAACTTCAGGGTGTTCGAAAAGTCCCGTCACCCCCTACAAAATGTAAATATTGTAATACCAATTTTATTTTTGTGTGATTAATTGAATTTATGCGTGATTCATTGACATGTTTTTTCTTTTCCAGATATTAAAGTCGTGTGAACACTGGCAGACCAGTCCACTTACACTCTGGAGGAAAGGATAGTGATGAGCACATGGACTCATGAAAGGTCAAATACTGGCAAAACGATGCATGATATCCAGAATGATTTCAACAAGATTCAATAAGGCTGCACTACCAAACAAGACGGTATTACGCTGGGAGAAAAAGCTGTTTGAAACTGGCTCCATCAAGGACAGACCATGGTCGGGAAGACCAACAACGTGAACAGAACAATGTGAAGGTGTGATTGCATCGGTGGCTCGTTCACCGAAAAACAATCACTTCGGAAACGATCACAAGAACTTGCAGTCCTCATATCTACAATGAGAGATCACATGACAAAAGATATCGGCATGAAACCATACCGCCCGTCATTTGTTAATGAATTAAGTGATACAGACATGCAGAAACGGCCCAACAATTCCTGCACATGGAACAGTGATTTTTTCTGACGCGTGTGCAATTTACCATAGCGCCAAAATGAGAAGTGTTTACTTCTGGAGCAAGGAAAATCCACACTTCCTTGAGGAACTGGAGCACCATCCACTGCACGTGATGATATGGGGTGCAGTGTCTGCCAGGAACTTGTTCGGTCCATATTTTTGAGGGTCCTCTCAACCAAACTGCCAACCTCAACATGTTACGGGACTGGTTTGTGCCTGAGCTCGAACGTTTAGGGCTGCTTGGTCGGTGTGATTTCAACAAGACGGAACTAACTCCGGCTCATTTTGCCATTAATGTGAGGGAATTCCTCAACGAAGTGTTCAGAGACAAATGGATCGGCCGTGGCTCACAACATTTACCTGCACCTCTTCAGTGGCCGCCCCGAAGTCCACATCTGTATTCAGGTGACAATGCGTTTTGGGGTTTCGTCGAGCAGAACGTATCCCGGTGCGTTACTGCACAAAAGAGGAACTGAAACACGCTGTTCGAGATACATTTGGTGCAATCACTCCAGCAATGCCGCGTCGATTCTCACACCGCACATGGATGCGCATAATCCTTTGTTACGAAGATGATGGTGCGCACACATATTCTTGATTACTAACTGTAATTAGTAACTGTATTTACTGTAATTAAAGTAATTGTTCCAGTGGCTTTTCTTAAATTACACCTACCACATATAAATACAATTGATTACGCAAAAATAAAATTGGTATTTCAATATGTACACTTTGTAAGGGGTGACGGGACTTTTCGAACACCCTGTAGATAAGTGCTAGTGCGTTTACGTTAGTGTGGTTAAAAAGCTTTCGTTTATGACCTAATTGAAAAACACCAATACCAGATAACACAACAAACTAAATGATCGGAAACTTATTATTTGTTTAAACAAAACGCAATTACTACGAGGGTCGGTCAGAAAATAAGTATACACGGCGTATAATTTCGTAACTAAAGAACCTACATTGATTACACTGCCCAACACCAATTTTGCTGATTTAATTCTAACACCTGTTTTTAGGTAACTTTGGTGTGCTGATTTAAAAATCACCTTAGTTTTTGCCTATCACGTCAGGTTTTCGAGCAATCAAATCCGGATATTTTGGAGATATCGCATTTTGGCAGGGTTATGCCCAATTTTTTTTCTTTTCAAAAAATAAGTTTTTACATACTCAGAATCAGCATGGAAAAGTAAACAATTGTGCATGGAGTGAACTTTAATATACAATGGTAATATTGACACAAAAAGTGATTAAAAGTGTTTAAATAAGCAAAAAATGAATCCATATTAAAGCAAGCACGGGACCAGTTTTCTTAACATTGTCTTTTTCTTGTTTTCTCACTTTTCAGTGCTGATAAATTTTCTCTTATAGGACTTCCTAGAATGAGAGATGTCAAGACAATCTCTTTGCAGGCTCCAGCAGTAGTCAGCCATCATATGGGTATCCCATCTTCCTTGGTATCGTTCTTCCATCACTTTGATATCTTGGTGGAACCTTTCACCTTGCTCTTCACTAACATCACCAAGATTTTCTGGAAATTTATCCAGATGACTGTTGAGATACTGAACTTTAATGCTCATGTTGCAACCCAACTGCTGAAAGTTTACAAGTAACGTCACTAGCGGAACCGGCTGCTCTCACTCCACCAATGGGAAATCTCTCTCAAATCATGACGTCACGCTCACACCTGGGGAAATCACAGATCCCCAAGATTTTAATATGTTGTACATGACCTTCAGATTTAATGCACATATCTGCGTATTCCACAGATAAAATTTTAACAGCAAAACAGCTGTTAACAGGTCTCAAAAATCATCAATTTTGATAAGCGCCCTTCATGGATCACCCAAATAGGCATATTGCATTGCACGAAAACCTGATGTGATGGACAAAATCTAAGGTGATTTTTTAAATCAGCACATCAATATTATCCAGAAACAGGTCTTAGAATTAAATCAGCAGCAAAATTTTGTTTTTTTTGTTGGGCAGTGTTATGTTTGTATCAGGTGAATTCGTTAATTATTGTTGGCAACACTGCACCTCGATTCGGCTGCCATCTACTGTGCATTGATTATATAAGTCAGTTGAACATGGCGGGTCGACTGGAACAGTGCCCTGTCATTTCTGCAACGGTATTCCGAGTCTGTCAGTGGTCAAGAATTTCTCGAGCGCATTGTCACAGGAGACGAGACATGGGTCCATCACCGTACTCCGGAAACAAAACGTGCCAGCATGGAATGGAAACACTCTGGGTCCCCGCGACCAAAGAAGTTCAAGATTGTGAGGTCCGTTGGCAAAGTGATGGCTACCGTGTATTGGGACCACAAAGGCGTTTTGCTCGCAGACCATGCAAAAAGGTACAACAATCAATTCAGCTGCATACTGTTCAACACTGCAACGTTTACGAGCGGCCATTAAACGAAACGTCCTGGACTGCTCCGTAGGGCAGGGCACTGTTCCAGTCGAGACGCCATGTTCAAATGACTTATATAATCAATGTACAGTAGATGGCAGCCGAATCGAGGTGCAGTGTTGCGAACAATGATTAACGAATTCACCTGATACAAACAATCAATGTAGGTCCTTTAGTTGCGAAATTATAAGCCGTGTAAACTAATTTTCTGACCGCCCCGCTTCCTATTTTCCAGCGTCATAACGTTAACCAATATTGATTTACAGAATTATTCTTTTTTTAACTGAATATTTAATCAGTGTTATTAAAATTCCATCTAAATTAACTTTAAACGTAGATAAGAGGACAATTAAATAAAATTAAAAAGCAATAAAAGCGGCTTCAGTGCACATCAAATAATTATATATTTTATTTATATTTTTTTCTAAATTCGTGCAAGACCCATTTTGCTTTGATATAATTAATGTAAATACTAATTCATTCCTCATAAAAATGGACTGGCATCCAAAAATAATGGGTTACATAAATAAATAAATGTAAATATAATAAATATATATATAATATGTAAATATATATAAATATATATATAAATATATAAATATATATAAATATAAATATATACGTATATATAAATATATAAATATAAATATATACGTATATATACATATATATAAATATATATACAGGGCGTCCCACAAAAATGTATACACACTTTAACAGCTGATAGCTCAATTGATGTTTCTTTCTTTCCAAGTTAAACCCATTAGAATTAATAATGGCAGTCAGACTAAGCTTTGAACAAAGGAAATTCATTCTAAAATGCTACTGGAAGTGTGAAAACGCAGTTGAAGTGCAAAGACAGTTTAGGAGGGAGTTTCAAACAGATCCACCAACGCGACTTACCATCACTCGAATTAGAGATAAGTTTGAAGCCGATGGAACTGTTCAGAATGTCCACAAGAAGCGTTCCGGAAGACCACGGACATCGACAAGCCCCACAAAGCAAGAAAGAGTACTGGAAACGTATCACCAAAGTCCAAGAAAATCTGTGCGGCAAGCGAGTCGTGAGGTAGGAATTTCAGAATCGTCTGTCCAACGCATTTTGAAGCGCTGTCAATGGAAAAGTTACATTCCAAGATTAGTCCATGCTATTAATGAAGATGATCCGGACCGAAGAGTGGAGTATTGCGAGTGGTACTTGGCACGATGTGGATGTGGATTGGACGAAGGGGTTTCGTAGAATACCCTCCGCGTTCACCAGACCTCACACCACTAGACTTTTTTTATGGGGATACTTAAAAGACAAAGTCTACGCTATAAAACCTGCAACAGTCGCTGAATTGAGAGCAGCCATTGAACGAGAATGCACACAAATACCAAACGAAATGTTTCGTGATGTTTGCGATTCCATTGCTTCGCGTTATCAGCAGTGCCTGGACCAGAACGGACGTCAGTTTGAAAACAGGCGTTAACAAAACAATTAAATAATGTCTGTAGATTCTATTACATTTTGAAAATGAAATGTATTTTAATAAACACTGCCTTTATAAGTATTTAAAGTGTGTATACATTTTTTTGGGACGCCCTGTATATATATTGGCACCTTTAAATTTTGATATTTCCTAACGAAAACGTTTTTATGGTATTGTTATTATAGTACAGTTCCCGTCTAGTGCATCGACTGTAAAAACCTCATCTGTCGTTCCTCTGCAAATTTCAAACGATTATTTTTGGTTGGTAAGGGTGAACAGCCACTTTCCTCAAATATTCTACTGAAACTATATATATATATATATATATACTGTATATATATATATATTATATATTATATATATATATATATATTATATATATATATATATAGGATGAATTTCTAAAGCGCTCGTTAAAAACACAGATATAATTGAAAGGAATATTCTAGAATATGCATTTATCCATTTTAAAAATAATTTCAATAACAGTGCGGGAATGTATAAAATTGGCAATATCCTGTTAAAATACCTTTTCTCTCTAATTAACTCTTGTTAATCATATGCTAATCTTTTTATTTTTCCGTCCCGTTGTACATATGTATATATTTTTGTCATCTCGCCTTTTACCTTCATCCCCTGACGAGGTGTACTTCTGAATATATATATATATATATATATATATATATATATATATATATATATATATATATATATATATATATATAAAAGCACGCGGTAGATCTACGTTGTAATTTATTAATTTCCAAACGCTCGTTTTTTTTTTTTTAACTAATTAAAAACATGGCACCCCCGTCAAGTACTTGCAGTCGTTGTGAAGGGAAATTTGCCGCTTACGCGTTTACAATGGCTAATAATAATGAACAGTTAGTTTGCAGGTGGTGCACAAGCATGGAAGTCCTGAGGAACGAGTTAGAACGTGAGAAGGAGGCCAGAGTGAGGCTTGAAGAAAACGTGATTCTCCTGACGGCAAAATTAGAATCCCTTGAGACTCCAGTTACGACCCTCCTGCCTCAGTTTCTACTAATAATATAAATAGTACTAATAGCCCTCTCTCTTCCCCTAGTTCCCAACCCTTCGTTCGAGTGCGTAATGGAGCACCATTGAGAAAACCTAAGACTTGTCTACAGGTAATAATAAACAATAAGTTTTCTGTTTTAGGTTTCGAAGATGCTGATGAACCGGAAATTCGACTCGTTGGCGATTCCATTGTTCGAGGGCAGCTCGAGGAATTCTGTGTGAGAAACCCTCGTCGTAGGCGCCGTTACTGCTACCCTGGTGCAAGGGTGGAGGATATAACTAAGTGTTGACCATTTAACAGACGGTACCTCTGAGGACACAACGCATGTTATTCATGTCGGTATTAATAACGTTTTAAATTCTAGATCGGAAGAAATACTGGCTAGGTACAGGGACTTACTAGAGCGATTAAAGGAAAAAAATAATAAGATTGTTTTAACAGGTATACTTCCTCGAATTATCCAACGTAGCGATTTCTACAGCAAGGCGACCTATATTAACAATAGCCTAAAGTCTCTTTGCCAACTGGAAGGAGTGCATTTTGCAAATTTTTGGAACAGTTTCTACGGCAGGAGGGACTTGTTCCTCGGAGATGGACTTCATCTTAATGACGTTAGAACTGCGCGTTTACGAAAACAATTTCATAATACTGTCTTCTTTTCAGGCTGCCGTAACTCGAACGGTCCTAGCGTAAATTCCACAAATTTTCCCTGCGCTCGCGAAGGTATCGCAATTACAAACAATTTGAAGGTTCTATCCTTAAATGCTCGTAGCCTACTAAATAAAATAAACGAATTTTTTCTTTAATTGCTTGCAAAGACTATGATTTAATTGCGATAAATGAATCGTGGCTTAGCACTGAAACTCGTGACTTTGTAGTGGAGTATCAAATTAGAGGTTATAGATTTCTTGTTAAAAACAGAATAGGTAGGCGAGGAGGCGGTGTTATGTTGTATATCAAAGATAATATTGCGAACGCTATAGAAGTAAAGCACACAATTTCAGAACCAATAGATACGACTATAGCAGAACTTAAATTGAACGATTTCAAACTTGTTGTTGCGGTTATATATAGGCCCCCTAACCAAAGAGCTGATCTAGACGAAGCGTTGTATCGTGAACTAAAGAGAATAATAGGTAGTGAGCAGGCTTTAGTTATGGGTGACTTTAATTGCGCCAACGTGAATTACGATACAATGCAGGGAAACGCGGAAGGTAATCGTTTAGTTAATTTTCTCGAGGATAGCTTTCTTATTCAAAAGGTTGGGGAACCTACGAGGTTGGACAGTATTTTAGATTTAGTAATAACTACGGATGATAGGCTAATTACTGATCTTCAAGTAATAGAACCGTTAAGCAATAGCGATCACAATATGGTAGAGTTTGTCCTCTCAGTAAGTCACTCGAAACCAGCTAACTCGACTAAAATTCCTAACTTCCAGCACGCAGACTTTGGTAAATTTCGAAATAAATTGTCACACGTCAATTGGGAAAACGTAATGGGGAACTCCAACGGAAAACTAATGTGGGAATCGTTTGAAACAGTATTTAGGACTATAAATGAGGAATGTGTACCGTACAAAATTAAGCGTGCGAAACTAAATTACAAGCCCTTGTGGTTTACTTCTAGAGTAGGAGACATTATAAAGAGTAGAGATAGGGATTATAGGTTACATAAGTGCGATAAAGACAATTTGTGGTTACGAAACAACTACATATCTCTAAGGCGTGAAGCGAAAAGTGTAATAAAAAAGTCCAAGCGCGAATTTGAAATCTCCATAGCTCGGGACGGTAAAGAAAACCCCAAGCGATTCTTTCAATACGTCAACAATAGAAATCCAGTAAAAAGTGTCTTGGGGCCGTTGAAAAATGTTAAAGGAGATCTAGTTTCTGAAAACAAGGAAATGGCTACCTTGCCAAACGAATTCTTTACGTCACTTTTTACTATAGAAGATGTAACGAATATCCATACGGTCATAGACATAATACCTCTTGATAATGGTAATATTTTGGATAATATTGTGGTTAGTGAAGGGGAGGTAATGCGATATATTGATAAAATAAAAATGCGTAAATCACCGGGGCCGGATTCCATATATCCCATACAACTAAAAGGATTAAAAGATAGCATTGTTGTGCCGCTAACAAAGATTTTTAATGCGTCTATTTCTGAGGGGTGCGTACCAGATAATTTCAAGTTAGCAAACGTAACACCTATCTTTAAGAAAGGCGATAAAGGTGCGGCGGGAAATTATAGGCCAATCAGTTTAACGTCTGTTGTAGGTAAGCTACTGGAATCAATAATTAGGGATCGTATAGTCGAACACTTAGAATTGCATAACTTAGATAGAAATACGCAGCACGGTTTTAGGAGAAACAGATCTTGCTTAGTTAATCTTATAGAATTTTTTCAAAGCGTGGTTGACGTTTACGATAGTCATCGGGCGGTTGATGTAGTGTATCTAGATTTTCAAAAAGCGTTTGACACCGTTCCGCACAGAAGACTCATTGAGAAAACTAAGGCTCATGGAATCAGGGGTGTAGTAATAAACTGGCTAGAAGAGTGGTTGCGAGGTAGGAAACAGAGGCTGGTCGTTGATGGAGAGGAGTCGTGTTGGGCTAATGTAGCGAGTGGCGTTCCTAGGGTTCTGTATTGGGTCCCTTGCTTTTCTTATATATATTAACGATTTAGATGTCGGCCTAGTCATTACAGTTTCAAAGTTTGCGGATGACACGAAGCTGGGTGGTAAGGCGATTAATGACGAAGATAGAGGTAAAATCCAGAATGATCTGAATAAAATCGTTGATTGGTCAGTCACATGGCAAACGAGATTTAACGTCGATAAGTGCAAAATTTTACATATAGGTTCGCGTAACGGTAATTTTGCGTATAGTATGTCAGGGAAAGAGTTGATAAGCGTAGAGCAGGAAAAAGATTTAGGAGTTATAGTCACTGGTGATTTAAAAGTAGCGAAACAAAGTACAGCAGCGGTCAATAAAGCGAACAAAGTGTTAGGTTTTATAGCTCGGAATTTTGAGTACAAATCGCGCGATATTATAGTTCCTCTTTACAAGTCATTAGTTAGACCCCATTTGGAGTACGCGATCCAATTTTGGAATCCGCATATGGGAAAAGATATAGAGAAAATCGAAAGAGTTCAAAGACGAGCAACTGAGATGATTCCGTCGCTTAGGTCAAAGTCGTACGAGGATAGGCTTAAAGAGTTAAAATTGACTACACTCGAGACTAGGAGGCTAAGGGGTGATCTAATCTAGGTGTTCAAAATTATGAATGGGTTCGATAACGTAGATAGAGATAGCTTTTTCGAAATATCTCAATATAATAGGACTAGAAATAACGGGTGTAAGTTGACAAGTAGAAGGTTCGAGACAACAGTTGCCAAAAACTTTTTTACGCATAGAATAGTAAATAGCTGGAATAGTTTGCTGGTAGAAGTAATTAGTAGCACGTCTATAAACATGTTTAAAAATCGATTAGACGCATATGTTGATAGATTGGGTATATAGTTTAAGGTAGTAAAATTACCATCTAGGACGTTTTGGTGCCGACATTTTGGCGCTGGATGTTTTGGCGCCGCCGTTTGGGCGTCGCCCTTTTGGCGCGGAGCCGGTTTGGCGCCGCCGTTAATTAGTATTAAGTGTTAAGTGGTAATACTTGGTTATTAACCTGAAGTGCTGTCTGTCTTTTCAGATAAGTTGTGTTGTTGCCCTTAATAGCATAAATGTCTGAAAATATATCAAGTAAGAAAGGGAAACAGAAGTTTTCACATAATGGATATCTGTATGTGTTTGATAAATGTAGCAAGCGCGACCCTTCGTTACTTTTTTGGCGGTGCGAGAAAAAGAGTCAGTGTATTATAAGGTGTATATATAATATGGGTACTTTTCCGTTATCTGCCCCATTGACGATTGGTTAGGTTCAGTCATGATATTTTCGTTAAAACTAACAAAATATCACGACTTAACCTAACCAATCGTCAAACGGCGCCCAAACGGTGGCGCCCAAACGGTGGCGCCAGAACGTCGGCGCCAGAACGTCGGCGCCAGAACGTCGGCGCCAGAACGTCGGCGCCAGAACGTCGGCGCCAGAACGTCCCATTCCGGTAAAATTACGGGTTGGATAAGATAGATTTTGATTCTCTTTTCATTAAAGATTACAATAACATGGGTTATAACTTGGGTTAGGGGATACTCTCTGTCCATACACACCCCATTTAAAGAGATTCCTCTGCCGAGCGGTGCCCCTCCATAGTACTGTGAGATATTGAAAAACTTATGATCTTCACTTGCCCCACAAACACCTTTAAAATGGGAGACCCAAAATGGGTGCACACACATTTCTACATTACTGTACAGTCTTTACAGCCACACCTACACTTTTCCTCCTAAGTATATATATTGTAATGTATATGGTTGTAAATTGTGACTTGGTTCGCAATTGATATGGACCGTGACTTATTTTTGGGTGGTAAGGTACTGGTATTGATGGATACCGTAATGAAATTGACTGGATTCTTTGGATCTGATATATTTGCATGTCGGTTATAAATAGATATAGAGTGTAACATGTTTGTGGATAATAGTCTATTATGACTTGATCGTCTGGATCCAGAGAGTCTATCTTTAGTTTTAAATTGATAATTAATTAGTTTTAAATTGATAATTATTTAGTTTTGTAAAAATTGGTTGTTGCCAATGTACAGGCAGTTTTTACATAGTGGAGCCACCTCGATGGGCCGAAGTGGCCCTTAGTGTGCCCACTATAAAAATTTCATATGTTCTTATGTTCTTTGTGGTTCGGAACCCACGTAAAATTGTAGGTTCCCTCCGCCACCACGGAGGACATGCACAATACACAATTACGAACACAGTTAGGTAGACCAGCCATGAGTGGATCCTAGGGTCTTTCTTGGTCTGAAACATTATAACTTTATAACATATGTGTGTTACACACAGACCGTGCATGGAACAAGGAACTTTTCTCGGAAAATTAAATCCACTATAGCTCGAATGGTAAATGACAAATACATAGTTTTTCTTTTTCTTGATGTTAGCCATATATATATATATATATATATATATATATATATATATATATATATATATATATATATATAATATATAATGATGAATACGATGTAAAGTTATAACGTGCATTCATTGGCCATTTAAACGTGTGATCAATTAATGGGTTCCATCATATCAACTGTCCTCAGCATTCCACTTAGGTGCGTTCCTCCATTTCTCCGTTTTGAGCAAAGAGGAGCGTTCGAATAATCGAAGTCAGACCCGAACAGTAACAATGATTTAGGCAAAAATGGATCATGACTCTGGCAATTCCTGCCCCAATCAGTGGACCATTGTAACTCATTCTCACTTTGAACTAACTATTGGACCGCTCTTATCCTTGTATGAGCATTAGTGCCAAGGAACTATCCTGAGAGAGAGAGAGAGAGAGAGAGAGAGTCACAAGAACAAGAGCTTTCGGTTCACTTGGGGAGGTTCCTGTTATTCAACTGTTCATTTTTTAACTATTCTGGCAATAGTAGAAAACTGGATAGAAAAGCACAAGGCTCTCTCCCCACCCTCCGCTCTCTCTCTCTCTCTCCGCCCGAGGCTGGCACGGAAAAAGGTTGAAAAAATACATTGACCCTGGAAAAGTAGCCAAGGAAATTTTACAGGAAAATGGAGACTATATAAAGTAACTACAATTACGTTTTGCCCACACAGAGATCGTACACTACAAAACTACCGACGTAAAAAGTAACAAATAATATATACTTATGCGAAAGATATAATTTTCATATTATCGGAAATAACTTCAGGGTGTTCGAAAAGTCCCGTCACCCCCTACAAAATGTAAATATTGTAATACCAATTTTATTTTTGTGTGATTAATTGAATTTATGCGTGATTCATTGACATGTTTTTTCTTTTCCAGATATTAAAGTCGTGTGAACACTGGCAGACCAGTCCACTTACACTCTGGAGGAAAGGATAGTGATGAGCACATGGACTCATGAAAGGTCAAATACTGGCAAAACGATGCATGATATCCAGAATGATTTCAACAAGATTCAATAAGGCTGCACTACCAAACAAGACGGTATTACGCTGGGAGAAAAAGCTGTTTGAAACTGGCTCCATCAAGGACAGACCATGGTCGGGAAGACCAACAACGTGAACAGAACAATGTGAAGGTGTGATTGCATCGGTGGCTCGTTCACCGAAAAACAATCACTTCGGAAACGATCACAAGAACTTGCAGTCCTCATATCTACAATGAGAGATCACATGACAAAAGATATCGGCATGAAACCATACCGCCCGTCATTTGTTAATGAATTAAGTGATACAGACATGCAGAAACGGCCCAACAATTCCTGCACATGGAACAGTGATTTTTTCTGACGCGTGTGCAATTTACCATAGCGCCAAAATGAGAAGTGTTTACTTCTGGAGCAAGGAAAATCCACACTTCCTTGAGGAACTGGAGCACCATCCACTGCACGTGATGATATGGGGTGCAGTGTCTGCCAGGAACTTGTTCGGTCCATATTTTTGAGGGTCCTCTCAACCAAACTGCCAACCTCAACATGTTACGGGACTGGTTTGTGCCTGAGCTCGAACGTTTAGGGCTGCTTGGTCGGTGTGATTTCAACAAGACGGAACTAACTCCGGCTCATTTTGCCATTAATGTGAGGGAATTCCTCAACGAAGTGTTCAGAGACAAATGGATCGGCCGTGGCTCACAACATTTACCTGCACCTCTTCAGTGGCCGCCCCGAAGTCCACATCTGTATTCAGGTGACAATGCGTTTTGGGGTTTCGTCGAGCAGAACGTATCCCGGGCGTTACTGCACAAAAGAGGAACTGAAACACGCTGTTCGAGATACATTGGTGCAATCACTCCAGCAATGCCGCGTCGATTCTCACACCGCACATGGATGCGCATAATCCTTTGTTACGAAGATGATGGTGCGCACACATATTCTTGATTACTAACTGTAATTAGTAACTGTATTTACTGTAATTAAAGTAATTGTTCCAGTGGCTTTTCTTAAATTACACCTACCACATATAAATACAATTGATTACGCAAAAATAAAATTGGTATTTCAATATGTACACTTTGTAAGGGGTGACGGGACTTTTCGAACACCCTGTAGATAAGTGCTAGTGCGTTTACGTTAGTGTGGTTAAAAGCTTTCGTTTATGACCTAATTGAAAAACACCAATACCAGATAACACAACAAACTAAATGATCGGAAACTTATTATTTGTTTAAACAAAACGCAATTACTACGAGGGTCGGTCAGAAAATAAGTATACACGGCGTATAATTTCGTAACTAAAGAACCTACATTGATTACACTGCCCAACACCAATTTTGCTGATTTAATTCTAACACCTGTTTTTAGGTAACTTTGGTGTGCTGATTTAAAAATCACCTTAGTTTTTGCCTATCACGTCAGGTTTTCGAGCAATCAAATCCGGATATTTTGGAGATATCGCATTTTGGCAGGGTTATGCCCAATTTTTTTTCTTTTCAAAAAATAAGTTTTTACATACTCAGAATCAGCATGGAAAAGTAAACAATTGTGCATGGAGTGAACTTTAATATACAATGGTAATATTGACACAAAAAGTGATTAAAAGTGTTTAAATAAGCAAAAATGAATCCATATTAAAGCAAGCACGGGACCAGTTTTCTTAACATTGTCTTTTTCTTGTTTTCTCACTTTTCAGTGCTGATAAATTTTCTCTTATAGGACTTCCTAGAATGAGAGATGTCAAGACAATCTCTTTGCAGGCTCCAGCAGTAGTCAGCCATCATATGGGTATCCCATCTTCCTTGGTATCGTTCTTCCATCACTTTGATATCTTGGTGGAACCTTTCACCTTGCTCTTCACTAACATCACCAAGATTTTCTGGAAATTTATCCAGATGACTGTTGAGATACTGAACTTTAATGCTCATGTTGCAACCCAACTGCTGAAAGTTTACAAGTAACGTCACTAGCGGAACCGGCTGCTCTCACTCCACCAATGGGAAATCTCTCTCAAATCATGACGTCACGCTCACACCTGGGGAAATCACAGATCCCCAAGATTTTAATATGTTGTACATGACCTTCAGATTTAATGCACATATCTGCGTATTCCACAGATAAAATTTTAACAGCAAAACAGCTGTTAACAGGTCTCAAAAATCATCAATTTTGATAAGCGCCCTTCATGGATCACCCAAAATAGGCATATTGCATTGCACGAAAACCTGATGTGATGGACAAAATCTAAGGTGATTTTTTAAATCAGCACATCAATATTATCCAGAAACAGGTCTTAGAATTAAATCAGCAGCAAAATTTTGTTTTTTTGTTGGGCAGTGTTATGTTTGTATCAGGTGAATTCGTTAATTATTGTTGGCAACACTGCACCTCGATTCGGCTGCCATCTACTGTGCATTGATTATATAAGTCAGTTGAACATGGCGGGTCGACTGGAACAGTGCCCTGTCATTTCTGCAACGGTATTCCGAGTCTGTCAGTGGTCAAGAATTTCTCGAGCGCATTGTCACAGGAGACGAGACATGGGTCCATCACCGTACTCCGGAAACAAAACGTGCCAGCATGGAATGGAAACACTCTGGGTCCCCGCGACCAAAGAAGTTCAAGATTGTGAGGTCCGTTGGCAAAGTGATGGCTACCGTGTATTGGGACCACAAAGGCGTTTTGCTCGCAGACCATGCAAAAAGGTACAAAATCAATTCAGCTGCATACTGTTCAACACTGCAACGTTTACGAGCGGCCATTAAACGAAACGTCCTGGACTGCTCCGTAGGGCAGGGCACTGTTCCAGTCGAGACGCCATGTTCAAATGACTTATATAATCAATGTACAGTAGATGGCAGCCGAATCGAGGTGCAGTGTTGCGAACAATGATTAACGAATTCACCTGATACAAACAATCAATGTAGGTCCTTTAGTTGCGAAATTATAAGCCGTGTAAACTAATTTTCTGACCGCCCCGCTTCCTATTTTCCAGCGTCATAACGTTAACCAATATTGATTTACAGAATTATTCTTTTTTTAACTGAATATTTAATCAGTGTTATTAAAATTCCATCTAAATTAACTTTAAACGTAGATAAGAGGACAATTAAATAAAATTAAAAAGCAATAAAAGCGGCTTCAGTGCACATCAAATAATTATATATTTTATTATATTTTTTCTAAATTCGTGCAAGACCCATTTTGCTTTGATATAATTAATGTAAATACTAATTCATTCCTCATAAAAATGGACTGGCATCCAAAAATAATGGGTTACATAAATAAATAAATGTAAATATATATAATATATATATATATGTAAATATATATAAATATATATATAAATATAAATATATATAAATATAAATATATACGTATATATATATATATAAATATAATATTACGTATATTACATATATATAAATATAAATATACAGGGCGTCCCACAAAAATGTATACACACTTTAACAGCTGATAGCTCAATTGATGTTTCTTTCTTTCCAAGTTAAACCCATTAGAATTAATAATGGCAGTCAGACTAAGCTTTGAACAAAGGAAATTCATTCTAAAATGCTACTGGAAGTGTGAAAACGCAGTTGAAGTGCAAAGACAGTTTAGGAGGGAGTTTCAAACAGATCCACCAACGCGACTTACCATCACTCGAATTAGAGATAAGTTTGAAGCCGATGGAACTGTTCAGAATGTCCACAAGAAGCGTTCCGGAAGACCACGGACATCGACAAGCCCCACAAAGCAAGAAAGAGTACTGGAAACGTATCACCAAAGTCCAAGAAAATCTGTGCGGCAAGCGAGTCGTGAGGTAGGAATTTCAGAATCGTCTGTCCAACGCATTTTGAAGCGCTGTCAATGGAAAAGTTACATTCCAAGATTAGTCCATGCTATTAATGAAGATGATCCGGACCGAAGAGTGGAGTATTGCGAGTGGTACTTGGCACGATGTGGATGTGGATTGGACGAAGGGGTTTCGTAGAATACCCTCCGCGTTCACCAGACCTCACACCACTAGACTTTTTTTATGGGGATACTTAAAAGACAAAGTCTACGCTATAAAACCTGCAACAGTCGCTGAATTGAGAGCAGCCATTGAACGAGAATGCACACAAATACCAAACGAAATGTTTCGTGATGTTTGCGATTCCATTGCTTCGCGTTATCAGCAGTGCCTGGACCAGAACGGACGTCAGTTTGAAAACAGGCGTTAACAAAACAATTAAATAATGTCTGTAGATTCTATTACATTTTGAAAATGAAATGTATTTTAATAAACACTGCCTTTATAAGTATTTAAAGTGTGTATACATTTTTTTGGGACGCCCTGTATATATATTGGCACCTTTAAATTTGATATTTCCTAACGAAAACGTTTTTATGGTATTGTTATTATAGTACAGTTCCCGTCTAGTGCATCGACTGTAAAAACCTCATCTGTCGTTCCTCTGCAAATTTCAAACGATTATTTTTGGTTGGTAAGGGTGAACAGCCACTTTCCTCAAATATTCTACTGAAACTATATATATATATATATATATACTGTATATATATATATATATATATATATATATATATATATATATATATATATATATATATAGGATGAATTTCTAAAGCGCTCGTTAAAAACACAGATATAATTGAAAGGAATATTCTAGAATATGCATTTATCCATTTTAAAAATAATTTCAATAACAGTGCGGGAATGTATAAAATTGGCAATATCCTGTTAAAATACCTTTTCTCTCTAATTAACTCTTGTTAATCATATGCTAATCTTTTTATTTTTCCGTCCCGTTGTACATATGTATATATTTTTGTCATCTCGCCTTCTACCTTCATCCCCTGACGAGGTGTACTTCTGAATATAATATATATATATATATATATATATATATATATATATATATATATATATATATATATATAAAAGCACGCGGTAGATCTACGTTGTAATTTATTAATTTCCAAACGCTCGTTTTTTTTTTTTTAACTAATTAAAAACATGGCACCCCCGTCAAGTACTTGCAGTCGTTGTGAAGGGAAATTTGCCGCTTACGCGTTTACAATGGCTAATAATAATGAACAGTTAGTTTGCAGGTGGTGCACAAGCATGGAAGTCCTGAGGAACGAGTTAGAACGTGAGAAGGAGGCCAGAGTGAGGCTTGAAGAAAACGTGATTCTCCTGACGGCAAAATTAGAATCCCTTGAGACTCCAGTTACGACCCTCCTGCCTCAGTTTCTACTAATAATATAAATAGTACTAATAGCCCTCTCTCTTCCCCTAGTTCCCAACCCTTCGTTCGAGTGCGTAATGGAGCACCATTGAGAAAACCTAAGACTTGTCTACAGGTAATAATAAACAATAAGTTTTCTGTTTTAGGTTTCGAAGATGCTGATGAACCGGAAATTCGACTCGTTGGCGATTCCATTGTTCGAGGGCAGCTCGAGGAATTCTGTGTGAGAAACCCTCGTCGTAGGCGCCGTTACTGCTACCCTGGTGCAAGGGTGGAGGATATAACTAAGTGTTGACCATTTAACAGACGGTACCTCTGAGGACACAACGCATGTTATTCATGTCGGTATTAATAACGTTTTAAATTCTAGATCGGAAGAAATACTGGCTAGGTACAGGGACTTACTAGAGCGATTAAAGGAAAAAAATAATAAGATTGTTTTAACAGGTATACTTCCTCGAATTATCCAACGTAGCGATTTCTACAGCAAGGCGACCTATATTAACAATAGCCTAAAGTCTCTTTGCCAACTGGAAGGAGTGCATTTTGCAAATTTTTGGAACAGTTTCTACGGCAGGAGGGACTTGTTCCTCGGAGATGGACTTCATCTTAATGACGTTAGAACTGCGCGTTTACGAAAACAATTTCATAATACTGTCTTCTTTTCAGGCTGCCGTAACTCGAACGGTCCTAGCGTAAATTCCACAAATTTTCCCTGCGCTCGCGAAGGTATCGCAATTACAAACAATTTGAAGGTTCTATCCTTAAATGCTCGTAGCCTACTAAATAAAATAAACGAATTTTTTCTTTAATTGCTTGCAAAGACTATGATTTAATTGCGATAAATGAATCGTGGCTTAGCACTGAAACTCGTGACTTTGTAGTGGAGTATCAAATTAGAGGTTATAGATTTCTTGTTAAAAACAGAATAGGTAGGCGAGGAGGCGGTGTTATGTTGTATATCAAAGATAATATTGCGAACGCTATAGAAGTAAAGCACACAATTTCAGAACCAATAGATACGACTATAGCAGAACTTAAATTGAACGATTTCAAACTTGTTGTTGCGGTTATATATAGGCCCCCTAACCAAAGAGCTGATCTAGACGAAGCGTTGTATCGTGAACTAAAGAGAATAATAGGTAGTGAGCAGGCTTTAGTTATGGGTGACTTTAATTGCGCCAACGTGAATTACGATACAATGCAGGGAAACGCGGAAGGTAATCGTTTAGTTAATTTTCTCGAGGATAGCTTTCTTATTCAAAAGGTTGGGGAACCTACGAGGTTGGACAGTATTTTAGATTTAGTAATAACTACGGATGATAGGCTAATTACTGATCTTCAAGTAATAGAACCGTTAAGCAATAGCGATCACAATATGGTAGAGTTTGTCCTCTCAGTAAGTCACTCGAAACCAGCTAACTCGACTAAAATTCCTAACTTCCAGCACGCAGACTTTGGTAAATTTCGAAATAAATTGTCACACGTCAATTGGGAAAACGTAATGGGGAACTCCAACGGAAAACTAATGTGGGAATCGTTTGAAACAGTATTTAGGACTATAAATGAGGAATGTGTACCGTACAAAATTAAGCGTGCGAAACTAAATTACAAGCCCTTGTGGTTTACTTCTAGAGTAGGAGACATTATAAAGAGTAGAGATAGGGATTATAGGTTACATAAGTGCGATAAAGACAATTTGTGGTTACGAAACAACTACATATCTCTAAGGCGTGAAGCGAAAAGTGTAATAAAAAAGTCCAAGCGCGAATTTGAAATCTCCATAGCTCGGGACGGTAAAGAAAACCCCAAGCGATTCTTTCAATACGTCAACAATAGAAATCCAGTAAAAAGTGTCTTGGGGCCGTTGAAAAATGTTAAAGGAGATCTAGTTTCTGAAAACAAGGAAATGGCTACCTTGCCAAACGAATTCTTTACGTCACTTTTTACTATAGAAGATGTAACGAATATCCATACGGTCATAGACATAATACCTCTTGATAATGGTAATATTTTGGATAATATTGTGGTTAGTGAAGGGGAGGTAATGCGATATATTGATAAAATAAAAATGCGTAAATCACCGGGGCCGGATTCCATATATCCCATACAACTAAAAGGATTAAAAGATAGCATTGTTGTGCCGCTAACAAAGATTTTTAATGCGTCTATTTCTGAGGGGTGCGTACCAGATAATTTCAAGTTAGCAAACGTAACACCTATCTTTAAGAAAGGCGATAAAGGTGCGGCGGGAAATTATAGGCCAATCAGTTTAACGTCTGTTGTAGGTAAGCTACTGGAATCAATAATTAGGGATCGTATAGTCGAACACTTAGAATTGCATAACTTAGATAGAAATACGCAGCACGGTTTTAGGAGAAACAGATCTTGCTTAGTTAATCTTATAGAATTTTTTCAAAGCGTGGTTGACGTTTACGATAGTCATCGGGCGGTTGATGTAGTGTATCTAGATTTTCAAAAAGCGTTTGACACCGTTCCGCACAGAAGACTCATTGAGAAAACTAAGGCTCATGGAATCAGGGGTGTAGTAATAAACTGGCTAGAAGAGTGGTTGCGAGGTAGGAAACAGAGGCTGGTCGTTGATGGAGAGGAGTCGTGTTGGGCTAATGTAGCGAGTGGCGTTCCTTAGGGTTCTGTATTGGGTCCCTTGCTTTTTCTTATATATATTAACGATTTAGATGTCGGCCTAGTCATTACAGTTTCAAAGTTTGCGGATGACACGAAGCTGGGTGGTAAGGCGATTAATGACGAAGATAGAGGTAAAATCCAGAATGATCTGAATAAAATCGTTGATTGGTCAGTCACATGGCAAACGAGATTTAACGTCGATAAGTGCAAAATTTTACATATAGGTTCGCGTAACGGTAATTTTGCGTATAGTATGTCAGGGAAAGAGTTGATAAGCGTAGAGCAGGAAAAAGATTTAGGAGTTATAGTCACTGGTGATTTAAAAGTAGCGAAACAAAGTACAGCAGCGGTCAATAAAGCGAACAAAGTGTTAGGTTTTATAGCTCGGAATTTTGAGTACAAATCGCGCGATATTATAGTTCCTCTTTACAAGTCATTAGTTAGACCCCATTTGGAGTACGCGATCCAATTTTGGAATCCGCATATGGGAAAAGATATAGAGAAAATCGAAAGAGTTCAAAGACGAGCAACTGAGAT
Source organism: Bathynomus jamesi (assembly GCA_023014485.1). Lineage (NCBI taxonomy): Eukaryota > Metazoa > Arthropoda > Malacostraca > Isopoda > Cirolanidae > Bathynomus > Bathynomus jamesi. Next base: position 216,468 of record JAJOZX010003068.1, on the reverse strand, counting down.
GATTCCGTCGCTTAGGTCAAAGTCGTACGAGGATAGGCTTAAAGAGTTAAAATTGACTACACTCGAGACTAGGAGGCTAAGGGGTGATCTAATCTAGGTGTTCAAAATTATGAATGGGTTCGATAACGTAGATAGAGATAGCTTTTTCGAAATATCTCAATATAATAGGACTAGAAATAACGGGTGTAAGTTGACAAGTAGAAGGTTCGAGACAACAGTTGCCAAAAACTTTTTTACGCATAGAATAGTAAATAGCTGGAATAGTTTGCTGGTAGAAGTAATTAGTAGCACGTCTATAAACATGTTTAAAAATCGATTAGACGCATATGTTGATAGATTGGGTATATAGTTTAAGGTAGTAAAATTACCATCTAGGACGTTTTGGTGCCGACATTTTGGCGCTGGATGTTTTGGCGCCGCCGTTTGGGCGTCGCCCTTTTGGCGCGGAGCCGGTTTGGCGCCGCCGTTAATTAGTATTAAGTGTTAAGTGGTAATACTTGGTTATTAACCTGAAGTGCTGTCTGTCTTTTCAGATAAGTTGTGTTGTTGCCCTTAATAGCATAAATGTCTGAAAATATATCAAGTAAGAAAGGGAAACAGAAGTTTTCACATAATGGATATCTGTATGTGTTTGATAAATGTAGCAAGCGCGACCCTTCGTTACTTTTTTGGCGGTGCGAGAAAAAGAGTCAGTGTATTATAAGGTGTATATATAATATGGGTACTTTTCCGTTATCTGCCCCATTGACGATTGGTTAGGTTCAGTCATGATATTTTCGTTAAAACTAACAAAAATATCACGACTTAACCTAACCAATCGTCAAACGGCGCCCAAACGGTGGCGCCCAAACGGTGGCGCCAGAACGTCGGCGCCAGAACGTCGGCGCCAGAACGTCGGCGCCAGAACGTCGGCGCCAGAACGTCGGCGCCAGAACGTCCCATTCCGGTAAAATTACGGGTTGGATAAGATAGATTTTGATTCTCTTTTCATTAAAGATTACAATAACATGGGTTATAACTTGGGTTAGGGGATACTCTCTGTCCATACACACCCCATTTAAAGAGATTCCTCTGCCGAGCGGTGCCCCTCCATAGTACTGTGAGATATTGAAAAACTTATGATCTTCACTTGCCCCACAAACACCTTTAAAATGGGAGACCCAAAATGGGTGCACACACATTTCTACATTACTGTACAGTCTTTACAGCCACACCTACACTTTTCCTCCTAAGTATATATATTGTAATGTATATGGTTGTAAATTGTGACTTGGTTCGCAATTGATATGGACCGTGACTTATTTTTGGGTGGTAAGGTACTGGTATTGATGGATACCGTAATGAAATTGACTGGATTCTTTGGATCTGATATATTTGCATGTCGGTTATAAATAGATATAGAGTGTAACATGTTTGTGGATAATAGTCTATTATGACTTGATCGTCTGGATCCAGAGAGTCTATCTTTAGTTTTAAATTGATAATTAATTAGTTTTAAATTGATAATTATTTAGTTTTGTAAAAATTGGTTGTTGCCAATGTACAGGCAGTTTTTACATAGTGGAGCCACCTCGATGGGCCGAAGTGGCCCTTAGTGTGCCCACTATAAAAATTTCATATGTTCTTATGTTCTTTGTGGTTCGGAACCCACGTAAAATTGTAGGTTCCCTCCGCCACCACGGAGGACATGCACAATACACAATTACGAACACAGTTAGGTAGACCAGCCATGAGTGGATCCTAGGGTCTTTCTTGGTCTGAAACATTATAACTTTATAACATATGTGTGTTACACACAGACCGTGCATGGAACAAGGAACTTTTCTCGGAAAATTAAATCCACTATAGCTCGAATGGTAAATGACAAATACATAGTTTTTCTTTTTCTTGATGTTAGCCATATATATATATATATATATATATATATATATATATATATATATATATATATATATATATATATAATGATGAATACGATGTAAAGTTATAACGTGCATTCATTGGCCATTTAAACGTGTGATCAATTAATGGGTTCCATCATATCAACTGTCCTCAGCATTCCACTTAGGTGCGTTCCTCCATTTCTCCGTTTTGAGCAAAGAGGAGCGTTCGAATAATCGAAGTCAGACCCGAACAGTAACAATGATTTAGGCAAAAATGGATCATGACTCTGGCAATTCCTGCCCCAATCAGTGGACCATTGTAACTCATTCTCACTTTGAACTAACTATTGGACCGCTCTTATCCTTGTATGAGCATTAGTGCCAAGGAACTATCCTGGAGAGAGAGAGAGAGAGAGAGAGAGAGAGAGTCACAAGAACAAGAGCTTTCGGTTCACTTGGGGAGGTTCCTGTTATTCAACTGTTCATTTTTTAACTATTCTGGCAATAGTAGAAAACTGGATAGAAAAGCACAAGGCTCTCTCCCCACCCTCCGCTCTCTCTCTCTCTCTCTCCGCCCGAGGCTGGCACGGAAAAAGGTTGAAAAAATACATTGACCCTGGAAAAGTAGCCAAGGAAATTTTACAGGAAAATGGAGACTATATAAAGTAACTACAATTACGTTTTGCCCACACAGAGATCGTACACTACAAAACTACCGACGTAAAAAGTAACAAATAATATATACTTATGCGAAAGATATAATTTTCATATTATCGGAAATAACTTCAGGGTGTTCGAAAAGTCCCGTCACCCCCTACAAAATGTAAATATTGTAATACCAATTTTATTTTTGTGTGATTAATTGAATTTATGCGTGATTCATTGACATGTTTTTTCTTTTCCAGATATTAAAGTCGTGTGAACACTGGCAGACCAGTCCACTTACACTCTGGAGGAAAGGATAGTGATGAGCACATGGACTCATGAAAGGTCAAATACTGGCAAAACGATGCATGATATCCAGAATGATTTCAACAAGATTCAATAAGGCTGCACTACCAAACAAGACGGTATTACGCTGGGAGAAAAAGCTGTTTGAAACTGGCTCCATCAAGGACAGACCATGGTCGGGAAGACCAACAACGTGAACAGAACAATGTGAAGGTGTGATTGCATCGGTGGCTCGTTCACCGAAAAACAATCACTTCGGAAACGATCACAAGAACTTGCAGTCCTCATATCTACAATGAGAGATCACATGACAAAAGATATCGGCATGAAACCATACCGCCCGTCATTTGTTAATGAATTAAGTGATACAGACATGCAGAAACGGCCCAACAATTCCTGCACATGGAACAGTGATTTTTTCTGACGCGTGTGCAATTTACCATAGCGCCAAAATGAGAAGTGTTTACTTCTGGAGCAAGGAAAATCCACACTTCCTTGAGGAACTGGAGCACCATCCACTGCACGTGATGATATGGGGTGCAGTGTCTGCCAGGAACTTGTTCGGTCCATATTTTTTGAGGGTCCTCTCAACCAAACTGCCAACCTCAACATGTTACGGGACTGGTTTGTGCCTGAGCTCGAACGTTTAGGGCTGCTTGGTCGGTGTGATTTCAACAAGACGGAACTAACTCCGGCTCATTTTGCCATTAATGTGAGGGAATTCCTCAACGAAGTGTTCAGAGACAAATGGATCGGCCGTGGCTCACAACATTTACCTGCACCTCTTCAGTGGCCGCCCCGAAGTCCACATCTGTATTCAGGTGACAATGCGTTTTGGGGTTTCGTCGAGCAGAACGTATCCCGGGTGCGTTACTGCACAAAAGAGGAACTGAAACACGCTGTTCGAGATACATTTGGTGCAATCACTCCAGCAATGCCGCGTCGATTCTCACACCGCACATGGATGCGCATAATCCTTTGTTACGAAGATGATGGTGCGCACACATATTCTTGATTACTAACTGTAATTAGTAACTGTATTTACTGTAATTAAAGTAATTGTTCCAGTGGCTTTTCTTAAATTACACCTACCACATATAAATACAATTGATTACGCAAAAATAAAATTGGTATTTCAATATGTACACTTTGTAAGGGGTGACGGGACTTTTCGAACACCCTGTAGATAAGTGCTAGTGCGTTTACGTTAGTGTGGTTAAAAAGCTTTCGTTTATGACCTAATTGAAAAACACCAATACCAGATAACACAACAAACTAAATGATCGGAAACTTATTATTTGTTTAAACAAAACGCAATTACTACGAGGGTCGGTCAGAAAATAAGTATACACGGCGTATAATTTCGTAACTAAAGAACCTACATTGATTACACTGCCCAACACCAATTTTGCTGATTTAATTCTAACACCTGTTTTTAGGTAACTTTGGTGTGCTGATTTAAAAAATCACCTTAGTTTTTGCCTATCACGTCAGGTTTTCGAGCAATCAAATCCGGATATTTTGGAGATATCGCATTTTGGCAGGGTTATGCCCAATTTTTTTTCTTTTCAAAAAATAAGTTTTTACATACTCAGAATCAGCATGGAAAAGTAAACAATTGTGCATGGAGTGAACTTTAATATACAATGGTAATATTGACACAAAAAGTGATTAAAAGTGTTTAAATAAGCAAAAAATGAATCCATATTAAAGCAAGCACGGGACCAGTTTTCTTAACATTGTCTTTTTCTTGTTTTCTCACTTTTCAGTGCTGATAAATTTTCTCTTATAGGACTTCCTAGAATGAGAGATGTCAAGACAATCTCTTTGCAGGCTCCAGCAGTAGTCAGCCATCATATGGGTATCCCATCTTCCTTGGTATCGTTCTTCCATCACTTTGATATCTTGGTGGAACCTTTCACCTTGCTCTTCACTAACATCACCAAGATTTTCTGGAAATTTATCCAGATGACTGTTGAGATACTGAACTTTAATGCTCATGTTGCAACCCAACTGCTGAAAGTTTACAAGTAACGTCACTAGCGGAACCGGCTGCTCTCACTCCACCAATGGGAAATCTCTCTCAAATCATGACGTCACGCTCACACCTGGGGAAATCACAGATCCCCAAGATTTTAATATGTTGTACATGACCTTCAGATTTAATGCACATATCTGCGTATTCCACAGATAAAATTTTAACAGCAAAACAGCTGTTAACAGGTCTCAAAAATCATCAATTTTGATAAGCGCCCTTCATGGATCACCCAAAATAGGCATATTGCATTGCACGAAAACCTGATGTGATGGACAAAATCTAAGGTGATTTTTTAAATCAGCACATCAATATTATCCAGAAACAGGTCTTAGAATTAAATCAGCAGCAAAATTTTGTTTTTTTGTTGGGCAGTGTTATGTTTGTATCAGGTGAATTCGTTAATTATTGTTGGCAACACTGCACCTCGATTCGGCTGCCATCTACTGTGCATTGATTATATAAGTCAGTTGAACATGGCGGGTCGACTGGAACAGTGCCCTGTCATTTCTGCAACGGTATTCCGAGTCTGTCAGTGGTCAAGAATTTCTCGAGCGCATTGTCACAGGAGACGAGACATGGGTCCATCACCGTACTCCGGAAACAAAACGTGCCAGCATGGAATGGAAACACTCTGGGTCCCCGCGACCAAAGAAGTTCAAGATTGTGAGGTCCGTTGGCAAAGTGATGGCTACCGTGTATTGGGACCACAAAGGCGTTTTGCTCGCAGACCATGCAAAAAGGTACAACAATCAATTCAGCTGCATACTGTTCAACACTGCAACGTTTACGAGCGGCCATTAAACGAAACGTCCTGGACTGCTCCGTAGGGCAGGGCACTGTTCCAGTCGAGACGCCATGTTCAAATGACTTATATAATCAATGTACAGTAGATGGCAGCCGAATCGAGGTGCAGTGTTGCGAACAATGATTAACGAATTCACCTGATACAAACAATCAATGTAGGTCCTTTAGTTGCGAAATTATAAGCCGTGTAAACTAATTTTCTGACCGCCCCGCTTCCTATTTTCCAGCGTCATAACGTTAACCAATATTGATTTACAGAATTATTCTTTTTTTAACTGAATATTTAATCAGTGTTATTAAAATTCCATCTAAATTAACTTTAAACGTAGATAAGAGGACAATTAAATAAAATTAAAAAGCAATAAAAGCGGCTTCAGTGCACATCAAATAATTATATATTTTATTTATATTTTTTTCTAAATTCGTGCAAGACCCATTTTGCTTTGATATAATTAATGTAAATACTAATTCATTCCTCATAAAAATGGACTGGCATCCAAAAATAATGGGTTACATAAATAAATAAATGTAAATATATATAAATATATATATAAATATGTAAATATATATAAATATATATATAAATATATAAATATATATAAATATAAATATATACGTATATATAAATATATATAAATATAAATATATACGTATATATACATATATATAAATATAAATATACAGGGCGTCCCACAAAAATGTATACACACTTTAACAGCTGATAGCTCAATTGATGTTTCTTTCTTTCCAAGTTAAACCCATTAGAATTAATAATGGCAGTCAGACTAAGCTTTGAACAAAGGAAATTCATTCTAAAATGCTACTGGAAGTGTGAAAACGCAGTTGAAGTGCAAAGACAGTTTAGGAGGGAGTTTCAAACAGATCCACCAACGCGACTTACCATCACTCGAATTAGAGATAAGTTTGAAGCCGATGGAACTGTTCAGAATGTCCACAAGAAGCGTTCCGGAAGACCACGGACATCGACAAGCCCCACAAAGCAAGAAAGAGTACTGGAAACGTATCACCAAAGTCCAAGAAAATCTGTGCGGCAAGCGAGTCGTGAGGTAGGAATTTCAGAATCGTCTGTCCAACGCATTTTGAAGCGCTGTCAATGGAAAAGTTACATTCCAAGATTAGTCCATGCTATTAATGAAGATGATCCGGACCGAAGAGTGGAGTATTGCGAGTGGTACTTGGCACGATGTGGATGTGGATTGGACGAAGGGGTTTCGTAGAATACCCTCCGCGTTCACCAGACCTCACACCACTAGACTTTTTTTATGGGGATACTTAAAAGACAAAGTCTACGCTATAAAACCTGCAACAGTCGCTGAATTGAGAGCAGCCATTGAACGAGAATGCACACAAATACCAAACGAAATGTTTCGTGATGTTTGCGATTCCATTGCTTCGCGTTATCAGCAGTGCCTGGACCAGAACGGACGTCAGTTTGAAAACAGGCGTTAACAAAACAATTAAATAATGTCTGTAGATTCTATTACATTTTGAAAATGAAATGTATTTTAATAAACACTGCCTTTATAAGTATTTAAAGTGTGTATACATTTTTTTGGGACGCCCTGTATATATATTGGCACCTTTAAATTTTGATATTTCCTAACGAAAACGTTTTTATGGTATTGTTATTATAGTACAGTTCCCGTCTAGTGCATCGACTGTAAAAACCTCATCTGTCGTTCCTCTGCAAATTTCAAACGATTATTTTTGGTTGGTAAGGGTGAACAGCCACTTTCCTCAAATATTCTACTGAAACTATATATATATATATATATACTGTATATATATATATATATATATATATATACTGTATATATATAATATATATATATATATATATATATATATATATAGGATGAATTTCTAAAGCGCTCGTTAAAAACACAGATATAATTGAAAGGAATATTCTAGAATATGCATTTATCCATTTTAAAAATAATTTCAATAACAGTGCGGGAATGTATAAAATTGGCAATATCCTGTTAAAATACCTTTTCTCTCTAATTAACTCTTGTTAATCATATGCTAATCTTTTTATTTTTCCGTCCCGTTGTACATATGTATATATTTTTGTCATCTCGCCTTTTACCTTCATCCCCTGACGAGGTGTACTTCTGAATATATATATATATATATATATATAAAGCACGCGGTAGATCTACGTTGTAATTTATTAATTTCCAAACGCTCGTTTTTTTTTTTTTAACTAATTAAAACATGGCACCCCCGTCAAGTACTTGCAGTCGCTGTGAAGGGAAATTTGCCGCTTACGCGTTTACAATGGCTAATAATAATGAACAGTTAGTTTGCAGGTGGTGCAAGCATGGAAGTCCTGAGGAACGAGTTAGAACGTGAGAAGGAGGCCAGAGTGAGGCTTGAAGAAACGTGATGCTCCTGACGGCAAAATTAGAATCCCTTGAGACTCCAGTTACGACCCTCCTGCCTCAGTTTCTACTAATAATATAAATAGTACTAATAGCCCTCTCTCTTCCCTAGTTCCCAACCCTTCGTTCGAGTGCGTAATGGAGCCCCATTGAGAAAACCTAAGACTTGTCTACCAGTAATAAAAACAATAAGTTTTCTGTTTTAGGTTTCGAAGATGCTGATGAACCGGAAATACGACTCGTTGGCGATTCCATTGTTCGAGGGCAGCTCGAGGAATTCTGTGGGAGAAACCCTCGTCGTAGGCGCCGTTACTGCTACCCTGGTGCAAGGGTGGAGGATATAACTAATAGTGTTGACCATTTACAGACGGTACCTGAGGACACAACGTATGTTATTCATGTCGGTACTAATAACGTTTTAAATTCTAGATCGGAAGAATACTGGCTAGGTACAGGGACTTACTAGAGCGATTAAAGGAAAAAACTAATAAGATTGTTTTAACAGGTATACTTCCTCGAATTACACTAGGCAACAAAGATTTTGTTACAGAAGACCAAATAGGTGCTCCTAGCTAATTTCGGTATGCTGATTTCAAATCTATAATTAGATTTTTTCTATCACGTCTAGATTTTGTGTAAAATGCAAATCACTTTTAGTAAAATTTTCTACCACGTCCAGATTTTGGTTTTAATCGGCTTAATGCCAGTAATATGAAACTTGCTTTTCAAGGTTAAAGCAATTTTTTTTGCCAACTATATACAAATTCGAACAATTTTGATAAATAAAATTTATCCCGAGTTGGCAACACTGAGTCAAGAGCATAGTAACGGGCAACGGCCCAACGGTCAGTCGCTACGTGACAGTCAAGCAGAACGGTTGTTGAAGCTCTCTGCTGATGAGCAAGTGACAGGTTGTGGTGACTTGTGTGTTTTTATAGCATTTGTTTTGTACTACGGTGTGTATTTCTTTTTATTTTGCACATCGTAATAATTACTTTCTACGTTTTTTCAGATATTGTATGGTAATTCAAAATGGCATCAAATAGACGTGCTTGTGTAAATCACCCAGACAACTTCTGCTTTGTCTGTGGACAATATACACCTAAGCCACAACGTAGAAACATAACAACAAAGATTAAACTTGCCTACAAGTGTTATTTTGACTGTAAGTTAGGAGACCAACAGAGGGACTGGGCACCACATATTTGCTGTGCACAGTGCAATGCAATGTTAATAGCTTGGATGAATGGTAAAAGAAAAGCTATGCCGTTCTCAGTCCCCATGGTTTGGCGTGAGCCGAAAAATCACTTCAATGATTGTTATTTTTGTTTGACAAAGATTGCTGGTTTCACAAAGAAAAACAAATCAAAGATCACGTACCCAAACTGCGAATCAGCAATGAAACCAGTACCACATGATGAAACAAATCCACCACCAGTTCCACCAGCAACGATAACAGACAGCAGTTCATCTGAAGATTCTGCTAGTGATATAGAAACAGGGAAAGATGGCATATATGTTCCAGATGCAAATATTTCCCCACATTTGTTAAGTCAAGCGGAGTTAAATGACTTAGTGCGCGATTTGGAATTACCAAAAGAAAAGGCAGAGTTGCTTGGTTCAAGACTTCAAGAATTTAATCTTCTCCAACCAAACACCAAAGTTTCCCATTTCCGCCATCGCCATTTGCAGTTTTCATCATTTTACTTACAGGAAGAAAACGTTTGTTTCTGCCACGATATCAGTGGTCTGATGCAAGGGATTGGCTGTCGCTATGATCCAAAAGAATGGAGACTGTTCATTGACTCTAGTAAAGCTAGCCTTAAAGCTGTATTACTGCACAACGGCAATGAAAAACCTTCAATACCTGTAGCACATGCCACTGGCCTTAATGAGACTTATGAATCGATGAAACTGCTGCTAAGACTCATCAAATATAAGGACCACACATGGAATATTTGTGGCGACCTTAAAGTTGTATCATTACTTCTTGGGTTACAGTTGGGCTACACAAAGCATATGTGCTTTTTGTGTCTATGGAACAGCAGAGATGACAAGAACCACTACAAAAAACATGATTGGCCATCTAGAACTGAACATGTTGTTGGTAAATACAATGTGAAACACCCAGCACTTATTGACCCTCAGAAAGTACATCTTCCACCACTTCACATTAAACTTGGCCTTATGAAAAATTTCGTGAAGGGTATGGATCATCAAGGTAGTGGTTTCCAATATTTAAAGGATAAATTCAAAGGAATATTGACAGATGCTAAGCTAGAAGCTGGAGTTTTCACTGGACCACAGATCCGCAGTGTCATCCACGACTCATCGTTTCCATCTAACCTAAATGAGAATGAACTAGGAGCATGGACATCTTTCGTTGAAGTTGTCAAAAATTTTCTTGGAAACCACAAAGCTGAAAACCACCGTAAACTCGTAGAAAACATGCTTAAATCTTATGAAATAATGGGATGCAGAATGTCTTTGAAAATTCATTTTTTACATTCTCATCTTGACTTCTTCCCGGCCAACCTTGGGGCTGTAAGTGACGAGCATGGTGAGCGCTTCCACCAACAGATCTCAGTTATGGAAAACAGATACCAAGGTAATTTCAACCCAAATATGATGGGAGATTATTGTTGGTTCCTGCAGAAGGAGAGCTCGTCATCCTACAAGCGACAAAGGAAGAGGACACACCAAAGTTTCACTTAAGAACAGGAATTTGCCTTTCAGTAGTAACAACAAAATACTAACGCGCTTTGGGTGGATGGTTGGGCGCAGGGGTGGTAACTCCGCCAGCGGAATTCCGCTGTCTGTCTTAAGCCAGAATAAAGGAGGAAAGACATCCCTGTTCACTAATTATTTAAGTATGCTTAACATAAACGTGGCACGGAAAGTAGCTTAGACGGCTTTCGTAATAGAAGCGGGTGAGAAAAAAAATGAAAAATAGGGGTTTTCGGTTACACAAAATCTGGACGTGATAGAGAAATTTTGATATCAGATCTGAAATCAGCATCAGCGCTTTAGTAGGAATCAGTAGTTCACGTGTCTGTAACAAAAAAAAAGTTGAAATTTGTTGCCTAGTGTTATCCAACGTAGCGATTTCTACAGCAAGGCGACCTATATTAACAATAGCCTAAAGTCTCTTTGCCAACTGGAAGGAGTGCATTTTGCAAATTTTTGGAACAGTTTCTACGGCAGGAGGGACTTGTTCCTCGGAGATGGACTTCATCTTAATGACGTTGGAACTGCGCGTTTACGAAAACAATTTCATAATACTGTCTTCTTTTCAGGCTGCCGTAACTCGAACGGTCCTAGCGTAAATTCCACAAATTTTCCCTGCGCTCGCGAAGGTATCGCAATTACAAACAATTTGAAGGTTCTATCCTTAAATGCTCGTAGCCTACTAAATAAAATAAACGAATTTTTTCTTTAATTGCTTGCAAAGACTATGATTTAATTGCGATAAATGAATCGTGGCTTAGCACTGAAACTCGTGACTTTGTAGTGGAGTATCAAATTAGAGGTTATAGATTTCTTGTTAAAAACAGAATAGGTAGGCGAGGAGGCGGTGTTATGTTGTATATCAAAGATAATATTGCGAACGCTATAGAAGTAAAGCACACAATTTCAGAACCAATAGATACGACTATAGCAGAACTTAAATTGAACGATTTCAAACTTGTTGTTGCGGTTATATATAGGCCCCCTAACCAAAGAGCTGATCTAGACGAAGCGTTGTATCGTGAACTAAAGAGAATAATAGGTAGTGAGCAGGCTTTAGTTATGGGTGACTTTAATTGCGCCAACGTGAATTACGATACAATGCAGGGAAACGCGGAAGGTAATCGTTTAGTTAATTTTCTCGAGGATAGCTTTCTTATTCAAAAGGTTGGGGAACCTACGAGGTTGGACAGTATTTTAGATTTAGTAATAACTACGGATGATAGGCTAATTACTGATCTTCAAGTAATAGAACCGTTAAGCAATAGCGATCACAATATGGTAGAGTTTGTCCTCTCAGTAAGTCACTCGAAACCAGCTAACTCGACTAAAATTCCTAACTTCCAGCACGCAGACTTTGGTAAATTTCGAAATAAATTGTCACACGTCAATTGGGAAAACGTAATGGGGAACTCCAACGGAAAACTAATGTGGGAATCGTTTGAAACAGTATTTAGGACTATAAATGAGGAATGTGTACCGTACAAAATTAAGCGTGCGAAACTAAATTACAAGCCCTTGTGGTTTACTTCTAGAGTAGGAGACATTATAAAGAGTAGAGATAGGGATTATAGGTTACATAAGTGCGATAAAGACAATTTGTGGTTACGAAACAACTACATATCTCTAAGGCGTGAAGCGAAAAGTGTAATAAAAAAGTCCAAGCGCGAATTTGAAATCTCCATAGCTCGGGACGGTAAAGAAAACCCCAAGCGATTCTTTCAATACGTCAACAATAGAAATCCAGTAAAAAGTGTCTTGGGGCCGTTGAAAAATGTTAAAGGAGATCTAGTTTCTGAAAACAAGGAAATGGCTACCTTGCCAAACGAATTCTTTACGTCACTTTTTACTATAGAAGATGTAACGAATATCCATACGGTCATAGACATAATACCTCTTGATAATGGTAATATTTTGGATAATATTGTGGTTAGTGAAGGGGAGGTAATGCGATATATTGATAAAATAAAAATGCGTAAATCACCGGGGCCGGATTCCATATATCCCATACAACTAAAAGGATTAAAAGATAGCATTGTTGTGCCGCTAACAAAGATTTTTAATGCGTCTATTTCTGAGGGGTGCGTACCAGATAATTTCAAGTTAGCAAACGTAACACCTATCTTTAAGAAAGGCGATAAAGGTGCGGCGGGAAATTATAGGCCAATCAGTTTAACGTCTGTTGTAGGTAAGCTACTGGAATCAATAATTAGGGATCGTATAGTCGAACACTTAGAATTGCATAACTTAGATAGAAATACGCAGCACGGTTTTAGGAGAAACAGATCTTGCTTAGTTAATCTTATAGAATTTTTTCAAAGCGTGGTTGACGTTTACGATAGTCATCGGGCGGTTGATGTAGTGTATCTAGATTTTCAAAAAGCGTTTGACACCGTTCCGCACAGAAGACTCATTGAGAAAACTAAGGCTCATGGAATCAGGGGTGTAGTAATAAACTGGCTAGAAGAGTGGTTGCGAGGTAGGAAACAGAGGCTGGTCGTTGATGGAGAGGAGTCGTGTTGGGCTAATGTAGCGAGTGGCGTTCCTTAGGGTTCTGTATTGGGTCCCTTGCTTTTTCTTATATATATTAACGATTTAGATGTCGGCCTAGTCATTACAGTTTCAAAGTTTGCGGATGACACGAAGCTGGGTGGTAAGGCGATTAATGACGAAGATAGAGGTAAAATCCAGAATGATCTGAATAAAATCGTTGATTGGTCAGTCACATGGCAAACGAGATTTAACGTCGATAAGTGCAAAATTTTACATATAGGTTCGCGTAACGGTAATTTTGCGTATAGTATGTCAGGGAAAGAGTTGATAAGCGTAGAGCAGGAAAAAGATTTAGGAGTTATAGTCACTGGTGATTTAAAAGTAGCGAAACAAAGTACAGCAGCGGTCAATAAAGCGAACAAAGTGTTAGGTTTTATAGCTCGGAATTTTGAGTACAAATCGCGCGATATTATAGTTCCTCTTTACAAGTCATTAGTTAGACCCCATTTGGAGTACGCGATCCAATTTTGGAATCCGCATATGGGAAAAGATATAGAGAAAATCGAAAGAGTTCAAAGACGAGCAACTGAGATGATTCCGTCGCTTAGGTCAAAGTCGTACGAGGATAGGCTTAAAGAGTTAAAATTGACTACACTCGAGACTAGGAGGCTAAGGGGTGATCTAATCTAGGTGTTCAAAATTATGAATGGGTTCGATAACGTAGATAGAGATAGCTTTTTCGAAATATCTCAATATAATAGGACTAGAAATAACGGGTGTAAGTTGACAAGTAGAAGGTTCGAGACAACAGTTGCCAAAAACTTTTTTACGCATAGAATAGTAAATAGCTGGAATAGTTTGCTGGTAGAAGTAATTAGTAGCACGTCTATAAACATGTTTAAAAATCGATTAGACGCATATGTTGATAGATTGGGTATATAGTTTAAGGTAGTAAAATTACCATCTAGGACGTTTTGGTGCCGACATTTTGGCGCTGGATGTTTTGGCGCCGCCGTTTGGGCGTCGCCCTTTTGGCGCGGAGCCGGTTTGGCGCCGCCGTTAATTAGTATTAAGTGTTAAGTGGTAATACTTGGTTATTAACCTGAAGTGCTGTCTGTCTTTTCAGATAAGTTGTGTTGTTGCCCTTAATAGCATAAATGTCTGAAAATATATCAAGTAAGAAAGGGAAACAGAAGTTTTCACATAATGGATATCTGTATGTGTTTGATAAATGTAGCAAGCGCGACCCTTCGTTACTTTTTTGGCGGTGCGAGAAAAAGAGTCAGTGTATTATAAGGTGTATATATAATATGGGTACTTTTCCGTTATCTGCCCCATTGACGATTGGTTAGGTTCAGTCATGATATTTTCGTTAAAACTAACAAAAATATCACGACTTAACCTAACCAATCGTCAAACGGCGCCCAAACGGTGGCGCCCAAACGGTGGCGCCAGAACGTCGGCGCCAGAACGTCGGCGCCAGAACGTCGGCGCCAGAACGTCGGCGCCAGAACGTCGGCGCCAGAACGTCCCATTCCGGTAAAATTACGGGTTGGATAAGATAGATTTTGATTCTCTTTTCATTAAAGATTACAATAACATGGGTTATAACTTGGGTTAGGGGATACTCTCTGTCCATACACACCCCATTTAAAGAGATTCCTCTGCCGAGCGGTGCCCCTCCATAGTACTGTGAGATATTGAAAAACTTATGATCTTCACTTGCCCCACAAACACCTTTAAAATGGGAGACCCAAAATGGGTGCACACACATTTCTACATTACTGTACAGTCTTTACAGCCACACCTACACTTTTCCTCCTAAGTATATATATTGTAATGTATATGGTTGTAAATTGTGACTTGGTTCGCAATTGATATGGACCGTGACTTATTTTTGGGTGGTAAGGTACTGGTATTGATGGATACCGTAATGAAATTGACTGGATTCTTTGGATCTGATATATTTGCATGTCGGTTATAAATAGATATAGAGTGTAACATGTTTGTGGATAATAGTCTATTATGACTTGATCGTCTGGATCCAGAGAGTCTATCTTTAGTTTTAAATTGATAATTAATTAGTTTTAAATTGATAATTATTTAGTTTTGTAAAAATTGGTTGTTGCCAATGTACAGGCAGTTTTTACATAGTGGAGCCACCTCGATGGGCCGAAGTGGCCCTTAGTGTGCCCACTATAAAAATTTCATATGTTCTTATGTTCTTTGTGGTTCGGAACCCACGTAAAATTGTAGGTTCCCTCCGCCACCACGGAGGACATGCACAATACACAATTACGAACACAGTTAGGTAGACCAGCCATGAGTGGATCCTAGGGTCTTTCTTGGTCTGAAACATTATAACTTTATAACATATGTGTGTTACACACAGACCGTGCATGGAACAAGGAACTTTTCTCGGAAAATTAAATCCACTATAGCTCGAATGGTAAATGACAAATACATAGTTTTTCTTTTTCTTGATGTTAGCCATATATATATATATATATATATATATATATATATATATATATATATATATATATATATATATATATATATATATATATGATGATATACGATGTAAAGTTATAACGTGCATTCATTGGCCATTTAAACGTGTGATCAATTAATGGGTTCCATCATATCAACTGTCCTCAGCATTCCACTTAGGTGCGTTCCTCCATTTCTCCGTTTTGAGCAAAGAGGAGCGTTCGAATAATCGAAGTCAGACCCGAACAGTAACAATGATTTAGGCAAAAATGGATCATGACTCTGGCAATTCCTGCCCCAATCAGTGGACCATTGTAACTCATTCTCACTTTGAACTAACTATTGGACCGCTCTTATCCTTGTATGAGCATTAGTGCCAAGGAACTATCCTGGAGAGAGAGAGAGAGAGAGAGAGTCACAAGAACAAGAGCTTTCGGTTCACTTGGGGAGGTTCCTGTTATTCAACTGTTCATTTTTTAACTATTCTGGCAATAGTAGAAAACTGGATAGAAAAGCACAAGGCTCTCTCCCCACCCTCCGCTCTCTCTCTCTCTCGCCCGAGGCTGGCACGGAAAAAGGTTGAAAAAATACATTGACCCTGGAAAAGTAGCCAAGGAAATTTTACAGGAAAATGGAGACTATATAAAGTAACTACAATTACGTTTTGCCCACACAGAGATCGTACACTACAAAACTACCGACGTAAAAAGTAACAAATAATATATACTTATGCGAAAGATATAATTTTCATATTATCGGAAATAACTTCAGGGTGTTCGAAAAGTCCCGTCACCCCCTACAAAATGTAAATATTGTAATACCAATTTTATTTTTGTGTGATTAATTGAATTTATGCGTGATTCATTGACATGTTTTTTCTTTTCCAGATATTAAAGTCGTGTGAACACTGGCAGACCAGTCCACTTACACTCTGGAGGAAAGGATAGTGATGAGCACATGGACTCATGAAAGGTCAAATACTGGCAAAACGATGCATGATATCCAGAATGATTTCAACAAGATTCAATAAGGCTGCACTACCAAACAAGACGGTATTACGCTGGGAGAAAAAGCTGTTTGAAACTGGCTCCATCAAGGACAGACCATGGTCGGGAAGACCAACAACGTGAACAGAACAATGTGAAGGTGTGATTGCATCGGTGGCTCGTTCACCGAAAAACAATCACTTCGGAAACGATCACAAGAACTTGCAGTCCTCATATCTACAATGAGAGATCACATGACAAAAGATATCGGCATGAAACCATACCGCCCGTCATTTGTTAATGAATTAAGTGATACAGACATGCAGAAACGGCCCAACAATTCCTGCACATGGAACAGTGATTTTTTCTGACGCGTGTGCAATTTACCATAGCGCCAAAATGAGAAGTGTTTACTTCTGGAGCAAGGAAAATCCACACTTCCTTGAGGAACTGGAGCACCATCCACTGCACGTGATGATATGGGGTGCAGTGTCTGCCAGGAACTTGTTCGGTCCATATTTTTTGAGGGTCCTCTCAACCAAACTGCCAACCTCAACATGTTACGGGACTGGTTTGTGCCTGAGCTCGAACGTTTAGGGCTGCTTGGTCGGTGTGATTTCAACAAGACGGAACTAACTCCGGCTCATTTTGCCATTAATGTGAGGGAATTCCTCAACGAAGTGTTCAGAGACAAATGGATCGGCCGTGGCTCACAACATTTACCTGCACCTCTTCAGTGGCCGCCCCGAAGTCCACATCTGTATTCAGGTGACAATGCGTTTTGGGGTTTCGTCGAGCAGAACGTATCCCGGGTGCGTTACTGCACAAAAGAGGAACTGAAACACGCTGTTCGAGATACATTTGGTGCAATCACTCCAGCAATGCCGCGTCGATTCTCACACCGCACATGGATGCGCATAATCCTTTGTTACGAAGATGATGGTGCGCACACATATTCTTGATTACTAACTGTAATTAGTAACTGTATTTACTGTAATTAAAGTAATTGTTCCAGTGGCTTTTCTTAAATTACACCTACCACATATAAATACAATTGATTACGCAAAAATAAAATTGGTATTTCAATATGTACACTTTGTAAGGGGTGACGGGACTTTTCGAACACCCTGTAGATAAGTGCTAGTGCGTTTACGTTAGTGTGGTTAAAAAGCTTTCGTTTATGACCTAATTGAAAAACACCAATACCAGATAACACAACAAACTAAATGATCGGAAACTTATTATTTGTTTAAACAAAACGCAATTACTACGAGGGTCGGTCAGAAAATAAGTATACACGGCGTATAATTTCGTAACTAAAGAACCTACATTGATTACACTGCCCAACACCAATTTTGCTGATTTAATTCTAACACCTGTTTTTAGGTAACTTTGGTGTGCTGATTTAAAAAATCACCTTAGTTTTTGCCTATCACGTCAGGTTTTCGAGCAATCAAATCCGGATATTTTGGAGATATCGCATTTTGGCAGGGTTATGCCCAATTTTTTTTCTTTTCAAAAAATAAGTTTTTACATACTCAGAATCAGCATGGAAAAGTAAACAATTGTGCATGGAGTGAACTTTAATATACAATGGTAATATTGACACAAAAAGTGATTAAAAGTGTTTAAATAAGCAAAAAATGAATCCATATTAAAGCAAGCACGGGACCAGTTTTCTTAACATTGTCTTTTTCTTGTTTTCTCACTTTTCAGTGCTGATAAATTTTCTCTTATAGGACTTCCTAGAATGAGAGATGTCAAGACAATCTCTTTGCAGGCTCCAGCAGTAGTCAGCCATCATATGGGTATCCCATCTTCCTTGGTATCGTTCTTCCATCACTTTGATATCTTGGTGGAACCTTTCACCTTGCTCTTCACTAACATCACCAAGATTTTCTGGAAATTTATCCAGATGACTGTTGAGATACTGAACTTTAATGCTCATGTTGCAACCCAACTGCTGAAAGTTTACAAGTAACGTCACTAGCGGAACCGGCTGCTCTCACTCCACCAATGGGAAATCTCTCTCAAATCATGACGTCACGCTCACACCTGGGGAAATCACAGATCCCCAAGATTTTAATATGTTGTACATGACCTTCAGATTTAATGCACATATCTGCGTATTCCACAGATAAAATTTTAACAGCAAAACAGCTGTTAACAGGTCTCAAAAATCATCAATTTTGATAAGCGCCCTTCATGGATCACCCAAAATAGGCATATTGCATTGCACGAAAACCTGATGTGATGGACAAAATCTAAGGTGATTTTTTAAATCAGCACATCAATATTATCCAGAAACAGGTCTTAGAATTAAATCAGCAGCAAAATTTTGTTTTTTTGTTGGGCAGTGTTATGTTTGTATCAGGTGAATTCGTTAATTATTGTTGGCAACACTGCACCTCGATTCGGCTGCCATCTACTGTGCATTGATTATATAAGTCAGTTGAACATGGCGGGTCGACTGGAACAGTGCCCTGTCATTTCTGCAACGGTATTCCGAGTCTGTCAGTGGTCAAGAATTTCTCGAGCGCATTGTCACAGGAGACGAGACATGGGTCCATCACCGTACTCCGGAAACAAAACGTGCCAGCATGGAATGGAAACACTCTGGGTCCCCGCGACCAAAGAAGTTCAAGATTGTGAGGTCCGTTGGCAAAGTGATGGCTACCGTGTATTGGGACCACAAAGGCGTTTTGCTCGCAGACCATGCAAAAAGGTACAACAATCAATTCAGCTGCATACTGTTCAACACTGCAACGTTTACGAGCGGCCATTAAACGAAACGTCCTGGACTGCTCCGTAGGGCAGGGCACTGTTCCAGTCGAGACGCCATGTTCAAATGACTTATATAATCAATGTACAGTAGATGGCAGCCGAATCGAGGTGCAGTGTTGCGAACAATGATTAACGAATTCACCTGATACAAACAATCAATGTAGGTCCTTTAGTTGCGAAATTATAAGCCGTGTAAACTAATTTTCTGACCGCCCCGCTTCCTATTTTCCAGCGTCATAACGTTAACCAATATTGATTTACAGAATTATTCTTTTTTTAACTGAATATTTAATCAGTGTTATTAAAATTCCATCTAAATTAACTTTAAACGTAGATAAGAGGACAATTAAATAAAATTAAAAAGCAATAAAAGCGGCTTCAGTGCACATCAAATAATTATATATTTTATTTATATTTTTTTCTAAATTCGTGCAAGACCCATTTTGCTTTGATATAATTAATGTAAATACTAATTCATTCCTCATAAAAATGGACTGGCATCCAAAAATAATGGGTTACATAAATAAATAAATGTAAATATATATAAATATATATATAAATATGTAAATATATATAAATATAATATAAATATATAAATATATATAATATAAATAAATATTAAATATATATAAATATATACGTATATATAATATATATAAATATAAATATATACGTATATATACATATATATAAATATAAATATACAGGGCGTCCCACAAAAATGTATACACACTTTAACAGCTGATAGCTCAATTGATGTTTCTTTCTTTCCAAGTTAAACCCATTAGAATTAATAATGGCAGTCAGACTAAGCTTTGAACAAAGGAAATTCATTCTAAAATGCTACTGGAAGTGTGAAAACGCAGTTGAAGTGCAAAGACAGTTTAGGAGGGAGTTTCAAACAGATCCACTAACGCGACTTACCATCACTCGAATTAGAGATAAGTTTGAAGCCGATGGAACTGTTCAGAATGTCCACAAGAAGCGTTCCGGAAGACCACGGACATCGACAAGCCCCACAAAGCAAGAAAGAGTACTGGAAACGTATCACCAAAGTCCAAGAAAATCTGTGCGGCAGGCGAATCGTGAGGTAGGAATTTCAGAATCGTCTGTCCAACGCATTTTGAAGCGCTGTCAATGGAAAAGTTACATTCCAAGATTAGTCCATGCTATTAATGATGATGATTCGGACCGAAGAGTGGAGTATTGCGAGTGGTACTTGGCACGATGTGGATGTGGATTGGACGAAGGGGTTTCGTAGAATACCCTCCGCGTTCACCAGACCTCACACCACTAGACTTTTTTTTATGGGGATACTTAAAAGACAAAGTCTACGCTATAAAACCTGCAACAGTCGCTGAATTGAGAGCAGCCATTGAACGAGAATGCACACAAATACCAAACGAAATGTTTCGTGATGTTTGCGATTCCATTGCTTCGCGTTATCAGCAGTGCCTGGACCAGAACGGACGTCAGTTTGAAAACAGGCGTTGACAAAACAATTAAAAAATGTCTGTAGATTCTATTACATTTTGAAAATGAAATGTATTTTAATAAACACTGCCTTTATAATTATTTAAAGTGTGTATACATTTTTTTGGGACGCCCTGTATACGTATATATACATATATATAAATATAAATATATACGTATATATACATATATATAAATATAAATATATATACGTATATATACATATATATAAATATATACGTATATATACATATAATAAATATGAATATATATATACGTATATATACATATATATAAATATATATACGTATATATACATATATATAAATATAAATATATGCGTATATATACATATATATAAATATAAATATATACGTATATATACATATATATATAAATATAATATATACGTATATATAAATATATATAAA
>JAJOZX010003068.1:162500-192500 GCA_023014485.1 Bathynomus jamesi | reverse complement strand
AGTTTAAATTCTGGATCATCTTGCTCCGATTCTGAAGACGAATTTTCTTGATAGACCATATTCATTTTAGATGTTCCAGGCATTGCTTTCCTTTGTGCTTCTTTTAGTTCACGGTTTTTTATTTCTTGGATTCTTTCAGCTTTAACTTTAGTCTTCTTTTCATATATTTTATTTAGACCTCCTAAGCACATTTCCCTTTCTCCTCTCTGATCTTCCAGAAATTTAACATCCCAAATTTTTGTTTCATTACTTCTTAGTGGATCTTTCATTATAATTTCTTCAGCGTTCTCAAAAAGTGTTTTTAAAACCTGGTTAAATTCCTGAAGTTTATTGTTATAGTTAGGACGTTCTGCAATTCGTGCAATAGTATCTCTCTTTTTAATTAAGTCCTTTAATAACTGTTTAGGTCTCGGATGACGCCCAACATCTTTAGAAGGTATACTGGTCAGGATCCAAAAACGTTTAACTTTTCCAAAACTACTTTTATTGTCTCCTCTACTGAGTTATTCCACATGGAGTTTCTTTTTAGACTTAAAAAGTGACGAAGAACATCTCCATTTGAGGGAAAAAGTGCCCCTCTGTGTGGTTCCAAATGAGGAAGATCTCCAAGAACAGAATCATCACGTTCCTTATCTTTTCTTAACTTTCGTTCATTCGAAGCCATAGTTAATCATTAGGTAACTAGTTGACTAGCTAAAATCCTGAAAAAAATAAGAAAAAGTAAATAAAAACAAAATTTTTAAACCAAACCAATATAAATTTGGTATCAAATGATTCGTTTTTTTAATATGCATCGGATGAAACCATTTATAAGTATCTAAAATTGAATTTATAGGCATAAAATCGAAAAATCTCAAATTTTTAAAAAAATTTGACCCTAAAATTTTCGAATAGAGTGCTCGGGGGTCAAATGTTTTTATTTCGGTCTAAAAATTGGTTAGCATACTTAAATCATCATTTGTCACGATATGAGAGGGCTGGACATTAATAACTTTGAGATTCGTCCAAAACGGGACACCCTAATCATTTGAGCAAAGATTATTACAGGCACGATGCAAAATTTCTAAATTATTAAAAAGGTGACTTGTTCTGTCTTTCTATTCTATTCTCTGCTGCATATTAACATATTAACATTGGACCAATCGACGCGATTATTCTTACCTATTGAGTTCTTGCTAAGTCGTGTTGCGCATAAATTGGTAAAGTTAATTAATATTTCTAATGGTCTATGATCAGAAAGAAGGAAATCATGCAGAATATGAACTCAAACAATTCGATCCTTTAGATTATTACTAGTGAGACAATGATCAATCCACCTGGTGTAATCTTTCAAGAAGATGCCGTTGGTGTTCGTAACTTTTCAGATACTCTTGCTAATCCTTTAATGGAATTCGAGTGTCAAGTACACCCTGTAGCGACGAATGATGGTCATTATGTGGAATTGTTCTCTTCCTGGATAGCTCTGAAATTTGAACAATCATATATGACTTAAGTCCCGTCCGGAGTTCTCCGGGTTGGGTTCCACATTCGATGTCTCCATCCTCTCCACGTCCCTCTGTCCGACGCCATGTGAGTCAGCTGCTGCACGGTCCGCTCCTCGTTTGCTCTGCAGAAACGTCTAAGCCATGTTTCCCTCGGCCGTCCCCTCGGTCGAGTGCCCTCAACTCGTCCATGCAGCACCATCTTCGGCCATCTCTCCCGGTCCATCCTTTGTACATGCCCAAACCACCTCCTCTGTGCATCTCTTATCCGGTCTAATATCGAGTCTCTGACATTATTCATTTCTCTCACACTTTCGTTGGTAACCCTGTCCTCCCACCGCACATTACATATCCTTCTTAAACATTTCATTTCAAATGCCAGCAGTTTCTTTTCCTCTATCTTCTTCAACGTCCAACACTCTGCACCGTATAATACCGTAGGAATGACTATTGCTCTTAATAGTCTGATTTTCAGACTTAATGAGATGTTCCTTCCTGTCTTTCCAGATTTTGTTTACTCTTTCAAATGATCTTCGTCCCAATGATATTCTCTCTTGAACTGTCCTCTCTGTGCCTCCGTATGTAGTAAAGTGTACTTCCAAGTACTTAAACTCATCCAACTGTTCTATTTTTTCTCCGCCCAGCCGTGTGTCTAAAACTTCTCTCAGGCGTCCAATCTTCATACATTTTGTCTTCTCTCTGTTAACCACTAGCTTGTATTTGGCACATTGTTCTTCTGTCAATGAGACCATTCTCTGGAGATCATCTTTCGATTCTGCTAGTAGAACTATATCATCCGCATATCTCAAGTTTGTTATTTCCACCCCACCGATCTTAACACCTGTATGGCAATTTTCCAGTGCCATCGCCATTACCCATTCTATAAACATGTTGAAGAGGTGGGGGCACATCGGGCACCCTTGTATCACTCCGCCCGTTGTTCTGAATCGCTCCGTTAAGATCTGGTCTTTCCTTACTCTTGCTGTTGTGTGTTCGTATAAACTGTTGATTGTGTCAATTATGCTTTGTTCTATTCCCCAACATTCCAGCACTTTCATCATACCTTTTCTCCATACCGAATCGAAAGCCTGCTTAAAATCAATAAACACACAGACGACATCTCTTCCTTTTTCCCACATCTTCTCGATAATCTGCGAGAAAGTGAATATATGGTCAACTGTGCCTCTACCTGCTATGAAACCTGCCTGTTCTTCCGAGATCACTTCATCGTGTCTTCTCTTTAACCTATCTTGAATTATCTTGGCGAGAACTTTATAAGAGTGCGATAGTAAGCTGATGGGTCGATAATTCTCGCATCTCTTGGCATCTTCCTTCTTGTATATGGGTAATATAATGGCCTCACTCCAGTCACTCGGCACCCTTCCTCCCTCCAACACCACCTGACAAAGACCACGCATCCACCTCACCACAGCCTCACCGCCCACCTCCATCAACTCCTTCGGGATTCCATCAGCTCCTGTGGCTTTGCCGTTCGCCAATGTTTTTATTGCCTTTCCTACTTCCTCCTCCATGATTACTGGAGTTTCCTGCGTATTTCGTTCCGCTCTTCCGAGTTCAGGGTAGTCCATCACATTCACGGGATTCTCGCATCCTTTTAGTACGTTCCCCCCCAAAAAAGGCCAAAAACATTAGGCCATCCCAAGAGAATAAGGCGAGATATAGGCAAAAATGTAGAGGTGGAAAGGAAGCGCAGGGAGACTAAAGAAAGATGGGTTGAAAACCAATGTGTGACTTGTGAAGAAAACTTCCGAAGAGGACAGTCGAAAGAATTGTTTAGAACCGTGAAAACCTTGACAAGAGAATGGAGGCACAATACATCTGTGGTAAGAAATGAAAACGGTGATAAGGTGTCTGCCGAGGAGGAAGTGCGGACTATATGGAGAAGACACTTTGAGAACGTAATCGTGTATATATATATATATATATATATATATATATATATAATATAATTATTATTAGGAAAAATATGAAAAATTACTTTTGCATCATTATTTTTTGAACACCCTGTATTAAGTCACTTGTGACTCATCAATGAAAATCTGAAACTATGTACTGTGCAGTTTCGTTTCATCCATATTAAAATTGTCACTAATGAGCACCTTAAAAATGAAGATTTCGAAATATTCGTTTTAAAATATTTACAAAATGTTAATGTCAAAACGACTAAGCAATTTTCGTTTCCTTTCCAACGCTGAAGATAAGGTTCGGTGAAAGTTTATTCAGAAATATACTAAAAGCTTCCTAATTTATTGGCAGCAAACATCAATCAATAACGCATAAACACGCTAAAAGAAAGAAAGAAAAAAAAATATATATACTGTATATATATATATATATATATATATATTAAATAAATATAAAGTTATGTAAAATAACGCACTGTCGCGTTTCTCCTTATATGCAGCTTTCTTCATCCCGGGAAATCCTGGGAATTCCTGGAAAAATGAAGTCAATTCCCGGGATCCCGGGAAATCCAGGAAATGGTTGTATATTTAAGAGAATGGTAATTTTTTTTATTGTTCAGTGATAAAATACCCTTTTAGAATTGGGATAACCAATTACTTATGCCTAGATGACCACTTTCGCATTGTAATACTTGAATTGAGTTTACCAATCAGTGGTAGCTATTTATTATTTATTAAACATAATATTTATCATGCTATTCATCTGCAGGGGGCAAATAAAAGGGTAAAATATTATATTCCTTTAATTATAATTAAGTGCATTTGCAAATAAAAAAGAAAAAGAAACCATTCAAAAAAAATAATTTGCACCTTTTATCTCAACATATTTTATCTTAAAATATTTAGCCAATAAAAAAAAAAAAAAAACCATTAGAAAAAATAATTTCATCCTTTAATCTTAAAATATTTTATCTTAAAAAATGTATCTTAAAATATTTAAAGAGTCAATCAACATTTTTAAAATAGCTTCTTAAAAAACAAACAATCGATACTTCTATCACTAAGACGAGTTTTCAACTTGGTGATAAATAAACCTGCTGCAGAAAAGACTCTTTCTGATTCAACAGAGGTTGGCGGAATGGTTTTCAGTGCATCAAATAAATTCATGATGTTTGAAGTTCTGTTCCCTATTGTCTCGAATAACTGCAGTTCTTGCTTCAAATGCTTGCTTAAATTCTGAACAAGATGAGTTGCCTGCGATCGCTAGAGAATATACTGAGACTCGGTTCCTTGTATTATACGCAGCGCTAGCGACATTCCCTCGGGCAGTTTTTGGCATACGGGCCCACTTTTAGATTGCTCTAAATTGCTAATGCTAGCAGCTGTTCATTTAAGAAAGCAGAAAAGTAGAATAAAATGTGGTAAATATTATGCAGTTTTCTTTAATTCTACCCAAGAGCCTTCTAATAACAAAAGAAAAAACAAATAAATAAATAAGAAATAAATTAAGTCATTTTAAAATTCCGGGATTTCCCGGGATATTTGTTCAATTCCCGGGATTTTCAAATCCAATAAAAACAGCCAGGATCCCGGGAAAGAAACCCTAATATATATATATATATATATATATATATATATATATATATATATATATATATATATATATATATATATGCTAAACACAGACCGTGCATGGAACAAGAAACTCTTCTGGGAAATTACATCCACTATAGTTCGAATAAGTAATGATAAATGACAAATACTATAGTTTTTTTCTTTTTCGTGATGGAAAGCACAACGTGGGCACCGGGTTTCTCGCAAAGAGGCCCCAAAATTTTGCTTCCCTCACCAGCTATCTGCAAAGCTATCTGCTATCTGCAAACCTACTACATTCAGGACCTCAATAAACGCAAGAAACTCGTTGCATTCACGTCGGATTGAGTACAATCAAAGAAAAATGGGTAACTATTGTATTTTTAGCCAAAAAACAAAACTTAAACCTCAACCGGGACATTGAGCGTCCACTTTTCAAGGCACATAACATGTCCATTTAATATACAACAACTCAGGATAGTCCCCCGAGACACTTATATGTTAAACACAGACCGTGCATGGAACAAATACGACTAACCCGGTGCCCACGTTGGGCTTTCCATCATGAAAATGAAAAAACTATAGTATTTGTCATTTATCATTATTCATTACTTATTCGAACTATAGTGGACGTAATTTCCCAGAAGAGGTCCTTGTTCGATGCACGGTCTGTGTTTAACATATAAGTGTCTCAGTGGACCATTCTGAGTTGTTATATATATATATATATATATGTCGTACTACCCCTGAGCAGTCGTCTACGGAAGGGGCTGGGCCGGAGCGTAGATTGTAGGAACGGCCCGTGTACGACTAATATGCAGATACCCTTCTTTTTCTCTGTGAGGGGTCTTCTTAATGTATTACCGCTCTGAGTTACGACCGAATAGGAGTGCGCTAAATTTTAAGGGTTCGTGGTAGGGTAGAGAACACCAGTGCCAGCCGCGAATTAATATATTTATCTGAGTGCAAGTTATTGTTTGAAAATCAAGATAATTGATAATTGACAATCAATGATAATTGAAATCAAGAAAGCTTCTTAACTCTAGTCCTTATGATTTATATGATATCTTCTGAGTCAATGAACACTTACGAGCCTGCCTACCTGCGGTCACTCGAACCAAATAAAGACCTCGATACCAAAATTCTCGTAATCAAAGTCGACAAAACTATACAGATCGATCGAAGTCACGATCCGGAGACCCTTAGTTAACCGCGCGTTTTCAGCCCTCACTCGCAGAAGTCTAGTGGAATATAAAGAGAAAGAGCTTATGATCTCTTTTTATAGGCGGAAAGGAAAGGCGTGGCGCTAGCGTCCCTCGCATGAAAAACTTGGGGCGAGAAAGGATTCTAAGGATGACCTCCAGACGGGGCACTTTCCATCCATCAGTCTGACCATGTCGGGACCAGACGGACTTTAGGCTTATTTTGTAGCTTAGACATCTTTAATATTCATGGCGACTCCTTAAGGGATTCGACGCGCTTTCTCTTTCTATTTCCTTTTTACCGATTTCATTTTTGCTTCTAATATTTTCCCTTGTATTTTACATATATACAGTATATACAGCGTGTCCCAAAGAAATGTATACCCACTTTGTTCGATAATACCAGCTATGAGGATAATAAATTATTACTTTTTATATGTTCTTTAATAAAGAATTTTCTCCTGAATCTAAATATGTAATTATTTTTATTAAAAATTGAAAAACAAAAACGTTACAGATGTTTAAATTATAATTATTATTTTCGAGACTTCATGTGCGATATTTTCTAATATTTTTGCACGTATACGAGATAAGTTTGAAACCGACGGCACTGTGCAAAACTTACAAAAACAACGTTCTGGAAGACGTCGAACATCTTAGATAAAGTGTCATTTAACCATGGAATTTGTAAATTTTTTGAATTAACTAATAATTACAACATTTATGCTTCAATATCAACACTAAACATAAGTATCTCAAAACAGTCGGTTAAAATATTAGAAAATATCGCACATGAAGTCTCGAAAATAATAATTATAATTTAAACATCAGTAACTTTTTTGTTCTTCAATTTTTAATAAAAATAATTACATATTTAGATTCAGGAGAAAATTCTTTATTAAAAAACATATAAAAAGTAATATATTTATTATCCTCATAGCTGGTATTATCGAACAAAGTGAGTATACATTTCTTTGGGACACGCTGTATATATAAAATTCAACTCAGAACGTTCCCCTGAGAAAATTTGTTACACACAGACCGTGCATGGAACAAGGTTCCTTGTTCCATGCACGATCTGCGTGTAATATAAATATATATATACGTATATATATTTATTGAGTGGGAGAAAAGTCTAAGGATTTTATACATACAACTATTTAGTTAACAACATTATACAGATAAGTATTAAAATAATGAAACAAATCGAACAAAAAGTCTATAAGAATTTTATTGATACAAATATTTTAATTTGTAATTTAATCTTCAAAGAGTTCTCCATCCGCTACGATACATTTGTGGATTCTCTGTCAAACTCTTCATTGTTCTTCTGAACATATCAAGTTGGATCCTTTTCAATTCTTCATCTATTCTGCGGCCAATGGCATTCACATTTGGATAAATGAAACCAGGAGTGTAGAGTTTGTGACGCAAATAAGCCCAAACCCAGAAATCACATGAGGTTGAATCGGATGATCTGGCTGGCCACTCGATGGGACCTCGCTGCCCAACCCATCTTCCTTCAAGGTTCGTATCCAGAATCTCACGGGCAACTGCAGAGTAATGTGGCGGCGTTCTATCATGTTGAGTTCTATCATGTTAATAAATCCAATTCTTGCCAACGCCTTTAGTAAACTATGGTAAAACTTTCTCTCTTAATACCTGGCAATAGCATTTTCCATCCATCGTATCTCTCGATATGTCAAAGAAAACGAGTCCTGAATAACCAATGCACGCCCAAACCGTTAGTGTAGCCGTTTCAAAGGGTTTGCCCAATCATATTTTTGGATTTTTTTTCGCCCAGTAGTGAATGTTGTGTTTGTTTCCTTTACTCGTTAAACCGAAGACACATTCATCTGAAAATTTGATCTTTCCAAGGAAATCTGGATCACTCTTCAGGTTTTGTCTCATTGTTTCAACAAATTGCAACCGTCTATCATAATCATCGTCGTATATAAGCTGGGAGCAAATGGGTTTGTAATGGTGGTACCCCCGTGATTTCAATATGTTTGCCATTAAAAATTTGAAAATACCCAATTCCTCTGCGACCTCTCTCGTTCATGTTGTTGGATCAACTTGAAACCTGGCGAGGACATTTTCTTTGTTGTTGACTCCTGTCACCATTATTGGCCTTCCTCTTCTTGGACGATCTTTTACCAGGCTCCCTGTTTCCAAAAGTTTGTTGAGCTTCCAGTATCGAAGAGTGGTTGCATTTGGTGATGGTTTATTGTATTTTTCTTGAAATAAACGCAAACTTTTTTTACAATTATTATAAGAAATAGCCCACGATGCAAGATACAGTTTTTCTTCATTGCTGTATTCCATCCTCACTGACATGGCGCTGAGCGGGGCTAGGACTTAAGGCCTTCCTGTTCAAGCCTAGGGTCATTTCTGGCCTTGTATAGTTGCTATGAAAAGTACGGCATACACTGCAGTGATATCATTGAAATTTATTTATTATTAACAAATTATTTGTATGTGTAAAATCGTTAGACACTTTTCTTCCACCCTGTATATATATATATATATATATATATATATATATATATATATATATATATATATACAGGGTGTTTCAGGAGGAAAGGTCAATACTTCGGGAGGTGATAGTATCGGTCATTGTGAAAAAAAAAGTTCATATGAACATGTGTCTAATTCTGAATGGTTACGGAGATAGAGCTGTTTCAATCTACAAATACAAAAGCATTGTTAATAGTAATCAAGAAAGAGAAACAAATTACTGTTTCTAACATTTAATGTTTGAACATTGCCATTTTGAGTGGTATCAGATACAGAAATGACAAATTTGTTACAGTTTACAATACGTTTTCGAAAATCCCACCGTCAACCTCAATGCACTTTGCAACTCGTGCGCGAAGATCGCGTGTTGTTCGTCTGAGTTGATCTTGACGTTCCTTTATGCGGGCAGCAGCATCCAAAATGCGCGCGAGCAATTCGTCTCGTGTATCCACCTTTCTTTTGTAAACTTGAATTTTCATCCAACCCCACAAACAATAATCCAACGGAGAGGGGTCTGGAGACCTTGGTGGCCATTGAATGGGACCACCGCGGCCGATCCATCGACCAGAGAAAGTTTGATTTAGGTACTGCATCACCAGACGGGTAGAATGTGGAGGAGCTCCGTCATGCTGAAAGTACATACCAGCGCGTGTAGCCAAAGGAACATCTTCCAATAGTCCTGGCAATCCATTTTGCAGAAATTCTAGGTAACTTTGTCCTGTAAGACGATTCTCTAAAGTAACAGAGCCAATCAGCTGATCATCGATGATACCGCACCAAACATTGGCAGAGAAGCGATGTTGAAAATCTGTTTCCACAGTGGCATTTGGATTTTCGTCTGACCACCGATGAGAGTT
Source organism: Bathynomus jamesi (assembly GCA_023014485.1). Taxonomy (NCBI): domain Eukaryota; kingdom Metazoa; phylum Arthropoda; class Malacostraca; order Isopoda; family Cirolanidae; genus Bathynomus; species Bathynomus jamesi. Next base: position 182,922 of record JAJOZX010003068.1, on the reverse strand, counting down.
ACGAGTGTTGTTCATACCGTCACGGGTGAAAGTAGCTTCATCGGTGAACAGTATTAATCGAAGCAATCGGCGATTAGCATTTACCTAATGACAAAATTCCAGTCGCATGGCAGCGTCTCCTGGTTGAAGGTGTTGTACACGCTGTGCATGATATGGATGCAAGCCTTCCTCACGTAATGTTCGCCATACTCTTGTGTGTGGTACACCGAGACGTGTAGAAATTCTTCGTGAGCTAGTAGTGGGACTACGCTCTACCAACTGAAGAATGTTTTCCACTTCATCCACATCTTGTTGACCTTCACGTTAAGATGAAACATGAGCGCTGGGAAGTGTACCAATCTCACGCAATGTGTTGAAAACCCTGGTAAACACTCTTCGATCCGAATTCTGCTGGTTCGGAAACCGTCGACGGTATCGCAACAGCAGCTGTTGCACTTCCATCGCAAAAACCATAGACATACACCATATCTGCATATTCGGCATGTGTGAAGGTGTGTGGCTGTCTTAACACTGCTTCAAACACCAAACAATATCACTCACAACAGTCAGCTGTCGATTGGCTTATGTTACAGGCTTACATTATAGCTTACATGGTTCAAGGTTATAGGGGAGGGAAGGGGGTGGAAGAGCTGCGCGCGCATCAGATTCAAACAGCTCTATCTCCGTAACCATTGAGAATAGACACATGTTCATATGAACTTTTTTCTCACAATGAACCGATACTCACCTCCCGAAGTATTGACCTCTCCTCCCCTGAAATCCTGTGTATATATGTATATATATATATATATATATATATATATATATATATATATATATATATATATATATACACAGTAGAATCCGTTTATCGTAATCACCGATATTGTTATCAATCGCCTAATGTTATCATAATTAACAGTCCCAAAGCATCGAGGTTAAATTACATTATAAAACCTCCGCTTATAGTAATCAGTTTCGGTTATAGTTATCAGAATCTTAAAATGACTCATAAAATGACTCGGCAGATTTCACCACTTTTCATCGGTCTTTCCATTCCAGCCTATTTATTGGTTCAGTTACATGCTAGCTTTCGTTCAAGACGGTAGTCTTAAACAGTGCTTACAGTGCTAACAGTGCTTAAACATTGCTATAATTTGTTGGTTCAGGTCCACTCTAGCTTTTGTTAATTGCTAAAAGAATTTCCCTCCTTGATGCCCTACATCTTATAACAATGTCACGGAAACAAGTGACTGAGAGAACCATTGAAAACTGTTTCACAAAGGGTGGCTTCTTTAAGAAGGGCACGGAAACATCTCCAAATGAAGAACCCGATGCTAATGAAGAGGAAATCATGGAGAAACCCCCAGATGGTATGTCAGAAGAAGATTTTAAAAGCTGGTTGGCCATTGATGAGGAAATTCAAGTGGCAGCTACCATGACATCATCAGAAATATGCCAAGCTGTTACTGAAGCAGGCTCTGAATTGGCTGAAGAAAGGGAAGAGAATGAAGACACTAAACAAGAAGATAGTCCAGAAGACCCTCCAACAAACGCTCAGACGCGAGAAGCTCTGCAAATACTTCGTCGCGGCGTGCAACACCGATCTGCTGAATTTCAAAAGCATTATGATTATGAGCGCTTTATTAATGACTTACTGCAAACAAACCGCAGGCAAACAACACGATGAATTTCGACAGTAAATATTAAAGGAATGAATTTTTTAAATTGTTTTATTACTGCCTTTTAACTATTTTAACTTTTCTGTTTTAACATACACCGCTTTATGTTATCAGTCGGTTATTATTATCAATATAGCTGCGTCCCAACGTGATTATAATAAGCGGATTCTACTGTATATAGATTATGTAGCGTTTGCCTTTATCTTTCTGTCCATTTCGTTACACACCAACTCACTACGGTTTAGATCTCGAGAATGAGTGGGTCATTTCATAACTACAAGTGTTTTATCCTTTGATTTATCAGCTACATATAGTTTATTAACTCTTGCAGTATGTTTAGGAGTACTATCTTCTTATAATACAGATTCCTCCCCAGACTATTAAGCCCTGAAGGCATGGCATGCTTCCGGAGTATGGCATGCACGGTACTCGTCTTTAGTGGGAGTTTCAGCAATTTGTATAAGATCTCCAGCTTGACTGTGAGCAAAACGACCCCTTATATAGTTTGAGGTTTCTTTCATTGGTTTTAATGGTTTATATGACACAGCTGTACCACATCTTTTTTTCCTGACCTCCTTCGAACTGATTATCTTCTCTTCGAACCATACAATTCAAATTTCTTTCTCCTGTCCACAAGACCCTTTGCCATTGTTTTACACTACATACATTCATTATGATGTTTATCCCACTGTAAACGTTTTGTCTTGTTTCCTCGTAGGAGACGTGGCTTCCTGACTGCTACTCACCTCATCAAACCTTCTTTCAAATGCCATTTAACTGTTGGAAATGATGTTTCCTGAAGCAATAAAGTTGAGGCTATTTCTACACTAGTTTTCATTCTGTGATGTTTCCTCACACCAAAACTGTGTGATCATTATAATTTTTTGATCTCGATCTTTGTTTTTTTATAGTTGTAGTTGGCGTTGGCCAAAAGAGTTATATCACTTTAAAATCTATCTTTTTTTATGGTGTATGTGTGCCTTGACTCACATCACTGTCAGAGATTTAAATGACATTAAATTTATATCTTTCAGGCTTCTTTTATTTTCCACATCGACTTTAAAAGAAAGCACCAGGAATACTAATTACGGCACATACAGCTTTGACCAGAAGAGTTGTATCACCCTAAAACTTTTTAAGTTTGGTTGATAAAGTTAAATGAAACCTGCATGCTACTTCTGAGTAATGATGTACTGTTGATGTACTGAATTTCATGCCACTTTGTAGCTTAAATATACTTACCAAGAAACTGCGTAAATTGAAAAAGTATGATATATTAACCCTTTCTGGCCCAATGGGTTCATATGGATACATAATACTGTATGTTTTCTTCCAATTTATAAATAAATCAGGACTGAAAAGGTTAAAACTAACATAGCAAATAATAATTATATTAAATTTTTCTGAGAAAGTTCACACATTTTGGACAAGCGTTACTAAATTCAATATCAGTTCTCAAAATACATCAGTGATATTACAGGTAATTTCTGTTAATACCTTTCTCATTCCAAAAAGCTCTTAAGGTGTTTCAACTCTTTTCGCTATACCTGCAGTAATTATTAGTAAATATACCAAATAATCTAGGGAGGTATCTTCAAATACGAAGATGCTTCCTTCCGATGAAACAAATCTCCACTAGAAATCTCTTTAAATTTGTTTCGATAAATACACAAAAAGTAATTAGAAAGAAAATATTAATTGCACTAACTGAATCAATTCTGAAAATATGCCACAAAATGAGAGCAAACGTTTAGTTAAAATTAACATAAGAACCTCATAGTTGATATTAAACAAATGTTTCCATAATTTTGAACACCTGTGTACACTCACTCACACACACACACACACACACACACACACACACACACACATATATATATATATATATATATATATATATATATATATATATATATATATACTGTATATAGTTTGATAGACGCTTAAAGTATAATTTATAACAATTTGATTATTAAAATGTAAGGAATTCTATACCATACAATTCAAATTTTAATGAGAGCAATTAGGTGTGCGTGCGAAGACTTACGCCTGTATAATTAAATTTGAGCTTCTGTCATATATAATGTAGCCTCTTTTCTCAGATTTCAAGTACTGACTGATATTCACTCATTAAAACTAATTTCCGACTGTGCATATGTTGGTATTCATGTCTTTTTGTCTTAGACGGAACGTATGATTCTGTAAATAATATTAAACTGCATATTAAGTATGCCTAACATATTCATGCTTTATGCGTGTATAATTAACATACTTTACTGCAGTTACTGCTACTACTACTACTGTACACGGGTTATACGACACGTCTCAACTCCGCTTTCCGTTAAATTAAAGAGTTTTAAGCGTAGCTGGACCTGCTCAGTAGTTGGGTGGGTGGCCGTTTCTTGTTTTTAGATAATTTAGTGGCCCGGGTTTCGAATCCCAGGTGAAAGTTTAGATTCCCTTCGGTACACGATCTTCACCGTTACGAAAGAGGTTAAACAACCAGAACTGCACAGTATATTAACGCATAACAACAGTATGTTACTCCCCCAATGTTTCTTTAAGATTAGTGTACTGTATATGCCTCGTGAGAGGGAAATAGGAGATCGTCTTTTTACAGCTTTACCCTGTAAGTGAAGTTACCTTTCATTTAAAGAGATATCTATTTTATCTTTATCTTTACCTTTATCACAGAAATGGCCACCAAAAATGCCCTTTTATTAATTTACTGTTGACGCAATTAAATAAATAAATACCGAGTACTCACATTACAACGTGAAGTTTTCTAATTTTCAGATAAAAGACGATGAAATGGTTGGTTATTGGAAACTGATGACCTGTTTCAAGCGAATAATACATGAAAACATTCCCTTTTACGCTCCTTTTTAACATTCCTTCAAGTTGAAAATTTTATGTAAAAAAATGAGCTATCAAGGAAGAATTCATTCATTTCTCTGTGGCAAGCGAATTGAGAGAGAGAGAGAGAGAGAGAGAGAGAGAGAGAGAGAGAGAGAGAGAGAGAGAGAGAGAGAGAGTTACAAGGAAAAGAAGTACCTCAAAAGGCCTTGCGGCCAATACCGAGGAGGTACCAATGTCAACGGGTGCCAGGGAAAATTTTGTAAAAGTTTATTTTTCTTTCAACTATCCTAGCAGTAGTAGAAAACTGGATAGAAAAGTAGAAGGCTCTCTCCCCACCCTCGGCTCCCTCCCTGCCAGAGGCAGGTACGGAAAAAGGTTGAAGAAAATACCTTGACCATGGAAAAGTAGCCAAGGAAATTTTACAGGAAAGTGGAGAATATATAAATAGCTCTATATTTTAGCTTGCTCACAGAGACACCGTGCAAGCGATCTCCTGCAGAGTTTTCTTATGTTTTAATCTTAAACTATATGAGTGAGAGAGAGAGAGAGAGAGAGAGAGAGAGAGAGAGAGAGAGAGAGAGTTACAAGGAAAAGAAGTACCTCAAAAGGCCTTGCGGCCCATACCGAGGAGGTACCAATGGCAACGGGTGCCAGGGAAAATTTTGTGAAAGTTTATTTTTCTTTCAACTATCCTAGCAGTAGTAGAAAACTGGATAGAAAAGTAGAAGGCTCTCTCCCCACCCTCCGCTCCCTCCCTGCCAGAGGCAGGTACGGAAAAAGGTTGAAGAAAATACCTTGACCCTGGAAAAGTAGCCAAGGAAATTTTACAGGAAAGTGGAGAATATATAAAGCTCTATATTTAGCTTGCTCACAGAGACACCGAGCAAGCAAACTCCTGCAGAGTTTTCTGAGGTTTTAATCTTAAACTATGAGTGTGTTCAGTACTTTGTCTAGCCTATTTTTAAACAGATTTACACTGACTGGAAACAACCTCTGATGGAAGTTGGTTCCAGATATTAACTATTTTATAGGAAAAGAAATTTCCGCAGACTGAGGTCCTAAATGTCTTTACACACTCAAATAGTGTGCAAGATTTCGTCTACCCTTTTCTTGAACTGATCCACAGAGGAACTGTTCACAACTTCCGAAGGTAACCTGTTCCATGTGTCACAGATCTTATACGTAAAGTAATTCCCACACACACTAGTCCTAAACCGTTTCAAATCCAACTTCCAACCATTGTTGCGAGTTGGGTTATCATTTAAACTAAACATACTTCTAAAATCGACATCGTTGAACCCGCGTAAGAGCTTGAAAACCACGATCAGTTGACCGCGCAGCCTCCGAGTTTCAAGCGAAAACAAGTTCAGGGCGCGTAACCGTCGATTGTAGCCCATATGCCTAACGGAAGGGATTAACTTTGTGGCCCTCGCCTGCACTCGCTCCAGCCTCTCAATATCTTTCCTGAGGGTGGGCGACCAGAACTGCACAGCATACTCCAGGTGCGGCCGAACAAGGGAATTGTACAGTGAGAGCACAATCTCCTTGTTCCGAAACTGAAATTGCCTCCTGATATAACCCAATAGTTTCTGGGCTTTCTTTTCCACCTCTACACACTGTTTCGTAAACTTAAGGTCGCTGCTAATTAGCACACCCAAGTCCTTTTCTAAATCAGTCACCTCGATATTACTACCCAACATCGAGTAGTCCGACTTGGGATTGGCGTAGCCAATGTGCATCACTTTGCATTTACCCAAGTTAAACGGCATTTGCCATTTTTCGGACCACTCTCCTATCCTACCTAGGTCCGCACGCAGTTCCTCGATCGCTTCGGGCGTCCCAACATTGGCCCCAAGCTTGGTGTCATCAGCGAATTTGGCGATCCGACTGACGATGCCACCGTCGATATCATTTATGTAAATGATAAACAACAGTGGCCCCAAAACGGAACCCTGAGGAGCCCCACTAGTGACCGAGGCCCACCCAGAACTAGCCCCTTTAATTACAACCCTCTGCCGCCTATTACTCAGCCAGTTTTCAATCCACCTACCTATTTCCCCACCGATACCCAGCGCGCGCACTTTCGCCATTATCCGGCGGTGAGGTACCTTATCAAAGGCTTTCTGAAAGTCGAGATAAAGTATATCAATCGCCCTACTTTTATCATACTCACTCAACATGACGTGGAAAAACTCGAGCAAGTTGGTGAGACACGACCTATGCCGTCTAAACACATGTTGGAAGTCCCCAAGCAGCTTGTAGGAATCCAAATGGTTAACGATCCTATCAGCTATTATCCCTTCTAATAATTTACCTACAACTGAAGTGAGACTAATGGGACGATAGTTCCCTGGACTTTCGAGATCCCCTTTCTTAAAGATAGGGGTCACGTTGGCTTCCCTCCAGTCACCAGGCACCTGGCCCATCTCCAACGATTTGTTGAAGACTGTAGCCAGGTGGGGAGCCACCTGGTCGCGCACTTCTCGCAACACTCTGGGGAGAAACTGGTCTGGCCCAGGAGCCTTAAACGCGCTCAGTTTGTCTATTCTATCGGCAACGACTGTCGTGGTACATCTAACACTATCCAGGCCATCACCTTCGTGCCTCACGCCTGGCTCGGGGATGACGCGGGTATCCTCCCGCCTTCACTTCCCTACACAGGCGGACATACGCTTCAGTGTTCTCGTGGGAACGATTGGCCTTCGCCCTCCTATACGCTACTTTCCTATTTCGTATAGCCAAAGCGATGTCACGATTGAACCACCTAGGCTGCGTTGAAGCAGGGGTGACCGGTTTTGAGGGTATGGCAGCAGACTGCAGCACCATAAACTCGTCCCGGAATGCACTCCACACTCCCTCAACATCGCCGCCAACCTCTAACCCCATCTCTCCTACGCTATCCCTGAGGCTAACAAAGTTCGCCCGCCGGAGATCGAGCTTACTGCCTCTCGAGTTACTACGCTTCACCCGAGGGACGCACACACGGAACCTAATAAGACCGTGATCACTCCCGCTCAATGATTCGTCAACGGTGAGGCCAGTGACGAGGTTGTCTTCGGTCGTGAATACTAAGTCTAGAATGCTTTCGCCTCGTGTAGGCTCGTTGACCCACTGAGTGAGGAAGTTCTCATCAGCAAAGTCAACTAGCCTCCTCCCTTCAGCATCGGCAGTCCTGTTTTCCCACTTTATGCTGCGACAGTTGAAGTCTCCTAAAACTACACACACCCTATCCCCTAGCAGGCTACTGAGTTCGGTGTACAGGGCTGTATCCTCCTCGAGGAGGAGATGCGGAGGTCTGTACACCAAGATTAACCTATAGTTCGTCCCTCCCACGTTCAGATCGACGCCAAGCAGCTCCCGTTCCGACCGGAACTGGCAGTCAACCGGACTCAACGTGTCTCTGACGTATATTAGTACCGCTCCCCCCCTCCCCACGGGTGCGGTCTTTGCGAAACATTCTATACCTGGGAATTTCGAACTCCCCAACGTAGTCCCTACGATCAGTATGAATCCAGGACTCGGTGATAGCAACGATATCCTGGTATTCTGATGCTAAGAGCGCCCGTAGCTCACCAAACTTGTTCCTGATCGACCTAGTATTAAAAAGCATTGCACGGAGGGAGCCTCCCCTATTCTGACCGCCCCCTAGCACGACCCGTTTCCCGAACAGCCAGTGCTGTCTGGAGTTGAAGAGCCCCTCACTAACAAGGGGACAATCTCCGCAGGAGCCTGAGCCCCCTCCAACGTTGAAGGAGAGTCACTACCTGCTGTTGGAAGGGGACTAACTACTGGGGGAGGGAGACTAACTACTGGGGGAGGGGGACTAACTACTGAGGGAGGGGGACTAACTACTGGGGGAGGGGGACTAACTACTGGGGGAGGGGGACTACCTGCTGTTGGAGGGGAACTACCTGCTGTTGGAGGGGGACTACCTGCTGTTGGAGGGGGACTAACTGCTGTTGGAGGGGGACTAACTGCTGTTGGAGAGAGAGAGAGAGAGAGAGTTACAAGGAGTTACAAGGAAAAGAAGTACCTCAAAAGGCCTTTCGGCCCATACCGAGGAGGTACCAATGTCAACGGGTGCCAGGGAAAATTTTGTACACACTCAAATAGTGTGCAAGATTTGGTCTAACCTTTTCTTGAACTGATCCACAGAGGAACTGTTCACAACTTCCGAAGGTAACCTGTTCCATGTGTCACAGATCTTATACGTAAAGTAATTCCCACACACACTAGTCCTAAACCGTTTCAAATCCAACTTCCAACCATTGTTGCGAGTTGGGTTATCATTTAAACTAAACATACTTCTAAAATCGACGTCGTTCAACCCGCGTAAGAGCTTGAAAACCTCGATCAGTTGACCGCGCAGCCTCCGAGTTTCAAGCGAAAACAAGTTCAGGGCGCGTAACCATCGATTGTAGCCCATATGCCTAACGGAAGGGATTAACTTTGTGGCCCTCGCCTGCACTCGCTCCAGCCTCTCAATATCTTTTCTGAGGGCGGGCGACCAGAACTGCACAGCATACTCCAGGTGCGGCCGAACAAGGGAATTGTACAGTAGGGTGGATCGATTTTACATTTCTTTCGATTTCCATATTCTAATAGAGACAAACACTTGCGCATGTATGTGAAAATAGCCTCTGCAAAATCTTAGCTTAATAGGTAATCATCTTCTGCCCCCGGCAGAGCGATGATCATATTTTAGTAGTCAAAAACGTATTTTTCTTATAATTTTTAAAATATTTCAATATGCATCAAAATTATTCCTAATAACTATAAAGTCGATGAAAAAGGCCTCATATGATCGTTTCTCCAAGCGCGTTGTCCTACGTAAATATCTTTTTCCCCCGGCAACAACGTCAAATGTTGAAAAAATAGGTAATTTATATACATATTTTCAGATCGGCTCTTTGTCTTAAATAATGCATTTATATATTTCCCATAGCATTTATATCGTTGCTTAGGCATCATCAACTTTCTAGAGACTAACAATATTAGCACGGACGACACTGTGGCTATCGGCTGTGATGGTACCGCAGTGAACACGGGTCGAAAGGGTGGAGCCATTCGTATGATTGAAATGAAACTACAAAGGCCAATTCAGTGGATCATATGCCTATTACACGGTAATGAATTATCACTGCGACACCTCATTCAAGACTTGGACGGCAAAACAACTGGGCCAATGTGCTTTACTGGACCAGTTGGAAAACAACTGAACGACTGCGAAAAACTTCCAATTACAGAATTCGATGCCATTCCATCTCCCGACATTGACATAGATGATGCCGAGTTGAGCACTGACAAAAAATATTTGTTAGGCATCTACAGAGCAGTGTCGAGCGGTAGCTGCTCTTCAGCTCTCGCGGCTCGAAGTCCAGGTAAGATGGCGCATTCCAGGTGGCTGACAATAGCAAATAGATTTCTGCGCCTCTATGTTTCAACCAGTGAACCCTCCAGCACCTTCAACGAAATTGTGCGATTCATTATGACAGTTTACGCACCAATTTGGTTTAAGATAAAGAAAAACTCCAGTCTCACTGAGGGCGCAAAACATTTTTTCGAAATGATGCGTCTCTCTCAGACCATGCCTCAAAGATCTAAGACAATCGCCAACAAAGTCCTCCGTAGAAATTCTTTCTTTGCTCACCCAGAAAATATTTTGATCTCCATGCTACATGCCGATGAGCAACACGTAAGAGAATTGGGATGGAGAAGAATATTAAAAGCACGATCAAAACAATCACCAGCGGGGGAAATTCGAGCCTTCGCCATGCCTGAGCTGCTCTACGATAGTCAAAACTATTACGAAATGATCAACTGGCAAACGGCTGAGGTGACCGAACCCCCCGTTACAAAAACAATACCTGATACCCAAATAAAAGAGCTTGTTGGGACGGGAGACCAGCCTGATGGACTGATCCCACTATTCACTTGTCATACTCAAGCGGTCGAGAGACTCATCAAATTAGTAACCGAAGCCTCTGCCAGTGTAAGTGGAATAGAAGAGAGGGACGGATTCATCCGCTCCCGTCTTCACTCCCGAACAAAAATTCCACGATTTGATTCTAAGAAAGATTACCGTATGTAAATCGACATGCAGCCAAAGGAAGGGTGGTTGGGGCTGGATAGGGTGGAACTCGACGTACAGCCACCTCCTCGTGGTGAGTTCTGGGTTGCTAATTTTATAAAATTAGCAAGCGAGGAGCTGTATTTAGTACTTATGGTACTTATAACATCGCATTAACGTAATTATAATCCACATTTAGACTTTTCTCGGGGACAGAAGATATTACTCTAGAGTCATAAAATTTTGCGTGTGTGTTATTTCATGCCTAAACAACGATATAAATGCTATGGGAAATATATAAATGCATTATTTAAGACAAAGAGCTGATCTGAAAATATGTATATAAATTACCTATTTTTTCAACATTTGACGTTGTTGCCGGGGGCAAAAGATATTAACGTAGGACAACGCGCTTGGAAAAACGATCATATGAGGTCTTTTTCATCGACTTTATAGTTATTAGGAATAATTTTGATGCATATTGAAATATTTAAAAAATTATAAGAAATATACGTTTTTGACTACTAAAATATGATTTTCATCGCTCTGCCGGGGGCAGAAGATGATTACCTATTAAGCTAAGATTTTGCAGAGGCTATTTTCTCATGCATGCGCAAGTTTTTGTCTCTATTAGAATATGGAAATCGAAACAAATGTAAAATCGATCCACCCTATTTTACAGTGAGAGCACAATCTCCTTGTTCCGAAAATGAAATTGCCTCCTGATATAACCCAATAGTTTCTGGGCTTTCTTTTCCACCTCTACACACTGTTTCGTAAACTTAAGGTCGCTGCTAATTAGCACACCCAAGTCCTTTTCTAAATCAGTCACCTCGATATTACTACCCAACATCGAGTAGTCCGACTTGGGATTGGCGTAGCCAATGTGCGTCACTTTGCATTTACCCAAGTTAAACGGCATTTTCCATTTTTCGGACCACTCTCCTATCCTACCTAGGTCCGCACGCAGTTCCTCGATCGCTTCGGGCGTCCCAACATTGGCCCCAAGCTTGGTGTCATCAGCGAATTTGGCGATCCGACTGACGATGCCACCGTCGATATCATTTATGTAAATGATAAACAACAGTGGCCCCAAAACGGAACCCTGAGGAACCCCACTAGTGACCGAGGCCCAACCCGAACTAGCCCCTTTAATTACCACCCTCTGCCGCCTATTCCTCAGCCAGTTTTCAATCCACCTACCTATTTCCCCACCGATACCCAGCGCGCGCACTTTCGCCATTAGCCGGCGGTGAGGTACCTTATCAAAGGCTTTCTGAAAGTCGAGATAAAGTATATCAATCGCCCTACTCTTATCGTACTCACTCAACATGACGTGGAAAAACTCGAGCAAGTTGGTGAGACACGACCTATGCCGTCTAAACCCATGTTGGGAGTCCCCAAGCAGCTTGTAGGAATCCAAATGGTCAACGATCCTATCAGCTATTATCCCTTCTAATAATTTACCTACAACTGAAGTGAGACTAATGGGACGATAGTTCCCTGGACTTTCGTGATCCCCTTTCTTAAAGATAGGGGTCACGTTGGCTTCCCTCCAGTCACCAGGCACCTGGCCCATCTCCAACGATTTGTTGAAGACTGTAGCCAGGTGGGGAGCCACCTGGTCGCGCACTTCTCGCAACACTCTGGGGAGAAACTGGTCTGGCCCAGGAGCCTTAAACGCGCTCAGTTTGTCTATTCTATCGGCAACGACTGTCGCGGTACATCTAACACTATCCAGGCCAGCACCTTCGTGCCTCACGCCTGGCTCGGGGATGACGCGGGTATCCTCCCTGGTGAACACTCCCGCAAAGTACTCATTAAGCACATTAGCGATGTCCGCGTCGGAGGTCCGCAGAACGCCGCTTCCGTCCATGCTTCTAATGGGCTTTCTACTATTAACATAACTGAAGAACTCCTTAGGGTTCCCCTTGCAGAGGCTTGCCACCCGTAGTTCTTCGTTACGTTTCGCTAGCCTAACCTTCGCCTTCACTTCCCTACACAGGCGGACATACGCTTCAGTGTTCTCGTGGGAACGATTGGCCTTCGCCCTCCTATACGCTACTTTCCTATTTCGGATAGCCGAAGCGATGTCACGATTGAACCACTTAGGCTGCGTTGAAGCAGGGGTGACCGGTTTTGAGGGTATGGCAGCAGACTGCAGCACCATAAACTCGTCCCGGAATGCACTCCACACTCCCTCAACATCGCCGCCAACCTCTAACCCCATCTCTCCTACGCTATCCCTGAGGCTAACAAAGTTCGCCCGCCGGAGATCGAGCTTACTGCCTCTCGAGTTACTACGCTTCACCCGAGGGACGCACACACGGAACCTAATAAGACCGTGATCACTCCGCCCAATGATTCGTCAACGGTGAGGCCAGTGACGAGGTTGTCTTCGGTCGTGAATACTAAGTCTAGAACGCTTTCGCCTCGTGTAGGCTCGTTGACCCACTGAGTGAGGAAGTTCTCATCAGCAAAGTCAACTAGCCTCCTCCCTTCAGCATCGGCAGTCCTGTTTTCCCACTTTATGCCGCGACAGTTGAAGTCTCCTAAAACTACACACACCCTATCCCCTAGCAGGCTACTGAGTTCGGTGTACAGGGCTGTATCCTCCTCGAGGAGGAGATGCGGAGGTCTGTACACCAAGATTAACCTATAGTTCGTCCCTCCCACGTTCAGATCGACGCCAAGCAGCTCCCGTTCCGACCGGAACTGGCAGTCAACCGGACTCAACGTGTCTCTGACGTATATTAGTACCCCACCCCCCTCCCCACGGGTGCGGTCTTTGCGAAACATTCTATACCCGGGAATTTCGAACTCCCCAACGTAGTCCCTACGATCAGTATGAATCCAGGACTCGGTGATAGCAACGATATCCTGGTATTCTGATGCTAAGAGCGCCCGTAGCTCGCCAAACTTGTTCCTGATCGACCTAGCATTAAAAAGCATTGCACGGAGGGAGCCTCCCCTATTCTGACCGCCCCCTAGCACGACCCGTTTCCCGAACAGCCAGGGCTGTCGGGAGTTGAAGAGCCCCTCACTAACAAGGGGACAATCTCCGCAGGAGCCTGAGCCCCTCCAACGTGAAGGAGAGTCACTACCTGCTGTTGGAGGGGGACTAACTACTGGGGGAGGGGGACTAACTACTGGGGGAGGGGGACTACCTGCTGGGAGGGGGACTACTGCTGGGGAGGGGGACTAACTGCTGGGGGAGGGGACTAACTGCTGGGGGAGGGGGACTAACTGCTGGGGGAGGGGGACTAACTGCTGGGGGAGGGGGACTAACTGCTGGGGGAGTAGGTTTAACTGTTTGGGGAGCAGGATCAATTGCTGGTTTGGGGGGTCCTAGTTTAAAAAGATTATACAAATTAATGTTCAGCAAATCACCATACTTCTTTTTCCCCTTCTGGTTAAAATGTATCCCGTCCGAACCAAAGTATTCCCCATTTCCGTAGAATGTAGGCCAAAAATCAACAAACTTTAGGCCTTTTCATCACACATGCGTTTAACTCTTTTATTTATGCTAATGGCTTTACTTAGAGTATAGTCACTAGCACGCATTCGAGGGAGAATTCCTACGACCATACCCATGTCTGTCCTATCCCTAACCTTGTCAGTTAGGTTCTTAAATTCTTTTATAATGGGCTCTGTCTGCCCTCCTGTCCCTCCAGAAAAACGTCATTGCCACCAACATGGACAATGATAGGGCAACTCTATTCTTGATATTAATTTTGCCTAATTCCCTATTAATTATCTGGCTTGTGGCACCCGGAAAACATCGGAGTTTTCTCTTGGTCCCGTCTTGCTCCGAAAAAGTCCCCTTGATTCCTTACCATAGAATCCCCAATTAAAAAGGATTCATCCTCCTCATCAGCAAGTAAGTGAAACTTATTTTTGATGGTAATGGGTTCCAAATCCTTATGTTTTGGTTTTGGTTTGGAGGGTCTTTTATTTTTGACCAATTTGAATTCTTGTTCCTCCGTTCTATTTTCCGGAATAGTCACCGTGTTTTCCAAGCGTGCCACGCTTTGTTCTAGATGCTTAATCTTACAGTTTAAATCTGCTGGTGTGTTTTTAGTTTGATCTTGTCCACTGGGTTGGATTTCCAGTGCGACGACCCTAGCTTCAAGCTTTTTTACTAATTCCTTTAGCTCTTTAACTTCCTTTTCGTGGTTGTCTCTAAGTTTACAAAACAAACATACACTAAGGGATGTGATATCGCTGATACTACCTTCAGGGAAGTCAACGCACCAATGATTAACTTTACATTTAAAGCATTCTGCTTTCAATTTAGTTGGCCCTGCCATATTTTCTCTCTTTTTTTTTTTCTGAATACTCTGAATAAGATAAAGCGTTCTAGCAATGAAAACTATCAAAAACGTTCTGACCAGTATATAAAAAGGGGGGGGTGAATTCATCCCGCGCGTAGACGCATCCACCTACTTGCAATGACGTTCATCCCTTCCAGAAGACTACACCTCTGGCTGCTGCCGCACCGACCAAAGGTCTCCCCAGGGCCGGACAATCCCAAACGTGTCGCAGCTACCAACTGACAAACACTCGCGACGCAGGCATCACGGATTTTCCGCCAGGAGCGACAGCGAGATGCAGCCCCTTACTAAGTCTTACTAGTCACTCACAAGCGGCCAGACTCTTAGAATCCAGTGTTCAAGGGATATCCCACCAGACCCAGAGTCTACGCCCGAGACTTTACGCTGGCCTGGCAGCCAGCTGGGCAGTAAAGCTCTCTCACCTCAGAGCAGTACAGCCAAGCACCATCAATTGGTCACCAAAGAACGGTCGCAGGGGGCTGGTCAGGCCATTACGCGTTAGGAATGGGCTTAACGGGGCACTAGCCACACTCCATTCATCGCGCCCCTACGCCTGGGACCCCTCCATCCCAGTCTCTCACAACCTACGAGCGTTAAATGGTGTTATTTATAGAGGTTCCAAAGCCTCTCTTCCCACGCATGAGGTAGCAGTAGGGTCCTAATAGTAAAAGAAGAGAAAAATACTTTATACTAAAAGAAAAGGTTTTTTTTTTTTTTTTTTTTCAGTCAGAGGAGAACATCCTTAATGTAAGCTAAAAGGACAGAGTAGGGATGGGATGGGGTCCTAGTAACCCACGGGACAGGATTGTACAACATACTTTACCCGCCCTCCCGAAAGAGAGAGAGAACCTAAAGGAACTGGCAGCCAATTTCTCTAGAATCCCACGACTCGGGACCGGAGGGCTGTCACACCCCAAGTATAAAGTTTACAACATCCAGAAGAAATGTCATAACCTTTATACCCCCTGCGGAGAGAGAGAGAGAGAGAGAGAGAGAGAGAGAGAGAGAGTGTGTTACAAGGAGTTACAAGGAAAAGAAGGACCTCAAAAGGCCTTGCGGCTCATACCGAGGAGGTACCAATGAAAACAAGGGGAAAATGGTTTTTTTTTTTTTTTTTTTTTTCCCCTCAGTCAGAGGAGAACATCCTTAATGTAAGCTAAAAGGACAGAGTAGGGATGGGATGGGGTCCTAGTAACCCACGGGACAGGATTGTACAACATACTTTACCCGCCCTCCCGAAAGAGAGAGAGAACCTAAAGGAACTGGCAGCCAATTTCTCTAGAATCCCACGACTCGGGACCGGAGGGCTGTCACACACCAAGTATAAAGTTTACAACATCCAGAAGAAATGTCATAACCTTTATACCCCCTGCGGAGAGAGAGAGAGAGAGAGAGAGAGATAGAGAGTGTGTTACAAGGAGTTACAAGGAAAAGAAGTACCTCAAAAGGCCTTGCGGCTCATACCGAGGAGGTACCAATGAAAACAAGGGGAAAATTTTCTACACACTTAAATACTGTGCAGGATTTGGTCTAACCTTTTCTTGAAATGATCCACAGAGGAACTGTTCACAACTTCTGAAGGTAACCTGTTCCACGTGTCACAGATCTTATAGGTAAAGTAATTCCCACACACACTGGTCCTAAACTGTTTCAAATCCAACTTCCAACCATTGTTACGAGTTGGGTTATCATTTAAACTAAACATGCTTCTAAAATCGACATCTTTGAACCCGTGTCACGTAAGTGTCGATTGTAGCCCATATGCCTAACGGAAGGGATTAACTTTGTGGCATTCTTCAGCCGTTTTTCAATCCACCTACCTACTTCCCCACCAATACCCAGCGCGCGCACTTTGGCCATTAGCCGGCGGTGAGGTACCTTATCAAAGGCTTTCTCATCAATTGCCCTACTCTTATCATACTCACTCAACATGACGTGGAAAAACTCAAGCAAGTTGGTGAGACATGACCTATGCCGTCTAAACCCATGTTGGAGTCCCCAAGTAGCTTGTAGGAATCCAAATTGTCAACAATCCTACCCGCTATTATCCCCTCTAATTATTTACCTACAACTGAAGTGAAATGATGTTATTTATAGAGGTTCCAAAGCCTCTCTTCCTACGCATGAGGTAGCAGTAGGGTCCTAATCGTAAGAGTAGAGAAAAAGACTTAATACTAAATGTTTTTTTTTTTTTGCAGTCAGAGGAGAACATCCTTAACCTAAGCTAAAAGGACAGAGTAGGGATGGGAAGGGGTCCTAGTAACCCACGGGACAGGTTTGTACAACAGACTTCACCCGCCCTCCCGAAAGAGAGAGAACCTAAAGGAATTGGCAGCCAATTTCTCTAGAATCCCACGACTCGGGACCGGAGGGCTGTCACACCCCAAGTATAAAGTTTACAACACCCAGAAGGAACGTGCATAACCTTTATACCCCCTGCGGAGAGAGAGAGAGAGAGAGAGAGAGAGAGAGAGAGAGAGAGAAACTGGGTCACTTTTTACTAAACCCGCTACCCGTTGACTCGATGCATCTCTGACCCAGTGACCCGAATGAGAAACACTATCTTTGGTCTTCAAAGTAATGCTAATTATATCTAGAAGCATAATGACGGGAAGAAGAACAAAACCCTTTAAGGTCTTCGCGGAAGAAGCCAATGTCATTTCTTAATTAGAGGGAAAAGAAAGAAAACAAACCTTAGACTGACGTGAGTAATGGAAGAATAATTCCACAAGCAAACGTTTTGCACATCATGAAAAAGGCTTCTTACCAACTATTTTATACATATATATATATATATATATATATATATATATATATATGCGCATCGGTGGTGTAGTGGTTAGCGTCGCTGACTACGAATCCATCGACCCGGGTTCGATACCCGGTGACGCTAGCCGGCGCGCAGCAAAACCCAGCTGTTCATCCTTTCACACAAAGAAAGTGGTTGGTAGATAAATGGGTACATTGGGTGGCCTAGTGGTTAAGACGCTCGGCTGCTGGTGGGGAGTGGTTCGGATTCCACGTTAAACTGTAGGTCTTAGGTGGAGTGAAAAGCTTGACCTTCATCAGAATGAACAATTCTGGCGGAAGCTAACGAAAGTTAATCAAAGGTTATATATATATATATATATATATATATATATATATATATATATAATATTAGGGGTGGTCGAAGTTGGTACCAGAAAGCGAATAAACATCCAGTAGTTGTCGTTTCATCTATGAAATGTGAAAATCACAGAGAAATGCATTTTGATAAAAGATCAGAATGCGAATTTAGCTTTTAAGTTTTTAAGTTTTTCTGTTGTCGCTTCATGCATAAAATCCCGTATGCGGCATACGCGCAACCAAAACAAAGCAAACCCAAAATTATTAACTTGTTTTTATAAGCATAAATATCAACGTTTTGCTTGTATTTTTATATAATTATTAATTATGCATCTTTATTAAAAAATAATGGTAAAATATTATATGTCCTCTGACCGTTCACGCTTATTTCTTACATATTGCTATTCGCATTAACACTTTTTATTATGTTTCAGATTTTCCGGTGTAAATAATGCTGAAAGCGAAAACAAGACACCTGACCCGAAAGAAAAGTGAAGAAAAGTAAGGAGGTGGTCCTTGTGAATTATTAATGACCGAACCAAGCACTTACAGGCAGCTGATTCAATACTATTATGACCTTAATCATGTTAACCCTGGCGCAGATTTTTGGGGATTAGTGCAGCAAGTTAGCAAGGATTTAAAATCTATTTGGTCTTCAGTGAATCCAAGGCTGCCTTTGATTAATGACAAATCCAATGACAGAAAGGTTAAAGACCTACTCAATCTTGTGAAAGACATTAATCGCAAGCATGCTGAGGCAAGTGTCAAGCGAAATCTGGATGCTAACTTGGACAAACTTTTCGATATTTCTGCCTGTTCCTGTTCTTTGGATATTTTGCCTTGCAGTGATTCAAGAGTATACTGTAAGAAGGACAAGTGTACTCAAGAACACATCATCTGTGTTTGCCCTCGAAATGCAAAGGTGCCACTTGAAGAAAGAGCGTAACTTCGTGATCAGCGATCCAAAACAGGTCCTAAGGGTGCATACTGCATACCAGCTGTCTTCAGTGGACACAGCTGCTGCCAAAAGAGACAGGAAGGCCAAACAAGGACAGCAACATGTACTAACTCAGGAGGAAGTTGAGCTAGTAGGATCTTTCATACAGCCTACAGAGTTGCCTGGACTTACAAGCAGTTCGTCTGGTGGCGAGGTTAGTTTCCTTTTATTTATATTAATTATATATAAAATAAATAAATAAATTAAATAAATTAAATAAATAAAAAATAAAAATAAATAAATAAAAATAAATAAATTAAAATAAATAAATTAAAATAAATAAATAAACAGAAAACACATTAATATTTTCCATTTATTTTCAGGAAGGAGAAGATGAATGGCAGCCTAGGAAGAGGCCTTCAGGAGACTACAGCCTTTTAAAGTTTCCCAGATATGCTATGGAACTTGTCAGCGGTGAATGTTCATCAAATCTGGGCGCAGCTCTTGGGAATGCCTTGCTCCATGACATCAAACACCTACTGAGACCTGAAGTTGACATCAATCACATCATGATTGACAAGTGGAAATTAGACAGGGCCAAAGCCCAAATTAGGGTAGTTAGTGATGGTGTGGAATCAGAGAAAAAGACACAGCTCATTTGTGTTGGTGTGGATGGGAAGGTTGACGAGAATACCATAACTTACAAAGAAATACACACACTTGAAGGGAAAACTGTTCTCAGAAAGTGTGTTGACGCAGAACATCACCTCACCTTCACCTATGAAGGTGGAAAATCTCCTGGCGCCTACTTGACCCACAGAACAATTCCTGTTATGAGCGCCACTGGTGAGGTCCTTGCTCAGGAGACATTCAGTGTTCTTCAAGAATATAATAGCTTTGAAAGTATCCGAGCCATTCTTCTTGATAATACCGCAACCAACACTGGCTGGAAGAGTGGTTTAGTGGTAAAACTTGAAGAAACTCTGGGGAGGAAACTGCACACTATTGGTTGCGCACTGCATCAGAATGAACTCCTGCTAAAAGCTCTTTTCAAAAAAATGGATGGAGTGACAACTGGCCCAAGAAGTTTCAGCGGACCCCTTGGGCAAAGGTGCGCAGAAGATATCCAGGATGAACCTCAGGTACAGTTTGAAGCTGTGGAAACTCCAATCATTGAAGGGTACATTCCAGAGGAAGTACTGAAAGACCTCAGTCATGATCAAAGGCTTCTGTATGAGTATTGCAGAGGGATCGGATCAGGAAGAGTAGATGACAGATGGGCTGCTTGGAAGATTGGTCCACTTAACCATGCAAGATGGTTAATTCTTGCCATACAACTTCTTTGTTTGTACACAAGAGACAACAGACCAAACCTGAATTTGAAAAAGTTGGTCCATTACATTGTTCGAGTTCATGCTCCTGCATGGTTTGAGATAAAGGCATCCTCTAAGCT
>JAJOZX010003068.1:115000-157500 GCA_023014485.1 Bathynomus jamesi | reverse complement strand
TATGTTAAGAAGAAAACGGATGCTAAGGATATCCTCCCATCAACAATCGACGGGGTGTCTGGGAAGGAAGAAATTGCAAGGTTGTGAAGAACATACTACTCCAACATAGTTATATTCCTAATGAGTTTATGCCGGCAAAAATAAATATGAGGACATTCTGACTGGCGATAATTACAGGCTTATTGCTGTTGACTTCTGCTTCTCAAAAGCTTGATAAACTTATATGATATGATTATTTATAGACATCTAATCAGTTTGGTTTTAAAAGATCTCACTCAACAGATATGTATATTGTTTTGCACTGAAGGAAGTTGGAATTAGAAATGCACTGATAGTAATTCAACTATTTACAGTTATGACGTGGCGTCGTGCTTATTCCCTGATGTCGTTCGCAACGTCAAACATCAGTTCAATAAATTTAAAATCGATATCGATGGTCTGTACAATCTCGTTAACCTAAAATGGATAAGCGAAACTTTGCAAATTTCTGTGAACATTGCTCAGACGTAGTTTGACAAAAATCTTAAAATCCACCCTAAAAAAAAAAAAAAAACCCGCGACTTTTTCAACACCCATTATTTTTGTTTTTAGTGTTTTATTATTGCTATATGCAGCAGGAAGTTTTTTTTTCTGCCATAACAATTTTCATTATATATATTTGGTAGCGAATTTTTATATGGTTGAATATTTTGCAATAATTATGGTCGAAATTTTAAGACATATCTTGCGTTTCAATGAAAATTGCGAGAAATAACTTTAAAGTTTTTATGATTAAAACGAGAAAACACTTCATTAATTTCATGCGATGTCAGAGGCAGACCTCCATTTTCAAGTGATGAAGGTTTGAGGACTTTTCTGTATGGATGGTAATTCATGATCAAATTGCAGACTCCGAATTCGTATTAAATTGTGGCTAACGATCGACGTTCAAAGTGTTGTCAGAGAGAGTTTGCAGTCTCGGAGTTGTCTTGCGAGAATCACAACATAATAGAGGAATATTTTGGTATTATACCGAGATTTCGTCTTTATTTTTGCTGTGGATTTTGAAAAAGAGATCTAGGATGTCGTATAAAGTTTTGGAGCTGATAAATTTAAGTTCTTTCTATCCATTAAGTTTATTATAAATTATTTATAAATTCTGCGCAGATGGTGTTTGGTGGAATTTCATTATGCAATACTGAACTGTATTTCACATATATTACAGTAACACAATTTTATTAAATTAAGGGCATATTTAGTCCTTAAACATACTCGATTAATCAATACGTTATGGTTATGTCATGTATCACTGAGTTTTATTCACTTAACTTCCAATCCAAAATTCTTCCTTTAATAATATATATATTTATATATTATTATACAATACACTGTACATATACTTAATGAGACCTCCTCTTTCTCTTCTTCATTCGATTAAGTGCATAAGAATCTTAATATTTCCCTCTGATTGAATTCCCTATAGAAACGACGAGCTCTCTGATGGAATATCATCCAAATGATTCGCGTCTTTCCAGCTTATGTTAGACTTCTTATAAATCAATATATAACAAGTAAAACCCTGGATACATTCACTCTAAACGATAGTTGATTTTCACTTTAATCAACGTAAATTGCCGAGATTGTGGGTTCTATAGAGGAAATTCGAGGAAATTCGATCAGAAAGGTGTACAACACTAAAAAATAAAATATTCTGAACGCTAGATTGAATGAGACATGAAACAGCTCTCATTTTTTCTGTATTTCACATATACTGTAGTTCATTTGCAAAATAATTTTCACTCACACCGAGTCAAGTGAGCAAATTGTTTTTTAAAGGCACGAAATGAGTTGTAAATTTTCATATCTTTGATACAAAAGAGGTTCATAACCATAAAAAGGTTGTTTTTCCTTTGCATTTAAAAACATTCATTTCCCAAAATAAGATAATTTAGATGAAAAAGGTATTTTGTTAATAATGTTACGACACTTAATCGCGTAATTATTATCTTTTATGCGGTCGTAAATATAAGCGAATACACTTTTTTCTGCGTATTTTCAGTGCATAGTTAATTCAGACTTACTGATCATGGGAAACATTTGAAGAGATTATTACACATTTGCTTAAGAACTTCAGGAGAAATATTCACGCAAAATAGACCAATATTCTTTTCAGTTTGGTCGTTTTGATTTGAGGATTGCGTAATAATTTTAAGGAAACTTCTCCAACAGAATCGTAGAAAAATCTGTTTAAATTAGTGCTCCATTGGATAATTAACTAATGAAACAAAGCGAGGTATTTAATTGAGATATACGGTCCAAAGATTTTTAGCCTCCTTGTATGATGGGGGGCGCAACGGAGAATTTCATCCCAGTTCTCTTTAATGTGAACATTGAAGAAGTTGCGTAATGCGCTTATGCAGCTATAAAAGTGAACGTAAATGTGAAGAAGTAAAATGTTTGAAAGATATCAAGAAATAAATGAAATAGATTCAAAATCTTGACTTTTACTAAAGTCTTCATTTTATTAAACTTTGTGAAATATACATAAGATAATTTTGAATGACGCGTGTATATAGTTAACGTAATACAGGGTGGCCATAAAGTCTGAAAACATAGACTAAATCGTGATAATTCTTTTTCTCCGTTGTACAGTGCTTACAATAAGTCTCGCGCCTCTGTCTCGTCCCAAGCTAGTCTGTTAGGTATAAAATGGGCGGTCCTTATGGCAGCGGAGGTGTGTTCGGATTGGTGCACATAATTGCTCTAACCCCATCAATGACGTCCATTATTACGTCACTTCTGCTACATTTTAGTGTTTAAAATACAAATGATTAAGAAGTAGAATGACCAAGTTTCGGGATGTTGGGATGGTTATGGAACAATCCTAGTCATCATAATATTAGCTGGGCATTACATTATACCGTCTCAATATATACTGTAGACTATAGAGAACGACTAATTCGGAAAATATCCCAAATCATGGCATGATACCTAAGTTATTTTGACGCAGGTCTAAATTATTTGCTCAAATGCAATGATTGATATTAAGTAATTGTTGGGAATTGTTGTCAATATTGTTGTTTGTGATACATATCCTACGTGGAGAATCTAATGATCAAATTCCTCAGTGAACCTCTCACGCGCTCGCATTTCGAGGAAGTCACGGTCGTCTCACTAATAGATATTTTATCCATTGTTTTAAGTGGTAACCTATTTCATCTTATGAAAGTCATTAGTCTAAAGCAAGACTGGTGGGCCGTGAATCAGAGAAATTTGCATTTGATTTGTTCATCGTAATTATTACGTAATATAGTATACTGTATATACTATTATATAAGAGTTTATTGGTAGCATATCATATGACAATTCCCATAAACATGTAATGGCCTCGATGTTGCCAGTTTTTATTTTTTTCCTGAAACTATTACCTTCTCATAGTTTGTTTCAACAATGCATATATTATCATCTCCACGAGCGTAGACATTGCAAGAAAAGATTCTAACTAAAGATAAGTAAAGTTCTTTCATGGTCACAATATATACTTTTATAGATGTCATACATAAAAATATAATAAAATTCTATATTAACATAAATATATATTCGATACACATTTACGTCACGGCTTTAACATCAGTATTTCGCATAGCTTCCTCCGGCATCAATAATTTCTTGCAATCGTTGCGGCATAGAAGAGGCCAGATTGTAGGGAATGTTTGGTGTTCGACGTAAGCTCTCCCAGCTATTCCTCGTGTGAGCTAAAAGTGCTTCAAATGTTCTTTCATTGCGTTGCTCCCATTCGTTAATCATTATTGCCCAAAGGTTTTCAATCGGATTCATATCAGGAGAACGTGGTGGCAGAATTAGATTAATAATCTCTGGCTCCCTTTCCTCCTCCCTTCGAATTCCCCACCCAACCTCGTTTCCTTCGACATAGCAACGCTTACCTCCATCCTCATTCCACTTCCTTCATTAAACCTATTATCGCTTTTACTGTCCCTTCCTTCCATCCTTCAATGCCAGCGTTCTTAAACCTAGCACATAAATTATATAATATGGAATCTAACACCTTAGATCTCTACACATTCATGTTACTTGAAGACGCCTGTGTCTTAGGGGAATCTAAGTGTTGAAAGTGGGCTTGAGGGGTAGTCTATAGATTACTACAGATGACCTTGAACGCTCCAACTATTTAAAAATGATTATTTATTACGCACATCATATGGCATAATACACACATGAATTTAAGTATCTTGGGACCTTTTCCAGTTTGTGTACCGTTTTTCATATAATTTATTTTTGAGAATATTTTTGTTAAAATTAACGAAAATATCACGACTTAACCTAACCAATTATCAAGAGCGTACAGTTGATCTATTAGTAAATAGTAAATACTATTCCAGAAACAAACAATGTTATAATTAATAATAGATCAACTGTACGCCCTTGATAATTGGTTAGGTTAAGTCGTGATATTTTCGTTAGTTTTAACAAAAATATTCTCAAAAAAAAATTATATGAAAAACGGTACACAAACTGGAAAAGGTCCGTATCTTACACTATAGGAATGGAATTGAATCCTACCAGAGTTAAAAAGTCGCAAAATATGATAGATTAGTTTGTATTAAGAGGTTACTAAGAGAAAAGGATTTGGGATAGAGCGGAAGGCAGAGAGTATATTTTCTCGAGTTTCGGTTATTATTAACGTTATATGGATACATTGCCATGCGGTGTGATGACAGAGAGAGAGAGAGAGAGAGAGAGAGAGAGAGAGAGAGAGAGTTACAAGGACAAGAGGAAGCCTCAAAGACCTTTTGGTCCACTCTGGGAGGTTCCTGTTATTAAAAGTTTATTTTTGTTTCAACTATCCTAGCAGTAGTAGAAAACTGGATAGAAAAGTAGAAGGCTCTCTCCCCACCCTCCCTCCCTGCCAGAGGCAGGTACGGAAAAAGGTTGAAGAAAATACCTTGACCCTGGAAAAGTAGCCAAGGAAATTTTACAGGAAAATGGAGAATATATAAATAGCTCTATATTTAGCTTGCTCACAGAGACACCGTGCAAGCGAACTCATGCAGAGTTTTCTTATGTTTTAATCTTAAACTATGAGAGTATTCAGTACTTTGTCTAGCCTATTTTTAAACACATTTACACTTTGACTAGAAACAACCTCTGAGGCAAGTTGGTTCCAGATATTAACTATTTTATACGAAAAGAAATTTCCGCAGACAGAGGTCCTAAATGTCTTTAATTCCAGTTTAAACCCATTATTTCTTGTCGGATTGGCATTAAGTGAGAATAATTTTCTGTAATCTACCCTGTCTATTCCTTTGAGCATCTTGAAGACTTTAATAAGCTGACCCCGCAACCTCCTCGTCTCTAAGCTAAACAGATTTAGGCGCTCCAATCTCCGTTGGTAGCTTTGCACTCTCATTGAAGGGATCAATTTTGTAGCCCTTGCTTGTACTCTTTCTAACCTTTCTATATCCTTCCTGAGGGATGGAGACCAAAACTGCGCACAGTATTCCAGTTGCGGTCTGACTAGAGAATTATAAAGAGACATTACAGTCTCCTTGTTCCGAAACTGGAACTGTCTTTTAATATAACCTAATAATTTTAAGGCCCTCTTTTTGACTTCTGCACAGTGCTTCGACGGTTTCAGATCGTTGCTGATATAGACTCCCAAGTCTTTCTCTAGATCGGTCTCAGTCAAGTTCCTTCCCAAGAGAGAGTAATCGGTCTTTGGGTTTTTATAACCTATGTGCATTACCTTACATTTGTCCAAGTTGAATGGCATCTGCCAAGTAGCAGACCATTCGCCCAACCTGTCAAGATCATTCTGAAGCATTCTTACGCCCTCCTCAGTACCTACACTACTTCCTAATTTCGTATCGTCTGCAAATTTGGAGATTGCACTTAGAAGCCTGACGTCTATATCGTTAATATAGATGATAAAAAGTAAAGGACCCAGCACGGAACCCTGTGGGACACCACTGGTGACGGGCGCCCACTCCGAAGCCACTCCATTTATTACCACTCTCTGCTTTCTATCTTTTAACCAATCCTCAATCCAGTTGGAAACAAGCCCGGTGATTCCTAGTCCTTTGACTTTAGCTACCAATCTAGCGTGAGGGACTTTGTCAAAGGCTTTTTGAAAGTCGAGATACACTATATCTATTGCCCTACTTGCATCGTACAGTGTATGCATATTATGGAAAAACTCTAACAGGTTTGTCAGACAGGATCTATGTCGCCTAAATCCATGTTGAGAATAAAAAATTAGATTGTTAGATTCAAGGTGATACACAATACGTTTTGTAATGATGGATTCCAACAGTTTGCCGACAACTGATGTTAAACTGATTGGGCGATAATTACAAGGATTTCCCCTATCACCCTTTTTAAAGATAGGTGTTACATTTGCTAACTTCCAGTCGGTTGGAACTTTCCCTAACTCGATTGATTGTTTGAATATGGTTACTAAGTCGTCAACAACATTGTGGCTAACCTCTCTTAATACCCTTGGAAGAAATAAGTCAGGACCAGGTGATTTGTATTTATTCATCTTATCAATTAATTGCTGTACCTCATTTCTCGTAAAACTTATGGTCTCTACAGGATTGTCACCATCATATGTAATCCGAGGACTTGGCACTTCTATTGTGTCTTCCTCCGTGAAGACTGTAACGAAGAACTCGTTTAACGTATTAGCTATATATTTATCACCGAATTTCAGTACGCCATTTCTATCTTTTAAGGGGCCTACAGAATTTTTAATTGGCTTTCTGCTATTAACATGGGCAAAAAATTCTTTAGGGTTAACTTTACAGAGTGAGGCAACTCTAGCTTCTTCATCACGTTTGGCTGATCTAATTAAGGACTTAACCCTCCTACGTCGGTTTATATAGTTTTCTGAATTAGTGTGGTTGAAATGCGACTTAAGTAGTTTGTAGGCTCTATTTCTTCCCGTAATAGCCCTCCTAATTTCATTGTTAAACCATTTCGGTGACTTTGTTGACAAGGAAACCATTTTAGTGGGTATAAAAGTGTTCTGTAATATTCTAAATTGATCCCTATATGAGCTCCAGGTGACATTGACATCCTCACTTATTAGAACTTTAAGTGTATCTAAACTACTTCGGAAGCTTTCAAAATTTGCTCTCGAGAAATCCAGTCTTTCACGAGTCTTTTCGCGTGTATTGACTGGAATCCTGAGGTCAAGCCTAATCAAATTATGATCGCTGTTACTTAAACTTTCACCAATAGTCAGGTTAGAGACTAGGTCATCTTCGTTCGTGAATATGAGGTCTAGTTTATTATTACCCCTAGTAGGCCCATCAACCCATTGACTTAATAAGTTATCATCGGCAAATTCCAACAGTCTTGAGCCCTCAGCATCAGCTGTTTTGTTTTCCCAATTTACATTACCACAATTAAAATCACCAAAAATCACACTGATCTTATTATTCACTATTCTACTTAATTGGTTATACAAGTTTATATCCTTATCCACAGGGTAGTGAGGTGGGCTATATACTAGAAGTAGCTGCACTACTTTATTATTTAGGTTTAGATCAATTCCCAACATTTCATGAGCAGATACGATATTACTGTTTACTGGGTGCAGGGAGTCCCGAGCATACAAAAGTACACCGCCGCCTTCCCTTCCGTTCCTATCTTTGTGAAACATTTTGTAACCTACCATTTCAAACTCTCCTACAAAATCCCTTGATTCAGAATGAATCCAGGATTCCGTTATTCCGATGATATCAAAGTTCTCAGTTTTGACAAGCGCTATAAATTCCATTAGTTTGTTTCTAATTGACCTAGCATTGAAGAGCACAGTTTTGAGTGATTTTAAGTTGTGGTTTTTCCTAACTGGCCTGAGTCGTTTCCCGACGCAGTTGAACTAACTACTGGGGGAGTGGGACTAACTGATGTTTGAAGGGGACTAACTGCTGGGGGAGGGGGCTAACTGTTGGGGAGGGGGGCTAACTGCTGGGGGAGGGGGGCTAACTGCTGGGGGAGGGGGACTAACTGGGGGGGGGGGACTAACTGCTGGGGGAGGGGGACTAACTGCTGGGGGAGGGGGACTAACTGCTGGGGGAGGGGGACTAACTGCTGGGGGAGTAGGTTTAACTGTTTGGGGAGCAGGATCAATTGCTGGTTTGGGGGGTCCTAGTTTAAAAAGATTGTACAAATTAATGTTCAGTAAATCCCCATACTTCTTTTTCCCCTTCTGGTTAAAATGAATCCCATCCGAACCAAAGTATTCCCCATTTCCGTAGAATGTAGGCCAAAAATCGACAAACTTTAGGCCTTTTTCATGACACATGCGTTTAACTCTTTTATTTATGCCAATGGCTTTACTTAGAATCAGAGCTGGGCACTTGCGTTTTTTTGCGCGTTTTTTTGCGGTACTGCGGTACTGCGGTACTACTACCGCACTACCAAACCGGTACCGCATAACGCAGTACCGCAAAGGATCGCTGAAAGTACAGCAGTACCGCTACCGCATTCAAATTTCCCGCGGTACTTTCCGCGGTACCGACCAACACGGTAGTACCGCAGTACCGTAGTACCGCAAAAAAAACCGCAAGTGCCCAGCTCTGCTTACAATATAGTCACTAGCACGCATTCGAGGGAGAATTCCTACTACCATACCCATGTCTGTCCTATCCCTAACCTTGTAGGTTAGGTTCTTAAATTCTTTTATAATGGACTCTGTCTGCCCTCCTGTCCCTCTCAGAGAGAGAGAGAGAGAGAGAGAGAGAGAGAGAGAGAGAGGAGAGAGAGAGAGAGAGAGAGAGAGAGTACCTCAAAAGGCCTTGCGGCCCATACCGAGGAGGTACCATTGGCAACGGGTGCCAGGGAAAATTTTGTACACGCTCAAATAGTGTGCAAGATTTGGTCTAACCTTTTCTTGAACTGATCCACAGAGGAACTGTTCACAACTTCCGAAGGTAACCTGTTTCATGTGTCACAGATCTTATACGTAAAGTAATTCCCACACACACTAGTCCTAAACCTTTTCAAATCCAACTTCCAACCATTGTTACGAGTTGGGTTATCATTTAAACTAAACATACTTCTAAAATCGACATCGTTGAACCCGCGTAAGAGCTTGAAAACCCCGATCAGTTGACCGCGCAGCCTCCGAGTTTCAAGCGAAAACAAGTTCAGGGCGCGTAACCGTCGATTGTAACCCATATGCCTAACGGAAGGGATTAACTTTGTGGCCCTCGCCTGCACTCGCTCCAGCCTCTCAATATCTTTCCTGAGGGTGGGCGACCAGAACTGCACAGCATACTCCAGGTGCGGCCGAACAAGGGAATTGTACAGTGAGAGCACAATCTCCTTGTTCCGAAACTGAAATTGCCTCCTGATATAACCCAATAGTTTCTGGGCTTTCTTTTCCACCTCTACACACTGTTTCGTAAACTTAAGGTCGCTGCTAATTAGCACACCCAAGTCCTTTTCTAAATCAGTCACCTCGATATTACTACCCAACATCGAGTAGTCCGACTTGGGATTGGCGTAGCCAATGTGCATCACTTTGCATTTACCCAAGTTAAACGGCATTTGCCATTTTTCGGACCACTCTCCTATCCTACCTAGGTCCGCACGCAGTTCCTCGATCGCTTCGGGCGTCCCAACATTGGCCCCAAGCTTGGTGTCATCAGCGAATTTGGCGATCCGACTGACGATGCCACCGTCGATATCATTTATGTAAATGATAAACAACAGTGGCCCCAAAACGGAACCCTGAGGAACCCCACTAGTGACCGAGGCCCAACCCGAACTAGCCCCTTTAATTACCACCCTCTGCCGCCTATTCCTCAGCCAGTTTTCAATCCACCTACCTATTTCCCCACCGATACCCAGCGCGCGCACTTTCGCCATTAGCCGGCGGTGAGGTACCTTATCAAAGGCTTTCTGAAAGTCGAGATAAAGTATATCAATCGCCCTACTCTTATCGTACTCACTCAACATGACGTGGAAAAACTCGAGCAAGTTGGTGAGACACGACCTATGCCGTCTAAACCCATGTTGGGAGTCCCCAAGCAGCTTGTAGGAATCCAAATGGTCAACGATCCTATCAGCTATTATCCTTCTAATAATTTACCTACAACTGAAGTGAGACTAATGGGACGATAGTTCCCTGGACTTTCGTGATCCCCTTTCTTAAAGATAGGGGTCACGTTGGCTTCCCTCCAGTCACCAGGCACCTGGCCCATCTCCAACGATTTGTTGAAGACTGTAGCCAGGTGGGGAGCCACCTGGTCGCGCACTTCTCGCAACACTCTGGGGAGAAACTGGTCTGGCCCAGGAGCCTTAAACGCGCTCAGTTTGTCTATTCTATCGGCAACGACTGTCGCGGTACATCTAACACTATCCAGGCCAGCACCTTCGTGCCTCACGCCTGGCTCGGGGATGACGCGGGTATCCTCCCTGGTGAACACTCCCGCAAAGTACTCATTAAGCACATTAGCGATGTCCGCGTCGGAGGTCCGCAGAACGCCGCTTCCGTCCTTTAAAGGACCTATCATGCTTCTAATGGGCTTTCTACTATTAACATAACTGAAGAACTCCTTAGGGTTCCCCTTGCAGAGGCTTGCCACCCGTAGTTCTTCGTTACGTTTCGCTAGCCTAACCTTCGCCTTCACTTCCCTACACAGGCGGACATACGCTTCAGTGTTCTCGTGGGAACGATTGGCCTTCGCCCTCCTATACGCTACTTTCCTATTTCGGATAGCCAAGCGATGTCACGATTGAACCACTTAGGCTGCGTTGAAGCAGGGTGACCGGTTTTGAGGGTATGGCAGCAGACTGCAGCACCATAAACTCGTCCCGGAATGCACTCCACACTCCCTCAACATCGCCGCCGACCTCTAACCCCATCTCACTACGCTATCCCTGAGGCTAACAAAGTTCGCCCGCCGGAGATCGAGCTTACTGCCTCTCGAGTTACTACGCTTCACCCGAGGGACGCGCACACGGAACCTAATAGACCGTGATCACTCCCGCCCAACGATTCGTCAACGGTGAGGCCAGTGACGAGGTTGTCTTCGGTCGTGAATACTAAGTCTAGAACGCTTTCGCCTCGTGTAGGCTCGTTGACCCACTGAGTGAGGAAGTTCTCATCAGCAAAGTCAACTAGCCTCCTCCCTTCAGCATCGGCAGTCCTGTTTCCCACTTTATGCCGCGACAGTTGAAGTCTCCTAAAACTACACACACCCTATCCCTAGCAGGCTACTGAGTTCGGTGTACAGGGCTGTATCCTCCTCGAGGAGGAGATGCGGAGGTCTGTACACCAAGATTAACCTATAGTTCGTCCCCCACGTTCAGATCGACGCCAAGCAGCTCCCGTTCCGACGGAACTGGCAGTCAACCGGACTCAACGTGTCCTGACGTATATTAGTACCCCACCCCCCTCCCCACGGGTGCGGTCTTTGCGAAACATTCTATACCCGGGAATTTCGAACTCCCCAACGTAGTCCCTACGATCAGTATGAATCCAGGACTCGGTGATAGCAACGATATCCTGGTATTCTGATGCTAAGAGCGCCCGTAGCTCGCAAAACTTGTTCCTAATTGACCTAGCATTAAAAAGCATTGCACGGAGGGAGCCTTCCCTATTCTGACCGCCCCCTAGCACGACCCGTTTCCCGAACAGCCAGGGCTGTCGGGAGTTGAAGAGCCCCTCACTAACGAGGGGGCAACTTCCGCAGGAGACTGAGCCCCC
The DNA here is from genome assembly GCA_023014485.1 of Bathynomus jamesi. NCBI lineage: Eukaryota > Metazoa > Arthropoda > Malacostraca > Isopoda > Cirolanidae > Bathynomus > Bathynomus jamesi. The sequence continues at coordinate 145,781 of JAJOZX010003068.1, read as the reverse complement.
TCCAACGTAGGAGGAGGGTCACCCACCTGTACTTCGACGCACCCTTCAGTTGAAGGTACGTCCGCCACCGGCTCATCCTCATCTCTCCCCGGTGGGGGCCCATCATCTCTCCCCGGACTCGACCTCACCATTCTGTATAGGTGCCGGTCGAGCAGCGCGCCTAGCACACCTTTACCCTTGTTATTGAGGTGGACACCATCCCTCTGGTAAAGGTCCCACCTACCCGAAAATGCATCGAAGGGGTCAATAAACTTCACGCCCAGCGGAACGCACAAGTCTTGTACCCTCTCGTTGATGCCAATGACCTTACTGAGCGCGTGGTCACTGGCATTCATTCGCGGTAAAATACCCATTAACATTCCCCTGTCTGTCTTCAGTTTTAGATCATCCGCAAGAGACATGATCTCGGTGATGATCCCTTCTGTAAGACCTACCCCACCGCCTTTGAGGAACAGGTCATTGCCACCAGCGTGGACAACGATCGCAGTCCTCCGACTAGCCACGCGCACCTTCTCTACCTCCTTCCTTAAGTGCGCCGTTCCCCGCCCAGGTAAGCACCTTACCTTCCTCCCATCCCGGTTTGCAGAAGCAAAGTACTTCTCCTGGCCCCTGATCTGCGAGTCCCCAATCAAAACGGTGTCTTCCTCCTTCGAGCACAGGAGACTAAAGCGGTTAGAGGTCTTGACAGGGGCAACTGGGGTCTCAGGCTTCGGCTTCGCAGCCTTCTTGCCCGAGACCTTTCGAAACCCGTACCCACGCAGTTACACCACCCGACCCACCCCGACTGGTAGCTACATCCTTCGGTTTCTTTGGGCCATCAGTAGGCCCCTTCCCACCCTTTTTCTTCATTGGCCCCTTCCCACCTTCTCTATCGATCCCTTCCCACCCTTCTCTATCAGCCCCTTCTTTGCGCCCTCCCTTTGTTCTAGATACTTAATCTTACAGTTTAATCTGCTGGTGTGTTTTTAATTTGATCTTGTCCACTGGGTTGGATTTCCAGTGCTACGACCCTAGCTTCAAGCTTTTTTACTAATTCCTTTAGCTCTTTAACTTCCTTTTCGTGGTTGTCTCTAAGTTTACAAAACAAACATACACTAAGGGATGTGATATCGCTGATACTACCCTCAGGGAAGTCAACGCACCAATGATTAACTTTACATTTAAATCATTCTGCTTTCAATTTAGCTGGCCCTGCCATATTTTCTCTTTTTTTTTTTTTTTCTGAATACTCTGAATAAGATAAAGCGTTCTAGCAATGAAAACTATCCAAAAACGTTCTGACCAGTATATAAAAAGGGGGGGGGGGTGAATTCATCCCGCGCGTAGACGCATCCACCTATTTGCAAGTGACGTTCATCCCTTCCAGAAGACTACACCTCTCCTGCTGCCGCACCGACCAAAGGTCTCCCCAGGGCCGGACAGTCCCAAACGTGTCGCAGCTACCAACTGACAAACACTCGCGACGTCACGGATTTTCCGCCAGGAGCGACAGCGAGATGCAGCCCCTTACTAAGTCTTACTAGTCACTCACAAGCGGCCAGACTCTTAGAATCCAGTGTTCAAGGGATATCCCACCAGACCCAGAGGCTACGCCCGAGACTTTACGCTGGCCTGGCAGCCAGCTGGGCAGTAAAGCTCTCTCACCTCAGAGCAGTACAGCCAAGCACCATCAATTGGTCACCAAAGAACGGTCGCAGGGGGCTGGTCAGGCAATTACGCGTTAGGAATGGGCTTAACGGGGCACTAGCCACACTCCATTCATCGCGCCCCTACGCCTGGGACCCCTCCATCCTAGTCTCTCACAACCTACGAGCGTTAAATGGTGTTATTTATAGAGGTTCCAAAGCCTCTCTTCCCACGCATGAGGTAGCAGTAGGGTCCTAATAGTAAAAGAAGAGAAAAACTTAATACTAAAGAAAAGTTTTTTTTTTTTTTTTTTCAGTCAGAGGAGAACAACCTTAACGTAAGCTAAAAGGACAGAGTAGGGATGGGATGGGGTCCTAGTAACCCACGGGACGGGATTGTGCAAAATACTTTACCCGCCCTCCCGAAAGAGAGAGAGAACCTAAAGGAACTGGCAGCCAATTTCTCTAGAATCCCATGACTCGGGACCGGAGGGCTGTCACACCCCAAGTATAAAGTTTACAACATCCAGAAGAAATGTGATAACCTTTATACCCCCTGCGGAGAGAGAGGATGGAGAGAGAGAGAGAGGATGGAGAGAGAGAGAGCGTTATCTCCTGCATACTCTATATATATCTATATACAGTATGTCTATATATATAAATAGATAGAGTGATCGACACAATGATAATGTGGACGTCATTGATGGGGTTAGAGCAATTATGTGCACCAATCCGAACCCACCTCCGCTACCATAAGGACCGCCCATTTTATACCTAACAGACTAGCTTGGGACGAGACAGAGGCGCGAGACTTATTGTAAACACTGTACATATTAAATTTATTGACATTTTGGTATTCCCACCAATCTTTCACTGTTAGGTGGGGCAATATACTATCCGAGTGTTTTGGCTCCTCTTGCGGGGTGAGACAAGGCTCCTTGCTCTCCCCTATGCTGTTTAATGTGTATATTGACGGATTAATTGCTTCACTTAATGAGGCAACAGTAGGATGTTGTATAGATAACATAAGGATAAATAACTTAGTTTATGCCGATGATATGGTGTTAATAAGTCCCCCTGTTAAAGGTCTGGATCGGCTACTAAATGTCTGCGAAGTGTATTCGCAGAAACATGATATTCTTTTTAATGTTACAAAAACTAAGGTTATGCAATTTCATCCTAAAAGCTGTAATGGTGAAGTAATTGAGGAAGTACAAGAGTTTAAGTATTTGGGTCAAACTATTAACAGCTCCTTGAGTGATGACTCGGATATAAGAAAACAATCTCGAAGCCTGTGTGCTAAAGCGAATATGACCATAAAGAACTTTCGTTTCTGTACAAGTGAAGCTAAATAGACACTCTTTCGTACTTTCTGCAGTAATATATACGGTCAGCAACTCTGGGTGAATTATAAAAAAGGTTCTGGCAGAACCCTAAATTTGCTGTACAACAGGTCTTTTAGACTCTTACATAAATTACCTCCGAGATGCTCAGCTTCGCAAATGTTTGCTACCCGCAATGTTCCGAGCTTCCCGAAGGTAACAAGACGTGCTCAACACAGTCTAATGCAAAGAATTAAAAAATCAACCAACCCGATCATCCAAGCTATCCATGAGTCCTGCCATTTATCCTCTAAGCTATGGACTTCTGGTACGAAAAGTATGTCTGTAGCTCCACTTAACTTCGACAGTGCAGTATTATTTCTAATCAATTGTATATATTTTTGTCCTTAGTGTATGAACTGTCATTGTATTAATAATATTTGTCATATGGACTATAGGCTGCCAATAAACCTTTTCATTTTCATATATATATGCGCATCGGTGGTGTAGTGGTTAGCGTTGCTGACTAAGAATCCATCGACCCCGGGTTCGAGACCAGGTGATGGCAGCTGGCGAGCAGCCAAACCCAGCTGTTCATCCTTCCACACAATAAAGAAAGTGGTTGGTAGATAAATGGGTACACTGGGTAGCCTAGTGGTTAAGACGCTGCGCTGCTGGTGGGACGTGGTTCGGATTCCACGTTAAACTGTAGGTATAAGGTGGAGTGAAAAGCTTGATCTTCGTCAGATGAACAATTCGGGCGGAAGCTAACCAAAGGTTATATATACAGGGTGTACATAAAGTCAGGATCTATTTTTGTGAAGCACTTGGAAATTATATGGAATTCAATCATAAAATGATAAAGTGGTAACATTTATTAAATAATTAAGAGTAGGATTCGACGTGACGCCCATCAGTATCCCTGCACAGCTCAAATCGTTCCGCAGCATTTCTAAACACATTCTGGAGCATTTGCGGGGTTATGTTATCTGCAGCAGTTCGTATACGTGTACGTAAGTTTTCAAGACCCGTAATCTTCGTCTGATAGACGTGCGATTTGATAAAGCCCCATGCAAAGAAATCCAAAGGGGTTAAATCTGGTGATCTCGCTGGCCAAGGTCTGTTGCTTCCGCGTCCGATCCAGCGATTGGAAAACGTCCATTTAGATAATCCTGAACAATTTTGGCATAGTGACAAGGAGCACCATCATGGTGATAGACGACGGGGATAGGATGTTAGTACCGTCGTCTATCAATATGATGGTGCTCCTTGTCACTATGCCAAAATTGTTCAGGATTATCTAAATGGACGTTTTCCAAATCGCTGGATCGGACGCGGAAGCAACAGACCTTGGCCAGCGAGATCACCAGATTTAACCCCTTTAGATTTCTTTGCATGGGGCTTTATCAAATCGCACGTCTATCAGACGAAGATTACGAGTCTTGAAAACTTACGTACACGTATACGAACTGCTGCAGATAACATAACCCCGCAAATGCTCCAGAATGTGTTTAGAAATGCTGCGGAACGATTTGAGCTGTGCAGGGATACTGATGGGCGTCACGTCGAATCCTACTCTTAATTATTTAATAAATGTTACCACTTTATCATTTTATGATTGAATTCCATATAATTTCCAAGTGCTTCACAAAAATAGATCCTGACTTTATGTACACCCTGTATAGTGGCCTACGCATCACCAATATGATGCGCCTAGAGCAGTGGTTCTTAACCTTTTTACTACCATGCTCCCTCTAGGAATTGGTCCTTCCCTCCACGCCCCCCTTGCATCAAAATAACATTCTCTCCCAGATTTTATGCTCTCGTTAAGAGAATAACAAATACAATTGAGAAATTCCTGTTTTTCCCCAAGGAATCGCGCCCCCCCTGGAAATTACCGACGGCCCCCTAGGGGGGCGCGCCCCCCCGGTTAAGAACCACTGGCCTAGAGAGTAGGCTTACTATAATTTCTAAATTAAATTGAAATGACTAATTATGGTCACCAGTTCGGGACGCAGCCCAAACAAACTATTTAATAAGGAGAGAGAAATTACTCTCTCTTTTATTTTATATATATATATATATATATATATATATATATATATATATATATAAAACATATGTATTTATCTATATGCAAACAAGTTTTCAGACTAAAATATCAAATAATTCAAATTCTATCAACAATTAACGAAAGAGTATGAATTTTCTACTTAACATGCAAAAATTATTAAACCTTTTTAATATTTTTTTATGAAAATAATTTTTAACGTAAAATTTACCCAACTTATTAAAAACTTGTTCGAAATGCTTTCCTTCCATTTCAATAACTTTTTTTATTCTTGGCCGAAATATGGGAGAACTTAGCAGAGCGAGTCTACAGGACTAGGATAGAAGATGTCGCACATTTACTGCGAGATCATCACTGAAAAATGGGAAGAGCTTCCACAGAAACAAGTAAATCGAGCCATAGATGAATTCCGGCCAAGAATAAAAAAGTTATTGAAATGGAAGGAAAGCGTTTCGGACAATTTTTTTAATAATTTCAGGTAAATTTTACGTTAAAAATTATTTTTATGAAAAAATATTAAAAAGGTTTAATAATTTTTGCACGTGAAGTAGAAAAATCATACTATTTTGTTAAATGTTGATAGAATTTGAATTATCTGGAAAAAAATGCGGGAGTGAGACCCGCAAATTTTGGTTAATTGGGTGGTTCTTATATGTATAAGAACCACCCAATCAACCAAAATTTGGGGGTCTTACCCCCGCATTGTTTTCCTATTAATATAAAACGTGTACCAAAGAAATTTTATTAAAATCAATTAATATTTAGGGGGGCCTCATAAGCAACCACCCTACTAGGCCAAATTTACTATGCTTTGAGTCCTAAAATGTTTAGTTCAATTCAATTTCTAATTATTCAGTAGTCAATGTCTATTTTAGTTTATGCTGTTCTTTAACTGCTGCTGTTTGCCCTTATAATGGAACGCTAATAAAAAATTCGCGTATTTATGTTTCAATAATTAACTAAATTTGAGTCCTTGTGCGGGACCAATAAGAATATTTATAATTACTTGAGATTTTGCACATTTTGTTTTTTTGTCAAATGGAATATATTGAAGGGGTGAGACGGTGAAATTTGCAATTTCAAAAAATAAGGGCCACCCTAATATATATATATATATATATATATATATGTGTATGTGTGTGTGTGTGTGTGTGTGTGTGTGTGTGTGTGTGTGTGTGGCAAAGAGGCGAGCAATACATATTAAATTGCGTAGAAATCTGCAACTAAATTTAAAACATTCTAAAATTAACACATACGTGTTTAAAAAAATCATAAAATATTGCAAGGAATATTTAGATTGAATACCAAACGAGGTATCATCGACATATTGAGTAAACGAAATGAAGGCATTCATATCTAGAATCAATAACAGTAATAATGGAAATTATACACATGTGTGATTCGAAATGGTCATCAGTATGCATGCCAGAAAGCGTTTTAATTGGAGTGTTAAGTGTCAGACGCGACCGTGGTCGAGTCTGAACTTAACACGAAAGGAATGTATATTCTAGTCCATCTGGTCGACTAATCTGTATTTTTGTGACGTTCAAACGACGCGATATCTGTCACTTTGAAGACATTGAGAGAGAGTGTTGACAGTTTAATTTGATAAAAGTTGGATGAAGTGAGAAAGAGTGACGTCTGACACTACAAACGCTCAAAATGAATTGCATTCTGCAATAGTATTGTGGCAGTGTAATATATATATGTATATATATATATATATATATATATATATATATATATTATTTGTGTGCGCGTGCGTGTGACAAATTATGCCACAATTTCCAAAAAAATATTTTTTGCGTGCACACAACACACTTCCAGTGTCACTCTTTTCGAAATTACCTGGCGGATCTTCGCAGTTTAATCTGTTAATTTTTCTTTAACGATCGTACCGTGATTGGAGCGAACTATTTTGACATGCTACATAAGTTTTCTTCTCCAACTAACCGCTATTGATGTTGATACGAGGAGTGTAATCTTTCAATAAGATGCCGTTGGTGTTGGCAACTTTTCATATACAACCTTCCCTCAGCGCTAAATAGGCCGCCGTGGACCGATAGCATGGCCAACTCGATTACCAGACTTAACCCTCCTTTGGATTTTTATTAACAGTAAGAATTAATATGATCTAAAGCTATGGCCAAAGGTTTTTTCCATTATTTGATTAATTTTAGGTTTGTGTTTTAAATATAATTAACTTTTTTAGCAACAATTTAAAAAAAATTCAGGTTTTGTGAGGGCTCGATGCTCCATTGTTTGGGAAGGTGAGTAAACACGTTAAACAAAAACACGAACTCCTTAAAATACATATTGCATCACTGTATCTGTATATAAACAAAGCCAGAATAAAAGAATAAAAGCGAGTGCCACTGAAACAGAAAATATTTCCTTTTGGGTCATAAAATGTTGTGTATATATATCATATATTATGTATGTATATATATTAGTGATGTAGGTCACATCCGCATCCGCATCCGCGGAACATCCGCACATTTCTCGCATCCGCATCCGCACCCGCATCCGCACTTTGGACTGCGGATGTCGTGCGGATGTGGACCGTTGAGATAAAATGTCATTAATAAGCGGAAATTATCAAATTCTACTATATTAATAGAACTAGTTCATTGTGCGCAAAAGTGATGCAAGCGACAAGACGAGAGGCTGTTCTTGTATGAAGTTACTCTCTTACAACCTACTTAGATCCACGTTACAAAGCTAAGTTATTTTCACCTAGTACATTAGAACGAGTTAAATCATCACTTGGCAAAGCAGTTGAAGAGCTTCAATCTCTTGAATCTGTCGCTTCGCCACCCACCAAAAGAATAAAAGTTTCAGTGACAGAACCAACACCTTCAACAAGCAAATCTATCACAGAATCTGTCTCTCAGTTTCTTGAGTCAAGCAGCAATGACGAGACCTACGCGATGTCAAAAGATGTAGTAAAAATGATCGAGAGCTATCACCAAGAAAAACGCCTGGCTGCATGTGACAATCCTATTAGTTGGTGGAAAAATACGCAGAATATCTATCCATACTTGAGTAAACTTGCAAAGAAACATTTAGCCTGTCCTCCAACAAACGTACCAAGCGAGAGATTATTTAGCAGTGCTGGATTAATATATGATGAAAAGAGAAACAGACTGGCAGCAGAAAAGGCAGAAAAATTAATGTTCCTTAAGCATAACCTTCCTATAATTAAGTTTGAACATTAAACGATGAACATCTTAGTTTACTTTATTTTAATTACTCATTTATAAATATGCCTAATAAAACTTTAAACTTAATATAAATAGTTATCAAGCTAATTAAAGATCTCTTTCTATAAGGGTGGAGGTTGGGGAAAGAGGTCGGTGTGGTGCATTTGAGTTGGGTTCACGTCCCGCATCCTGGTACACAATTATGGTTTCTAATTGTGGCTGAAACTCAACAAAATATAACGAATTTATTTGCAGACGAATTCACTAATTGATTTCTATATTAGTTAGATGCTTGATATTATTTTATATGTTCAGAGAAAAGTACAGCAATTATTGTACAATTAATCAATTATACTACATTATAGCTACAGCTCTCTCTATATAATAACTTATTATATACGTTAAACACAACAAATCTCGAATATATCCTAAAAAATAACAAAAATGTAGACATCCGCATCCGCATCCGCGGATGTTGAAATCAAACATCCTCATCCGCGGATGTGAAAAAAATGACATCCGCTACATCACTAATATATATATATATATGCTGCAAACTCACAAGAAAAAAGAAAAACGATTCCAAGGCCTTTCGTGTATTCAGAGCTACACCTCGTCAGGGAATGAAGAGAGAAGGTAAGATGCCCATAAATATATACAACGTAGCGGAAACCAAAGCAATTAGCACATACTTAACAAGAGTTAATGAGAGGCAAAAGGAATTTTAACATGATGATGTCAATTTTATACATTCCCGCACTGTTATTGAAATTGTTTTTGAAATGAATAAATGCACATTCTAGAATATTTTTTCTATTATATCTCTGTTTTCAACAAGCGCTTTAGAACTATCCCACTTGATGCTGTGATTACATCTATACATATGGTTAAACAAAGCATTGGAATTATTAGCTGTTCTACACGCATATTTATGCTGTTTTACCCTAATATCTAACGTTTTACCCGTTTGGCCTATATACACTGAGCTACATTGTGTACATCCGATCGAATACACACAACCAACAACATTTTCCGGGCTATTCTTTATTAGGCGTGCTTTAACAGTATTATTATACTTAAAGACTACATTGATGCCAATTGCTTTAAGTAAAGTCGGAAGATATTGAAAATTAACATGGTAAGGTAGGCAAAGGATATTTTTACGCTGAAATTCCTTTACAGTTACATTATTATAATACCTGTTCTTGGCTTTCTTAAGACAGTTATCTAAAAATGAAATAGGATAACATAATTTAGTACCAATATTCATGATATTGCATAACTCGGAATCTAAAAATTCAGGACTGACAACTCTCAATGCTCTAAGAAACATAGCAGAGAAAATAGAGGATTTAATCGAGGGATGATGGTCAGAATAAAAATGCACATAAGAGTTATTATCAGTAGGCTTGCGATAGACTTCAAATTTGAACTGATTAGAGCATCTCCAACTTTTTAGATCCAGAAAAGATCGGCTTCCATCATTTTCTTTTTCAACTGTGAACTTAATAGATAGGACTAAATTGTTGAGCCTACCAAGAAATAAGTCAACATCCAAATTATTAGGCCAAAGGCATAAAATATCATCTATATACCTGTACCAAACCAGGTTAAAATTAACAATCGAAAGCAAAATTCTACTTTCAAAAAATTCCATATATAAATTAGCTAGTACTGGTGAAAGGGGATTTCCCATCTCCAATCCAAACGACATAGCAGAAAACTTATTTTCAAACTGAAATTTAGACTCACTAGCAACACACACACACAACACACACACACACACACACACACACACAGGAGAACAGAAAAAACACTGTCATCAGACCACCTGCCCATCATCATTACAACACGTTCTACACTCTGCCCCAACAGCCTTAGGCACACTTACAGAAATTACAAGAAAGCTGATTGGGAAAGTTCAAAATACAGACTGAGGAACAATTCACCACATTAAACAGCACATCCATCATAAACATCAATACAACACTCAAGACATTTAATCAGATCATCAATAATGCAAACAAATACATACCCAAAGGCAACATTAAGAAATAACCCAAATTACACTAGAGAAATGGCCCACCTCATAAGGCAACGTAACAACCTCAAACATAACACACAAACACCACACACAGAAGCCATAAAACAGCAGATACAACAGCTCAACACAGAAATAAAAAACAAACTTAAAGGCACTAAAAGGCACAAACTTTGGACACCAGCAGGAAACAACAACACTCATATACAAACAATATATTCGCTCAGTTATGGACTATGCTAGCCCATGCTGGGCACCCATTATCTCAAACACACACACAAAAACCTTACAGACAATACAAAACAACGCACTTCGTATCATTACAGGATGTACTCAAACAACACCAATAGAACACCTGCACACAGAAACAAAAATACTGGAAGTTAGGGAACATTTAGACATGAGGGGAACACAATTCGTGACAACAACGAAAACTAACCCACAACACCCTTGCCACTACATGTACAATCATGCACCAACACCTCGCACCATTAAGGTAACACCAGAGAGACATTATAATCAAATACTCCACTCCATACCACGCCCCACAGACATCACACAGTACAGAAAACACACACACACACACACACACACACACACACACATCTAACCCACAAAGCACTGACACGACTCGGTCCGAATGCGGTCCTAGGTGCGAAGCTGCCACCCATTGACAGGACAGAGACCAGCCTTACCAGATCGGATCGAGTTAACTTAGCACGATTCCGATGTGGAAATCACCCCAACTCACAGATATATAAACACAGACTAGACAACTCCACAGACGACCCCTGCCACCACATACCACAAAAAATTGAACACATTATGACAGACTGTACCGCTCTAGCACAACAACGAACACAACACAACATCACTAGTGCGCTGAACCTCTGGTCCGCTCCAGAGAGGATGATCGGTTACCTGCGTGCCGCCGGCTTGCTCGATCAGGGTGGGCTGATCGACTAACCAACAACTACATCTACGACGAAGGGCTCGTTCCCTTTGTAAGCTCAACACGGGTCTGGCACGTAAAATAGTGTCTTCTAAACATTTCCTGACTGCTCATTTCACTATATATATACACACACATACATATATATATACACACATATATACACATATATATACACACATATATACACATATATACATACATATATACAAATATACACATACATATATACACATATACACTATATGATCAAAAGTATTCGGACACCCCGGAAAATCCGCATTTCTGCAAATATCACCTTCGCCGAAAGGTATGCTGGGAAAAAGCGTGGCGAAACTATAATGCTGAGGTGTTCTGTTAAGTTATCAGTAACTGTTGTGAAGCCATGCCGCGCGGACGTGAACTCTCCGAGTTCCAACGTGGACTCGTCATCGGATGTTATTTAAGTAACGTTTCTATACGAAACATTGCAGCCAAACAGGATATACTAAAGTCGACTGTAGCGGATGTTATCATGAGATGGAAGCACGACGGTGCAACTAACGCGAAAAAATGTTCCGGACGACCACGCAAACTGACGGAACGTGATAGAAGAAGTCTGGTACGACATGTCAAGAAGTCCCGCACGTCCTCTGCCGCTTCCATCGCTGAGGAGGTAGGAAGAGCATCCGGTACCTCCGTTAGTACTGTAACTATCCGCAGAGAGATGCACAGACTCGGTTATTATGGTAGAGCAGCTGTACACAAGCCACTGATTACAAAAGTTAATGCCACGCGTCGTTTGGCCTGGTGTGTCTCCCGTCGTTCCTGGACCGTGGAGGACTGGAAAGCTGTTCTTTGGAGCGACGAGTCGCGGTATTCACTCTTCCAGTCTGATGGGCGTGTTTGGGTGTGGCGACAGCCCGGAGAACGGCTTCTTCCTGACTGTGTACGTCCAACGGTGAAGTTCGGTGGAGGGTCCATCATGGTATGGGGTTGTTTTTCCTGGCTAGGGCTCGGCCCGTTGGTTGTTATACCCACTACCATGAACGCTGACGTTCATCTCGACGTTCTGGACAATTCGGCCCTCCCTACACTGTGGCAATACTACGGAGATGGCCATTGTTTGTTTCAACAGGATCGAGCTCCCTGCCATACTGCAAGGCGTGTGCAGGACTGGTTTCGTGAAAATAAGGTGGATTTGTTAGACTGGCCTGCTCAGAGCCCCGATCTCAACCCAATCGAGCACATGTGGGACGAACTGGAGCGACGGATACGAAACCGCACACCACGCCCGGCTTCACTTGCATCTCTTGCATCAGCTCTGCAAGAGGAATGGCGAGCCATTCCTGCACAGACTTACCGAAAACTGGTGGAAAGTATGCCTCGACGTGTTGACGCTGTAATAAAAGCAAAGGGTGGACCTACTGGTTACTAAATGCCATAATAAAACCATTTTTCCCAAAACCATGCGGTGTCCGAATACTTTTGATCATATAGTGTATATATACATACATATATACATACATATATACATATATATATATATATACATACATATATACACATATATACATACATATATACACATACATATATACACATATATACATACATATATACACATATATACATACATACATACACATATATACATACATACATACACATATACACATATACATATATATATACATATGGGAATGAACTCAGAATGGTCCCCTGAGTTTTTAGATACACACAGACAGTCTGTGTGTATCATACATACATATATATACATATACATACATATATATACATACATACATACATACACACATACATATATATATATATATACATATATATATATATACACATACATATATACATATATAATATACATATATACATACATATATATTTATATACATACATACACATATATATGAAATGAAAATGAAAATGTTTATTGGCAGACTATAGTCCATATGACAAATATTATTAATACAATGACAGTTCATACACTAAGGATAAAAATATATACAATTGATTAGAAATAATACTGCACTGTCGAAGTTAAGTGGAGCTACAGACAGACGTTTTCGTACCAAAAAGTCCATAGCTTAGAGGATAAATGGCAGGACTCATGGATAGCTTGGATGATCGGGTTGGTTGATTTTTTAATTCTTTGCATTAGACTGTGTTGAGCACGTCTTGTTACCTCCGGGAAGCTCGGAACATTGCGGGTTGCAAACATTTGCGAAGCTGAGCATCTTGGGGGTAATTTATGTAAGAGTCTAAACGACCTGTTGTACAGCAAATTTAGGGTTCTGCCAGAACCTTTTTTATAATTCACCCAGAGTTGCTGACCGTATATATTACTGCAGAAAGTACGAAACAGTGTGTCTTTAGCTTCACTTGTACAGAAACGAAAGTTCCTTATGGTCATATTCGCTTTAGCACACAGGCTTCGAGATTGTTTTCTTATATCCGAGTCATCACTCAAAGAGCTGGTAATAGTTTGACCCAAATACTTAAACTCTTGTACTTCCTCAATTACTTCACCATTCATTTTAAACCTTATATCAGCTGGCTGATTACAGCTTTTAGGATGAAATTGCATAACCTTAGTTTTTGTCACATTAAAAAGAATACCATGTTTCTGCGAATACACTTCGCAGACTTTTAGTAGCCGATCCAGACCTTTAACAGAGGGACTTATTAACACCATATCATCGGCATAAACTAAGTTATTTATCCTTGTGTTATCTATACAACATCCTACTGTTGCCTCATTAAGTGAAGCAATTAATCCGTCAATATACACATTAAACAGCATCGGGGAGAGCAAGGAGCCTTGTCTCACCCAACAAGAGGAGCCAAAACACTAGGATAGTACATTGCCCCGCCTAACAGAAAGATTGGTGGGAATACCAAAATTTCAATAAATTTAATATGTACATGGGAACCTTCCTGTCTTCTAGTTTTGCAAATAAAATATTGTGGTTCACCCTATCATATGCCTTACTTATATCAAGGAAACAGCTATAAATGGTTGAATTACTGTCGATGTATTTAGATATTGTTTCTTTAAGTACATAGATACACAGGTCAGTTGAGTGGGACCTTTTAAAGCCAAACTGATTAGGAGATGTCCATAGGAAATCATTTAATCGGAGTAACGAGTTTTTCTAGTAGTTTCGAGAAGCAGGAAGCGACAGCAATATGCCTGTAATTATTGCTGGACAGAATGTCTCCATACTTATTTTTGACCAGGGGCAAGATATATACCCTCATGAACTCTGCAGGGATATAGCTATGAGCAAGCATGGCTGATAGGAGCAATGATAATGCAGACATACTACGTCATTTGCATATTTTAAGTTCATTCGATAAGTCATCTACCCCTGACGCAGAACCAGTCTTTAACTCTTTAATTAACCTCTTTACTTCAGAAAATGATATCAAAATATTTTCCCTTGTCCCTCCCACAATCGTTTCGCTGCAATCTATCTTAAGATTATCCCTACTCACACTATTAAGAATGTTAGAGTAGTGGTTTTTCCACAGCTTTGCAATTTCATCCTCCCCCGACACCCCATCGATTGTCGGAGGGAGGACATTTTTGACACCCGTTTGATTCTTAACAAATTTCCAAAATTTGTTATTATCGTTATTTATGCGAGCTTCACAGGCTTTTGATGCTCGAATAGACTCTTCTTCCTGTTTACATCGCCTTATGGCCGCCTTATACTGAACCCGACTTCTACACATATTTATGTATACTGGTCCTAATCTGGGTCTACCATGAAAGCACCACAAATCGTAGGCGTCTTTCGATTCCCTCTTCAGGGGGGCAATAAAATCATTCCATCCAGGAATAACCTTGGTATGATAGTTGTAAGATTTAATCAACGGGCTTCCTGCTTCTCTTAACAGGGATATTATCTTACTATAATACCTATCTATGAGTTTACAGTGAGAATCATTTGAGCAAGGATTATTACAGCCAAGGTGCAAAATTTCTAAATTATTAAAGAGGGACATGTTCTGTCTTGTATTCTATTCTCTGCTGCATATTAACATTGGACCACTCGACGCGATTATTGTTACCTATTGAGTTTTGTTAAGTCGTGTTGCGCATAAATTGGTAACGTTAATTAATATTTGTAATGGTCTATGATCAGAAAGAAGGAAATCATGCAAAATATGAACTCTAACAATTCGATCCTTTAGATTATTACTAGTGAGACAATGATCAATCCACCTGGTGGTACCACTCATATCGCTAACGTATGTAAAATTACCACTGGATACCCTAATACATCTACATCATTATACTTAAATTGGCCGACTCGCACATGTACCCAATTCTCCAAAGAATTCCGAGTTCACATGTGCGTTAAAGTCCCCCATTATTATACCGTGAGAATATTTGGGGTTATCTGATAATGACTTAATTTTGTACAGCAAATCAATGTATTCATCTAGGTTACTGCCGTTGTTGTATGGTAAATAGCAGTTTACAATTAATATGCAATTATTGTTCACTTGTAATTCAATGCCTAACAACCTTACGTTATCGCTTGTTAAAAATCTTATATGTTTTGACAAATTTTTCCTTAATAAGAAAGCAACACCACCAAAAGGCCTACCGTACATTAATTCATCTGACAATTCTACTGCTGATGACGCATGGTACATAAAGTCATCATGGATGGTAGAGAGGAATTTTAGCTCTTGCTTAGGTAGCCAGTGCTCCTGCAGGAGTATCAAATCTGCACTGTCGCAGATTTTATGAACATCTACAGTTGAATTCCTCACTGACCTTACATTATATGAGACTATTTTCAACAAGTTATCCGCCATGACTGATAGAAAATTTATTATTAGTAAGATTATTATTATTATACACAGTACAACTTTCATGCATTACCGTTAGGGCGCCTATTATTATAATTATTATTATTATTATTATTATTTTGCCTGTTAACAAATCTCCTGGAAAAGTGAATAAACTCCTTAACAATAATACCGTCGGGCCATTGACATATATATATATATATATATTTACAAATATACACATATATATATATACATACATGTATATATATATATACACACACATATATATACATACATGTATATATCAGGTCATCCCATAACTAATGTTTTTTACGATAGATTAAGTTTAAACTAGTCCTACTTGGTTTAAGCATAAATTTTCCGAAGGTTATATCTAAGAGGAGATCTATCGTGTTTCTCTACATACTTTACACACCTTGACCAGTGAAGACGTGTGTTTTGCTTTATGTGAACCACTCATAAACATGGCGGTACCAGAAGAGCACATCACGCATATAATGCTTTACGAGTTCAAAAAAGGGAATAGTGCTGCTGAAGCAACGCGAAATAGTCAGGAAGTTTATGGCAACGATATTCTGCATGTGAGGAAATGTCAAAGATGGTTTCAAAAGTTTAGGAATGGTGACTGCTGTTTGACAGATTCAGCACGCTCTGGACGCCCTGCTGAGTTTGATGACAACCTGCTGTTAGCCGCACTTGAAGAAGACTGTTCAACAACTGTCGAAAAATTTGCCCAGAAACTCAATTCATCCCGTCCACCATCCATCGACATTTGCAACAACTCGGGAAAGTGCCTAAGTTAGGAAAAAGGGTGCCACATGAATTGTCGGTCGACAATCTGAGGGTGCGGGTAAACATTAGCACAGCTCTTCATTCCGGTGAACTCCAAGATCCGTTTTTGCACCGTTTAGTGACTGGTGATGAAAAGTGGATACTATACCAGAATCTTAAGCGCCGTCGACAGTGGGTTTGTGCCGTAGAACCAGCGACACCACAGCCAAAACCAAATCTTCACCCTCGGAAGGTGTTGCTTAGTGTTTGGTGAGATAAAGGTGGTGTAATACACTTTGAAACATTACAACACAACCAAACAATCACCGCTCAAGTCTACTCTCAACAACTGCATCGACTGAACACTGCACTAAAAGAAAAGAGACCTCCTTTGGTTAATCGGAAAGGAATCGTGTTCACCACGAGAACGCACGTCCTCATACCGCTCGGATCACTTCTGCAAAAACTGAGGAGCTTGGGTGGGAAAAACTTCCACACCCTCCATATTCTCCAGACCTTGCGCCTTCAGATTATCATCTCTTCAGGAGTCTGCAAAACTGTCTTCACGAGAAACAGTATACTTCTTTAGATGACCTGCACAACAGTCTTTGTACGTTTTTTGCCTCAAAACCGCCTGAATTTTATAAACATGGCATTGAAAAGCTTGTAGGACGTTTGCAGAGTGTCATTGATTCCGATGGAAAATATATACTAGATTAAAAAGTTCAGTTGAGTTTTTTTTGTCCTTCAAATTCCGATCTAAAAAATATTACTTATGGGATGACCTGATATATATACACACATATTTACATACATGTAAATATATATATATATATACATATACATACATACATGTATATATATATATATACACACACACATATATACATACATATATATATACATACATATATATATATATACACACACACATATATATACGTATATATATATATATATATATATATACACACATATATACATACATATATATATATACACACACACATATATATACATACATATAATATATATACCTACATATATACATACATGTATATATATACATATATACATACATGTGTATGTATATACACATATATACATACGTGTGGTGTATATATATATACACATACATACATACATGTGTATGTATATATAAACACATACATGTGTATGAATATATATATATATATACACATACACGTGTATGTAATATATACATATATACATACATGTGTATGTATATATATATACATATATACATACATGTGTATGTATATATATATACATATATACATACATGTGTATGTATATATACACACATATATACATACATGTGTATGAATATATATATATATATATATATATATACATATATACATACATGTGTATGTATATATACACACATATACATACATGTGTATGAATATATATATATATATATATATATACATATATACATACATGTGTATATATATATATATATACATATATACATACATGTGTATGTATTATATATATATATATATATACATACATGTGTATGTATATATATATATATATATATATACACATACATGTGTATGTATACATACATATATATATATATATATATATATATACATACAAGTGTATGTATAAATATACACACACATATATATATATATATATATATATATATATATATATATATATATATATATATATATGGGAATTAACTCAGAATGGTTCCCTGAGTTTTTTATGATACACACAGACCGTGCATGGAACAAGGAACTCTTCTGGGATAATTAAATCCACTATAGTCCGAATAAGTAATGGTAAATGACAAATACCATAGTTTTTCTTTTCATGATGCTAGCCCGACGTGGGCAACGGGCCACTCGCAAAGAGGTCCCACAAATATAGCTTCCCTCACCAGCTATCTGCAAAGCTGGATCCTGTCTGCTTTGCAGATAGCTGGTGAGGGAAGCTATATTTGTGGGACCTCTTTGCGAGTGGCCCGTTGCCCACGTCGGGCTAGCATCATGAAAAAGAAAAACTATGGTATTTGTCATTTACCATTACTTATTCGGACTATAGTGGATTTAATTATCCCAGAAGAGTTCCTTGTTCCATGCACGGTCTGTGTGTATCATACATGTATATATATATATATATACGTACATATATACATACATGATGTAATATGATATAATGATACATGATATAATGTCCTTCCAAAAGAAGTGAGGAATCTCCAGCACACCAAATTGAATAAATTCAAGAACCAGCTGGACAGATTCTTGTGCAAAGTTCCTGACCAGCCATGCGTGGCTGGCTACGAGGGCAGGAGGCGATCAGAGAGCAATTCCCTCCTTCACCAAGTCCAGCAAATGAGGCGGGATGCTGAAGAGGGGTCGATCGCAGGTCGATCCTGAACCGTCGTTCAAACGCAAACAAAAACATACATATATATATATATATATAATATATATATATATATATATATATATATATAATCTACACATTTTTTTTTTAAGTTCGGGAAGAACCGATTCGCCTCTATTTAAAAGGGCATATCTCGGCGGAAAAACAAAGAAAAGGTGAGAGGAAAGACAGAGGAAAAAGAAAGGGTGGAGGGGACAGTCGAAGTGGTAAAAGACCAAGGATGACAAGGACTGCAGGGTCGAGCCCCATCATCCTTGGGTGCTAGGGCCGGGAGGGCGCACGTGAAACCTCCAGGAACAAGCACGTACAAACGAGCACAAAGAGCACTCAAGAGCACGAGCTTAGAACCCCCTTGCGGGGATATATATACATATATACATACATGTATATATATGGGAATGAACTCAGAATGGTCCCATGAGTTTTTTATATATACATATATATACACATGTATACATACATATATATATATATACATATATATATATATATATACATACATACATATAAATATATATATATATATATATGTTAACCCCTCCGTCTATGGCCCTGGGTTGGTTCGAAGTCGACGGGGGTTCTGGTTAGGAGGCAGCAACGGATCTGTTACTTGCAGTAGTTTCTTCTATACTTCTCCGAGTTCTTCTTTAGTGGCTCGGAGGATTCTGAGAGGCTTATTAAATTCTTTGAGGTTTCTCTCCGATTCTTCTTGTAGCTTATCGGGAGATTCTAATGACTAAGTTTTCTGAAGAGAGCACGGCTCGAAGGAGAAGGTAAAGACTTTTTCTTACTGTGTTTTACTCCTAAACTGTTACAGGTAATGCTCAGCCTCGTAGTTGGTATCAGAACAAACATGGAAGAAATTGGTGGGCTTTATATACCCCAATTCTACTAACATCATCATTATTAAATGTTGAAGAGGCTGTATTATTTTTGCACAATATTTGAAAATAAAGTAAATCTTTTAGCTGTGTAAGGTTTAAACGAATAAACAAGATATTTGAAGATGAAGCCATATTTTTATCTTAAACTGCGTATTTTCAGATCTGATGTTATCATGATCTGCCAAGTTAACTAAAAGTGGAAATTGAACTATGCATCTTTACACTAAAATATGCATATGAGTAAAAATTAAAGGTTTAAGATTTACAATTAAATGCTTAGGCAAGACATGACTTCAACATTTATAATGAAGAAAGAATGTATACAAAACATGACATGGCAAAAGTTACTCAGGATTCATTATTCAGCTAAATCTAAAAAAATGATTATGAGATTTTAAAAAACAACAGGTCATCAATTATTTGGCAAAGTAGAAAGCACATCAAAATTTATCACAACGGAAAAATAATAATAAAAATACATAACAACAGTATTGCCGATTCGACATTCCTTATGGCGACATAATGTCGGGTCGGACATTGAGTACATTGTAATTTTGGTCTACTGTAACTTTGATTATAATTATCAATTCATTTATTATCGTTAACTACAATTTCATTAAAGTACATTGACTACGTTATTTAGTACATTACATCATTAAGTACAGTTTCATTAAAGTACATTACATTATATTAAATTAAAATATTACAGTTAATTATAATTTCATTGAAGTACATTACATCGTTTACCATGGTTAGATTATATGGTTAGATTATATGGTTATTAGTACAACACAAGTACATGAGACATGACAACATGATATAACATAACGCATGATAATATTATAAATTTGAAATCAAAGCGAGAGGAGGTATTTTAATCTTTGAGCGTTCGAATCTGCAAGTTCGCGAAATTCGATCACTTACCCTCAGCATTTTCGAGTTCATCTCGGGAGGTCAAATAATTAAAAATAAAAATGAAAAAAAATAATACGAGAACGTATTTTTGCGTTTTAGAACGAAGGCAAAAGTTTTGCGTTTCATAGATTGACACGAGTAAAAATAGACTGATAAGTTGATAGGGCAAAAGTAGACAATAGGTAGATGAATAAAGGATAGCGGTCAAAAAAGAACATGAATTAAGATGAATTAGGGAAATACAGTAATGAATAAAGAAGTATAAATCGAAATTCTACCCAAAAACTCGCTTAGGCGATTTTGGTTTCTTATGTAAAAATGAACATTCAACATAAAACTATACGAACATAAGTTCTGCATGAAGACAATGAATCCATATAACGATGGTGTAGGAATTGTTCATTGTTCACTTTTTACATACATATATGTATATATATTATATTATATATATACACATATACATATACATATACATAAATATATATATATACATATATACATATATATATATATATATATATACATATATACATATATGTACATATATATATACATATATACATACATGTACATATATTATATACATATATACATACATGTATATATATATACATATATACATACATGTATATATATATATATATATATATATATATATATATATATATATACATACATATATTCATACATGTATATATATATAAATACATACATATATTCATACATGTATATATATATAAATACATACATATATTCATACATGTATATATATATATAAATACATACATATATACATACATGTATATATATATATATTATATATATATATATATACATACATATATACATACATGTATATATATATATATATACATATATACATACATGTATCAACATTAAATCTCATTTGCCATGTGACTGACCAATCAACGATTTTATTCAGATCTTCCTGAATTTTACCTCTATCTTCGTCATTAATCGCCCTACCACCCAGCTTCGTGTCATCCGCCAAACTTTGAATAACTACTGACTAGGCCGACATCTAAGTCGTTAATATATATAAGAAAAAGCAAGGGGCCCAATACAGAACCCTGAGGAACGCCACTCGCTTCATTAGACCCAACACGACTCCGCTCCATCAACGACCACCCTCTGTTTCCTGCCTCGCAACCACTCTTGTAGCCAATTTATTACTACACCCCTGATTCCATGAGCCTTAGTTTTTTCAATGAGTCTTTTGTGCGGCACGGTGTCAAATGCTTTTTGAAAATCTAAATACACTACATCAACCGCCCGATGTCTATCGTAAACGTCAACCACGCTTTGGAAAAATTCTAAAAGATTAGTTAAGCAAGATTTGTTTCGACTAAATCCGTGCTGCGTATTTCTAACTAGCTTATACACTTCTAATGTTGATAAGTGCAAAATTTTGCACATAGGTTCGCGTAACGGTAATTTTGCGTATAGTATGTCAGGGAAAGATTTAACAAGCGTAGAGCAGGAAAAAGATTTAGGAGTTATAGTCACTGGTGATTTAAAAGTAGCGAAACAAAGTACAACAGCGTCAACAAGGCGAACAAAGTGTTAGGTTTTATAGCTCGAAATTTTGAGTACAAATCGCGCGATATTATAGTTCCACTTTATAAATCATTAGTTAGACTCCATTTGGAGTACGCGGTCCAATTTTGGAATCCGTATATGCGCAAAGATATAGACAAAATCGAGTGTGTTCAAAGACGGGCAACTAAGATGATTCCGGCGCTTAGGTCAAAGTCGTACGTGGATAGGCTTAAGGAGTTAAAATTGACAACACTCGAGACTAGGATGTTAAGGGGTGATCTAATCCAGGTTTTCAAAATTATGAATGGGTTTGATAACGTAGATAGAGATAGCTTTTTCGAAATATCTCGATATAATAGGACTAGAAATAACGGGTGTAAGTTAACAAGTAGAAGGTTCGAGACAGCAGTTGCGAAAAACTTTTTTACGCATAGAATAGTAAATAGCTGGAATAGTTTGCCGGTAGAAGTAATTAGTAGCATCTCTATAAACATGTTTAAAAATCGATTAGACGCATATGTTGATAGAAAGGGCATAGTTTAAGGTAGCAAAATTAAGGCTTGTGGGGATAGATCCAACAGCTCATCACAAGTGTTGTGTGATATAGGGAGGCAGCGTCTTGGGTTAGGGGATACTCTCTGTCCTTACACACCCTATTTAAAGAGATTCCTCTGCCGAGCGGTGCCCCCCATAGTACTGTGAGGTATTGAAAAACTCATGATCTTCACTTGCCCCACAAACACCTTTAAATGGGAGAGGCAAAATGGGTGCACACACATTTCTACATTACTGTACAGTCTTTACAGCCACACCTACACTTTTCCTCCTAAGTGTAATGTATATGGTTGTAAATTTTGACTTGGTCCGCAATCGATATGGACCGTGACTTGATGGATACCGTAATGAAATTGACTGGATTCTTTGGATCTGATATATTTGCATGTCCGCTATAAATAGATATAGATTGTACATATTTGTGGATAGTAGTCTATTATGACTTCATCCTCTGGATCAAGAGATTCTATCTTTAGTTTTAAATCGATAATTAATTAGTTTTAAATTGATAAATATTTAGTTTCGTAAAAATTGGTTGTTGCCAATTTACCGGCAGTTTTTACATAAATTTCTTATGTTCTTGTGGTTCGGAAACCACGTAAAATTGTAGGTCCCCTCCGCCACTACGGAGGACATGCACAGTGCACGATTACGAACACAGTTGGGTGGACCAGCCGTGAGTGGATCCTAGGGTCTTTGTTGGTCTGAAACATTATAACATTATTATTATAACATACATCTATATATATATATATATATATATATATATATGTATATATATATGTGTATATATATATATATATATATACATATACATACATGTATGTCTATATATACGTGTGTGTGTATATATATATATATATATATATATATATATATATATATATACATATATACATGTGTGTAAATATATATATATATTAGTGATGGGACGATTAATCGGAATCGAGAATCGGAAGAATCGAGTGTTTTCAGGAATCGGCATCGGCATCGGAATCGTAAGAATTTGGTTACGACTTTCGATTCTTACAACGATTCTTTGTCATTTAGTGACAAAAATGAACTAATTATTAATTAAATTATCTTTTTCTTTTCAGAGCACAAATTTAATTTTCATTTGCAATTTGATTACTGATATTCTGATATTCAATATTCAAGACTTAAATTTAGTATTTTTATTTATAGCAATTTATTCAATTCAAAAGAATTGTTTAAAATAAGGTGGGAAATTTGTTTAAATAATGTAAGAATTGCATTGTAAGCTTAGAAGGAATAAAGGATTACAAATTATGTTTCAATTGTAATTATTAAAGGAAAAATTTTAAAATGTTTCTTTAATAAGATTAAATCTAACAGATATATTTGTTTTTTTATATTTACAACCTAATCAATTAGATTCTGAGGTGATATTACCATACTATTACTTTATATAGTTAGTCTTACAAATAAATAAAATAGGACTACATAGGTATAGTTTTCCGAAGAGCACCAAGTAAACTTATCTATAAAAATACTGAGAATCGGAATCGGCATCGGGACATTTTATTGCCATCGGAATCGGAATCGATTGAAATTTAGGTGTCGTCCCATCACTGATATATACTCATATATACATACATGTGTATGTATTATATATATACATACATATATACATATATGTATATATGCACATACATATATACATACATGTATATATGAATATACATACATATATACATACATGTATATATGCATATACATACATATATACATACATGTATATATGCATATACATACATATATACATGTATATATGCATATACATACATATATACATGTATATATGCATATACATACATATATACATACATGTATATATGCATATACATACATATATACATCATGTATATATTGTTATACATACATATATACATGCATGTATATATGTATATACATACATATATACATGCATGTATATATGTATATACATACATATATACATGCATGTATATATGTATATACATACATATATACATGCATGTATATATGTATATACATACATATATACATGCATGTATATATGTATATACATACATATACATGTATATACATACATATATACATGCATGTATATATACATACATGTATATATGTATATATGTATATATACATACATATATACATGCATGTATATATGAATATATACATACATATATACATGCATGTATATATACATACATATATACATGTATATATACATACATATATACATGCATGTATATATGTATATATACATACATATATACATGCATGTATATTAGTGATGTAGCGGATGTCATTTTTTTCACATCCGCGGATGCGGATGAGGATGTTTGATTTCAACATCCGCGGATGCGGATGTCTACATTTTCGTTATTTTTTAGGATATATTCGAGATTTGTTGTGTTTAACGTATATAATAAGTTATTATATAGAGAGAGCTGTAGCTATAATGTAGTATAATTGATTAATTGTACAATAATTGCTGTACTTTTCTATTTATATTAAGTTTAAAGTTTTATTAGGCATATTTATAAATGAGTAATTAAAATAAAGTAAACTAAGATGTTCATCGTTTAATGTTCAAACTTAATTATAGGAAGGTTATGCTTAAGGAACATTAACTTTTCTGCCTTTGCTGCCAGTCTGTTTCTCTTTTCATCATATATTAATCCAGACTGCTAAATAATCTCTCGCTTGGTACGTTTGTTGGAGGACAGGCTAAATGTTTCCTTGCAAGTTTACTCAAGTATGGATAGATATTCTGCGTATTTTTCCGCCAACTAATAGGATTGTCACATGCAGCCAGGCGTTTTTCTTGGTGATAGCTCTCGATCATTTTTACTACATCTTTTCACATCGCGTAGGTCTCGTCATTGCTGCTTGACTTAAGAAACTGAGAGACAGATTCTGTGATAGATTTGCTTGTTGAAGGTGTTGGTTCTGTCACTGAAACTTTTATTCTTTTGGTGGGTGTCGAAGCGACAGATTCAAGAGATTGAAGCTCTTCAACTGCTTTGCCAAGTGATGATTTAACTCGTTCTAATGTACTAGGTGAAAATAATTTAGCTTTGTAACGTGGATCTAAGTAGGTTGCAAGAGAGTAACTTCATACAAGAACAGCCTCTCGTCTTGTCGCTTGCATCACTTTTGCGCACAATGAACTGGTTCTATTAATATAGTAGAATTTGATAATTTCCGCTTATTAATGACGTTTTATCTCAACGGTCCACATCCGCACGACATCCGCAGTCCAAAGTGCGGATGCGGACGCGAGAAAATGTGCGGATGTTCCGCGGATGCGGATGCGGATGTGACCTACATCACTAATGTATATATGTATATATACATACATATATACATACATGTATATATGTATATATACATACATATATACATGCATGTATATATGTATATATACATACATACACACATGCATGTATAATACATACATACACACATGCATGTATATATGTATATATACATACATATATACATGCATGTATATATGTATATATACATACATATATACATACATGTATATGTATATATACCTACATATATACATACATGTATATATGTATATATACCTACATATATACATACATGTATATGTATATATACCTACATATATACATACATGTATATATGTATATACATACATATATACATACATGTATATATACATATATACATACATATATACATACATGTATATATACATATATACATACATATATACATACATGTGTATATATATATACCTATATACATACGTATATATATATATATATATATATATATATATATTATATATATATATACACATTTACACATACATGTATATATAATATACATATACACGTACATGTATGTAAAAAGTGAACAATGAACAATTCCTACACCATTATTATATGAATTCATTGTCCATTTTTACATAAGAAGCCAAAATCGCAGAAGCGAGTTTTGGGTAAAATTTCGATTTGTAATAATGACTTATACACTATGACGTCACAAAATAACTTTATTCTCTTTACGTTTCCGACTCTGTGTCTCTAATTCGTTCTTGTAAATCTTCCTAACAATGATTCGTACCATACGTAAAAATTCAATAACTATGACGTCACATTTTCCCTTCATCATATATCTAGTATCCAATGTATGAAAATTTATATATCATCATAATAAAAACTGTACACCATATAGAAGTCATTATTTATGTTATGTAGTATAAATATAACTATTATTCGACCATATCCCGGCCCCCATACGTCCATATTTTAGCTTGACCATTATCGTATGTAATTTTTATTAAATAATCATCTTTACTCGTGTCAATTTGTGAGGCGCGAAGTTTCGTTCGAGAACGCGAAAAAACGTTCTCGTATTATTTTTTTCATTTTTACTTTCAAGTGCGTTCAACCCTCGCAAGATATTCATAAATGCTTAGTAAGTTATTATCAGAAATTCCGCTCATCACAGCAGAATTTGAACGCTTCTAAGATAAAAAAGGTCTCCTTTCGCTCTGATTCGAATTTATAACATTATAGCATATTATTTCGTAAAATAAATTATCTCGTAAGTGCCATGTACTTTGTATTATATTTCTAACATCTTAATTGTCTATTAATATGAAACACTGTAAAAACAAGACAAAGTTATAGTAACTGTTTAAATTGTAATTAACTCTAATACTTTAAATTAACAATAACTTTTAATGTACTTCAGTGAAACTGTAATTAAATGTAATGATTTAATTTATCATGTAAGAATGTACTTTAATGGAATTGAAATTAAAACAATAATAAGTGAATATGAATTAATTAGTAATTGTAATCGTAATTGTATTGAACCAAAATTAATACGTACTCGGTCATGTACTAAATTTGTACTATTACGAAATGATATCGCCTCCATAAATGTAGAATCAGCGATACTACTGTTCTTTTTTATTTTTTATTTTTTATTCTCTTTAGTTGAAATCATGTGTTTAAAAATGGGGGAAATTTAACCTTCAACTGTCCTCCCCCAAAACATTTAAGCTATATTATGCATGTACTTGTAAAATTAGGACCACTTCATTTATTGCACTTCTGCATTAGACTTCTGCATTAGACTTCTGATTAGCACTTCATTAGGAGGGGGCAGAGGCCCTTGCCTCCTTAATATACTTTTAGATTCCGGCCTGAGCCATGGTCGTTAGAGGTCGAACCTCTACCCCTGTAAATTCAGAGTTCCTGTATATTTTTAAGAAGTAAACCAAAGTAAGTGAAAGTTTTATTTTCCCCCTCGAGTTGGGCTATCTTCTATTATTGGAAGAAAAGAATTAACAGAGTGTCGACCCCATAAAGCGAGAGAAAAGAATTATAGAAAAGTATAAAGAAGAAGCATCCGTTGCAGCCTCCGAACCAGAACCCCCCCGTTGAATCCGAACCGACTCAGGGCCATAAAGGGGGGGGGTTAACATGTATATATATATTAGTGATGTAGCGGATGTCATTTTTTTCACATCCGCGGATGCGGATGAGGATGTTTGATTTCAACATCCGCGGATGCGGATGCGGATGTCTACATTTTCGTTATTTTTTAGGATATATTCGAGATTTGTTGTGTTTAACGTATATAATAAGTTATTATATAGAGAGAGCTGTAGCTATAATGTAGTAGAATTGATTAATTGTACAATAATTGCTGTACTTTTCTCTGAACATATAAAATTATATCAAGCATCTAACTAATATAGAAATCAATTAGTGAATTCGTCTGCAAATAAATTCGTTATATTTTGTTGAGTTTCAGCCACAATTAGAAACCATAATTGTGTTACCAGGATGCGGGACGTGAACCCAACTCAAATGCACCCCACCGACCTCTTTCCCCAACCTCCACCCTTATAGAAAGAGATCTTTAATTAGCTTGATAACTATTTATATTAAGTTTAAAGTTTTATTAGGCATATTTATAAATGAGTAATTAAAATAAAGTAAACTAAGATGTTCATCGTTTAATGTTCAAACTTAATTATAGGAAGGTTATGCTTAAGGAACATTAATTTTTCTGCCTTTTCTGCTGCCAGTCTGTTTCTCTTTTCATCATATATTAATCCAGCACTGCTAAATAATCTCTCGCTTGGTACGTTTGTTGGAGGACAGGTTAAATGTTTCCTTGCAAGTTTACTCAAGTATGGATAGATATTCTGCGTATTTTTCCACCAACTAATAGGATTGTCACATGCAGCCAGGCGTTTTTCTTGGTGATAGCTCTCGATCATTTTTACTACATCTTTTGACATCGCGTAGGTCTCGTCATTGCTGCTTGACTCAAGAAACTGAGAGAGAGATTCCGTGATAGATTTGCTTGTTGAAGGTGTTGGTTCTGTCACTGAAACTTTTATTCTTTTGGTGGGTGGCGAAGCGACAGATTCAAGGGATTGAAGCTCTTCAACTGCTTTGCCAAGTGATGATTTAACTCGTTCTAATGTACTAGGTGAAAATAACTTAGCTTTGTAACGTGGATCTAAGTAGGTTGCAAGAGAGTAACTTCATACAAGAACAGCCTCTCGTCTTGTCGCTTGCATCACTTTTGCGCACAATGAACTAGTTCTATTAATATAGTAGAATTTGATAATTTCCGCTTATTAATGACATTTTATCTCATCGGTCCACATCCGCACGACATCCGCAGTCCAAAGTGCGGATGCGGGTGCGAGAAAATGTGCGGATGTTCCGCGGATGCGGATGCAACCTACATCACTAATATATATATATACATATATACATACATGTATATATATATATATTAGGGTGTCACTTAAATGCAAAGTTTGAAAGTTTCATGCTGACACCCCGCGAATCTATTCCATTAGTAAAAAAAACATGGTGACTGAAAAATCTTTTTATTTGAATAACTATAAAAGGTCGCCCCCGCCTTCCAAAGTTTAATGCTTGCGCGGCGTCTCCATAATCGTTCATTAGATATCTATATATCTCTATATATGTGTGTGTGTGTATCTGTGTGTGTCTGAATATCTGAGAAATAAAGTGAACAATACTTAACGATTCACCGTTTCTCATTTCAGCTACGTGATTTCTGGTGATGGAAACCCGGAAGTGTATATACCTATTAGGGGCAGCGGTTGATGAGGTGAAAGGATGCAAGCTTCCTTCCTACAGGCAAGCATTCGGTTACTTCCTTTACCTTCACCATGAAAAGAAAATGACAATACGTGACGCGTTGAGGAAGTCACTTCGAGCAGTGATGTCCTTCTGGGAGAAAGCTCACATTCCAACCAGACTCGAGACACACTGCGTCAGCAAACTGGATAAAGTCTTCGAGGAGTGGAAAGGACTCAAAAAACACGCCTCAAGGACGAGCGATTCACACAAGACGAAAGAAAAAGAATTCATTGAACGCCTCGATCGTCTCTTTGACATCGCCCACGCTGATTGTGAGAAATTGGTCAAGTACCCAAAGGATTGGGAGTTCCTTCAGCAGCAGCGCCAGAAAGGACGTCCAGGTTCAATGGCAGGTTTGGACATGACCCATCAGCGCCAAGTCAAAGATTGTACTCGACGTCGGGAGGAAGAGGAGAAACGAAGAAAGCG
>JAJOZX010003068.1:105000-110000 GCA_023014485.1 Bathynomus jamesi | reverse complement strand
GTTACTTTGGAAGGTGTGCATAGTAAAGTAATGGGTCTATAGGAAGCTGGTTCTGTTGGATTTTTGTTTGGTTTGAGTAGTGTAATAATTTTACCTTGTTTCCATATGTCAGGAATAATACAGTGTTGGTATGAATATGTGCTGATATTTGTGAGAGCTAATATTCCTTGTGGGCCCAAGTGTTTAAGGTGTATGTTAGATATGTTGTCTGGTCCAGTAGCCTTCGAATTCTTAATGTTTTTGATGATCTTGGTGGTCTGGTCTGTATTGAAGGGTGTAATGGTCATGTCGAGTCTGTAGGTTTTCTTGTGTCTGGCTGTTTGTCTGTCTGCATGTTTCTGGTTGTTGTCTCTGTTTAAGTGACTTATCTTTGCGTAGTGATTAACTAGAATGTTAGCTTGTTGTGTGTATGTTGGGATATTATTTTGGCTGCGACAGATAGCCGCGTGTGAGGTGTGAATGCCGCTGTTAGAGTGGGTAATGCTGTTTATAGTCTTGTATAGCCTGTATGTATCTGTGGAGTGGTTTAGTGTTGTTATGAATTCCCTGAATGTTTCTGTTTGTTTTTCTTTGAGTTTGTTGTTTATTTCTGTGTTGAGCTGTTGTATCTGCTGTTTTATGGCTTCTGTGTGTGGTGTTTGTGTGTTATATTTGAGGTTGTTACGTTGCCTTATGAGGTGGGCTATTTCTCTAGTGTAATTTGGGTTGTATTTCCTAATGTTGCCCTTGGGTATGTATTTGTTTGCATTATTGATAATCTGATTAAATGTCTTGAGTGTTGTATCGATGTTTATGATGGGTGTGCTGTTTAATGTGGTGAATTGTTCCTGTCTGTATTTTGAACTGTTCGTAATCGTGTATTGTGTATGTCCTCCGTGGTGGCGGAGGGGACCTACAATTTTACGTGGGTTCCGAACCACAAGAACATAAGAAATTTATGTAAAAACTGCCGGTAATTTGGCAACGACCAATTTTTACGAAACTAAATAATTATCAATTTAAAACTAAAGATAGAATCTCTGGATCCAGAGGATCAAGTTATAATAGACTACTATCCACAAATGTTACACTCTATATCTATTTATAACGGACATGCAAATATATCACATCCAAAGAATCCAGTCAATTTCATTACGGTATCCATCAAGTCACGGTCCATATCGATTGCGGACCAAGTCAAAATTTACAAACATATACATTACAATATATACACTTACGAGGAAAAGTGTAGGTGTGGCTGTAAAGACTGTACAGTAATGTAGAAATGTGTGTGCACCCATTATGGGTCTCCCATTTAAAGGTGTTTGTGGGGCAAGTGAAGATCATGAGTTTTTCAATACCTCACAGTACTATGGGGGGCACCGCTCGGCAGAGGAATCTCTTTAAATGGGGTGTGTAAGGACAGAGAGTATCCCCTAACCCAAGACGCTGCCTCCCTATATCCCACAACACTTGTGTTGAGCTGTGGGATCTATCCCCACAAAGCCTTAATTTTACTACCTTAAACTATACCCTTTCTATCAACATGCGCGTCTACTCGATTTTTAAACATGTTTATAGACTTGCTACTAATTACTTCTACCGGCAAACTATTCCAGCTATTTACTATTCTATGCGTAAAAAAGTTTTTCGTAACTGCTGTCTCGAACCTTCTACTTGTCAACTTACACCCGTTATTTCTAGTCCTATTATATTGAGATATAATTAGTACAGAGGGGAACACAAAATGTTGAAATAGAAGAATCAAGTACCGCAGCTCTACCGACAGAAAAACATGAAACAGAAAACGCCTACACAACCGAGAAGGAAAAAGAAAACACACTACAGGGAGGGGCGAAAGCAGCCTCAGAAAAAGACGTAACCACGGCAGAAGAGGGAGATACGAAATACACACCAAAGAAAACAACCCCACTGAGTGGGGAAGAAGTGGTGGCGAAGCAGAAGAAGGAAATTGAATCACATAAGAGACAGAGGGAATTTAAACGACGGGCCATATGCGAATATTATAAAATAGGTGCGTGCAAATATGGCTCAAACTGCATATACAATCACCCTACAAAATGCTTCTGTATGATGAGGAATGGGAAGTGCAGGTACGGACCAAACTGCAACTTTTTTCACCCTCGTATGTGCAGACAGTCAATTACTGAGAAAAAATGCCTGAACATAGAGTGCCCACTTTTTCACATAAAGGGTACGCAAAGAAGAGAAAGGGAAAGAACAGATCATATTCGACATAGAAGAAATAGCAAGAGTAATGAAACATATTTTTTAGAAGAAATGAGAATAATAAAAGCTCAGCTTGCCCTTCTAACAAGGTGAGACAGAACGCCGCAAACATATGCACCACAACATTACGCACATCACCCCCCTATTCAACACCACCCACCAATAATACAACAACAACAGTGGTATCACGGGCCGCAACCCCAATACTCCCAAATGCAGCGGCCCAACCAATAACACCAAACAGGAACCGACATCGACCAGGAAACGACCATCATTTAAGAAAATCGAACACGAAGATTAGAAGAAACCCGGTAAATGTATTATACACAAATATACAAGGCCTCTATATGGACCATGCAGACTGCAAATTACAATACTTGCAAAATTTAGCTACGGAAACCGGCATAGATATCATAGGCCTAACGGAAACACACTTACATAAGTGCGAAAAAGGCTGTGAAAACTTCGAGAATACTGAAATAACATTGCTGGACTACAACATATACAGAGCAGATAGAGTGGCTAGACGAGGAGGAGGGTGTTGTATCTACGTGAAAAACACTTACACATGTGAAGTGAGGGTAAAGAAATCAAACAGCACAGTTGAAGTTATTATATTAGAAGTAAAAGAACTGAACCTAACCATTATGAACATCTACAGACCACCAAACACCACAAAAAGTGAATTCCAATTTGCTACAAATGAAATAGAAAACATATTAAAATTACTTGAAACTCCAGCAACAAATATTCTAATTTTCGGAGATTTTAATTTCCCATTCATATCATGGAAGAAAAATGACGAAGTTATATATGTTGAGAAGTTTCATGGCAACATTACTAAAGATGACAGAACCCAAGCAACAATGCTATTAGATATTATGGAAAATTACGCCCTTACCCAGGAAATCTGTGAAGCCACGAGAAAGGCGAAAGTTTTGGATTTAATGTGGACAAATAACAACGAGATAATAATAAATAAAAAAGTAACGCGCACAAAGTTCTCCGACCATAACCTCATCGATATACAATTGAAGTTAGCACCCAGAGGTCCGAAAACGCATCCCAGAGGGGCAGATGGAATATTTGAAGGCTTAAACATAAATTCAAAGAAAGTAAATTGGGAAAACGTAAATAAAGATTTAAAGGAGGTAAATTGGGAATTGCTACTACACGAGAAGACTCCACAAGAAATACTATGTATAATAGAGACGGAAACCAAACCTATAATACTGAAACATATTCCAGAGAGACAGGAAAGAAAACGTAGCAAGCTCGAGAGGAAAATCAGGACTCTATTCAGGCAACGAAGACAAACCGTAAAACATCTCCACAGATGCAGAACTGATGCAGAGAGACTCAAACTAGAGAGGAAACTTGGCGAAATAGAAATGGACCTAAAGCAAACATTCATACATAAGACAAACGAGGAGGAAAACAAGGTAGCAGAAAACATAAAAATAACCCAAAATACTTCTACACTTTTGCGAAAAGGAAAATGCAGTGTAAAGAGAGTATTGGACCGTTGATAGATGGGGAGGCCGAATACACAAATGACCCGAAAGAAATAAGTGAACTGCTTAGGGAACAATTTAAATCTGTGTTAGCACCCCTAAGTCCGAGATGGAAGTGGAAAACCCAGACGAGTTTTTCGACATTGAAACAGACCAACCAAGAACAAATCCCGGCACAAACCTATTAATGGACTTCGAGTTCACGGAAGGAGATGTAATTACGGCCTTATCACAGATGCGAGACAATTCAGCGCCAGGGCCAGACACATGGAGTGCCACATTTCTGAAGAAATGCAGAGAGAGTATTGCAAAACCGCTATACTTACTATGGAGGAAATCACTCGACACAGGACAAATTCCACTCCCCTTAAAGAACGCTAATATTGCCCCCCTATTTAAAAGTGGTAACAGAGCAATGCCCAAAAATTATCGGCCAGTGGCTCTCACCTCACACCTTATAAAGTTTTTTGAACGCATAATTAGAGCCAAAATTACCTACTACTACAAGAAAAAGACTTATACAACCCAAATCAACATGGCTTCAGGGCGGGTAGATCATGCCTGTCACAGCTACTAGACCACCAGGAGAAAATATTAGGAACATTGTGTCGAGGACAAAACATTGATGTAATATATACTGATTTTGCTAAAGCCTTCGATAAATGTGACCATGGAATCATAGCACACAAACTTAAGGATACAGGAATTACTGGAAAACTAGGAAGGTGGATATTTAATTTCTTGAAGCAAAGAGTGGTGGTAAACGGAGTTAAATCGGAAGTCTCGGAAGTCGTGAGCTCTGTTTCACAAGGGACAGTATTAGCTCCCATGCTGTTCATAATAATGATTGCAGATATTGATGCAGATATTAAGGACAGTATTGTATCATGCTTCGCAGATGACACGAAGATATGTAAGGAAATATTGAACGAAGATGACATAAGAATACTACAAAACGACATTGAAACATTATTCCAGTGGGCAGAAGACAACAATATGAAGTTCAACGAAGAAAAATTCCAACTTCTAAGATATGGTAATAACAAAGAGCTACAGAAAAAAGGGTACAAAACTCCGCAAGCCAAACAGATAACACCAAATCCACAAGTCAGGGATCTTGGAGTAATAATGTCGTCGGATGCGGAATTCAGAGAGCACTATAAAATCAAAATCACAACGGCTAGAAAAATAATGGGAATCATCAGGAGGAGCTTCCGCAGCAGAAAAGCAAACATCATGCTCAAATTATGGAAGAGT
>JAJOZX010003068.1:95000-100000 GCA_023014485.1 Bathynomus jamesi | reverse complement strand
CTTTTGAACATAGCGAGAGATTTAAAATATTTTACACGAGGTTGCATGGTGAATATATTTTTGAAAGGAATTACGCAGACAAAGCTTTTTAATTAAAATTAAATTAGGAGGATAGAGAGATAATTTTTAAAATATATTAAAAATGTTTCCATTACTCACTGATTTACAGTGTACAAAGCTAAATTTTATATACTGTAAAGTCTGAAGTTAAATTAGTACCTACGAGTAATTGTACTCTAGTCTGTAATTTCATTCAACCTTCAATCGATTGAGGTTCAGCCTCACATTTATAACCGTCTCTGAAGTTAAAATCTGTTTCGAACTTAAATTTAAAGCAATTTATATCTTACCCGAAGCGGGTATTAAATTATTATTATACAGGGTGTTCCATAAGTTAGTAATCACACACAACACCAATCTATAATGTTTTTCACTTTTTCGTTTCAAGGTCTGATGTTAAAAATTCAGAAAAATGCTTGCACGGAATAATAATTATAATGTTTGGGAGTTGTTTAATGTTCTTCGCTACATCTAAAGTCACGTGACGGAGAGGATCTAAAGCTTTACGTGGGATCCGACCTACTACGCCATCGAGGAAGAACCATTGCACCTAATGCACCACTTTAATCGCGAAAATTTAAAGTCCAACTTGAGATTTCAACCCAAGATTTTCAGATTAATATATTTTGTCTTTAATTTCCTTTACGTTTTTTCCTATGATTTAGGCTAATGCTTCTGGAATCACAGCGAAAGATGTATTTCATACTACTGATCCGCGTGCCCACTGGCTTTACTCGTACCACGTATGAAAATAGTTGGATGAATGACCGTCCTCTACATTCAGATGATGTACCAACCTTTAGATGGTTTGGATCCCACGTAAAGCTGTAGGCGCCCCCCCCCCGGTCACATTACTTTTGCCGTTATGAAGGAAGTTAAACAACCCTAAAAATTATTATTATTTTCTTCTGTCCTCGCTTGAAGGCATTTTGCTCCATTTTCAACATCAGAACTCGAAAGCTAAATGAAAAAACAATAAATTAATGTTTTCAATATGACTTGACTTTTGGGATACCCTGTACCATGCAAGACCTTCATTGAAAATATTAAACAGGTAGCTTATTATACTATAGATCTCCATTCATCTACGTTTAATCAAGTTCAATTATTTATAAATATTTTGCTCATCAGCGAAAACCTGCGCGCATGCGCTGGCAGAGCAACGGTCGCAACCTTTAAAAATTCTGAGGCGTTTTTATTTACAAAGTATTTTAATTATAATTGGGAAAATGTTCAGGTTTACTTAATTCCTTTAGCGTTCAATTAATGTTTGGAAAGGTTTATACCTGCAGTCTGTCAAGCATATTTAATTAC
The DNA here is from genome assembly GCA_023014485.1 of Bathynomus jamesi. Lineage (NCBI taxonomy): Eukaryota > Metazoa > Arthropoda > Malacostraca > Isopoda > Cirolanidae > Bathynomus > Bathynomus jamesi. Next base: position 98,626 of record JAJOZX010003068.1, on the reverse strand, counting down.
CGTACTTCAAGTATTTAGTCCACACAATTTTACTCAGCTTTAAAATTATTTAAAAATGACTGATTTTCTTTTTAAAATATCTATTCTCCTTTCAGTGGATTTTAACTTTAGGTTAGCCGTACAAACGTTATAAAGGAAATCCTTAAATTTCAGACGCATTCATAAAAATTGTTAGTGTTAACATTCTCTCTAAAAGTATAAATTAATTGAAACAAGCTTCATCCATACGAATAATGTTTTAAGATTGTAATTACGGAGAAGGTTAAACAAAGGTCATGTAACGAAGCAAGTGAATCTATAGTATAGCTTTAGGTGGGATCCGAACCACTGGTCACTACATCATCTGAATGTAACAGAGGACGGCCTCCCATCCAAATACTGAACAGATGAACGACCCACAGCCGCATAACCTCGTTATTCTAACGGGAAGCACGCGTGTTACGACAAATTCACGACGTAGCCTCTTTTACCTAATTATGCATAATTCATGAACGTAATTCTGAAGCAATAAGTAAATAAAACAACTGAAGCATATCTTGATTATACTTTATCGACAAATCTATTTTGAGTTAAAAAACTGACTTTCAGTATTTGACATTAATTTAAATTAAATTTATATTGGGACATCGACGACACTTCACGTCGATAAACTGTCGAATACTCACACATTTGCACTTCAAATCAGATCAAATTTAAATTTTGCTACGAAGAGTTAGTTTTATTACAATAAAAATGAGTTCAATTCAGTTTGTTAATGGAATCGTATTCCATTGTCGGATACGTGTGTTTGATGTGTTCATAAAGGATAATTGGAAATGTCCGTTTATTTAACCTCATTCTGTGTTTGTGCCTAATGAAAGAACGTTGCATCAATTTGCTTTCACAGAGAGAAGAAGACCAATGAATTCATTCATTTTTATCGATTTATTTATTTATTTATTTATAAATAAATGTATAGGTTTTTACTTATTCATAAATAAATTTATTTATTTTTATTTATTTATTGCAATTTAGTATTGATTCATGTACTTTTGAACCTCGTCAGCCACGGCCGAAGGGAATCAGTTCTTTTGACTTGTCTGAATGCTCACTTGTTTATGAAACACATTGTGGACCTTTCGAATAAAGAAATCATTCTGACGAAATTTCTCGATGTGACTTACAGGCAAGTTCTTACGAGGTTAAGTTAGGATTAGGGTCGGCTAGTCTAGGTTATTAGTGTGTGTATGAAAACATATGCACATATATGTTAAACACGTGAAATTAACAAATGCTGCACATCCACAAGCAAAAATAAGAAGCAGTTCTAAAGCCTTTAACAATACACCCTGACAAGGTGTATTATTAAATACACAGAAGACCTTGGAATCACTTTTCATTTCTTACTTGTGGGTGTGTATCACATACAGGGTGGTCCAAAAGTCCCTATATGTTTTGCTGAAATAATGATATTTCTATTCTATTTTCTACAGGCCATAGATGATGGTTGTACAAGAACGTGTGATGGTAGTAATACTACGTATCCAAGGGAAGAAGTGCAAAGAAATTCAAGAAAAATTCGAAAGATTTCACAAACCAGGACCTACAGATAAAGTAATTCGCGAGCTGGTCAATAAATTTAAAAGAACAGGATCTGTTGATAATGAGGCAAGATCTGGAAGTCCAGGTCCTCTCAAGAAAATATCGAATTGGTAAGAGATGCCTTTCATACAAATCCTAGAATGTCAACTCGCACAGCATCACGTAGACTGAGCATACCAAACACGACTGTTCTAAGGATTTTAAAATCAATATTAAAAAAAGAAAAGTTACCATATTCAAGTGCTACACGAGTTACACGAAGAAGATTATCAAAGACGAGCCGCCATGTGCACAGAATTGATTTCCAAAATTCATACCAAAATCTTATTAAACCACATTCTTTTCAGCAATGAGGCGACATTCCACACATGCGGAAAAGTTAATCGACATAATTGCCGTATTTGGGCTAATGAAAAACCAACTGAGTTCTACGATTGGGAGAGAGGTTCTCCAAAGTTAATGTCTGGTTGAGTATGACAAGATCGAAGATTCATGAGCCTTTTTTCTTTGCAGAAGCTACGATAAAAGGGCCAATTTATGTTGACATGCTTCAGCAATTTCTTGAACCTCAGCTTCGTTTAGATGGCATTCTCGACACTATTGTCTTTTAACAAGATGGAGCTCCATGTCATTATGCAAACATCGTTCGGGCGTACTTTGATGAGCTCTTACCAAATCGATAGATTGGAGGTGGTGGAAACAGGCCCTGGGCAGCACGATTTCCGGATTAAACACCATTAGACTTCTTTGCGTAGGGCTTTATAGAGTCTGAGGTTTACAAAACAAGAGTTACAGACCTGCAGGATGTGCGAACTCGCATCGTCGCGACAGTCGCTAAAATAACCCCAGAGATGCTTGAGAATGTGTTCCGCATTGCAGTAGACAGATTTGAGATTTGCAGAGACACTGATGGTGCTCACGTCGAATCTTAGACCTAAGCTTGATAAATAAATATACATCTAATCGTTACTACATTTGTATCCTAAAATACTATATCAGCAAAATAGATAGGGACTTCTGGACCACCCTGTATAAACATTATGTACACACAAACACATTGTATATATACAATATTCTGCTTTTTCCATTGAAGATGATTTCTATGTACTGCACACATCTTTTTAATTACATATATTGGTATCAGTAAGAGAAAATCAAATTACGAACTCTCAATAATTAAGATTCTCAGCATATTTCTGTTAATAATATTATTTATATTTTTAAACAGTTATTAATAGTATTTATTTAATGAACTTTATTTATTTCCTCAGGTTTGAAGAACTTTTAGGCTATTATAATTTTATATATTTTTTAGGCTTCTCCACACTTTATCATCATCAAATATTGAAAAACAATGACGGACTCCTCGTTGCTGAAATAAATATTTAAAATATTTTAGCATAAAATATACAATTGCTGCTTGAACGTCTCGTGCTTTTATTATTGGTTAGGACGCAGCCCGGCAGTGTTGAGACTCCGCTGGGTCGTGGGTTCAAAACCTAGTGCTGCCTAGAGTTGGGTGGTTTGTCTTTTCTGCATCTTACGTCACGACGAAGCGGCGAGCCTGCCACCCCTAACTTTAATTGATTCAGGCTAACGTAGCCTAGGCAATGGCCCCTACGCCCTACTTTCCTAGGAGTGGTATGGGACATGGATGTTACCTTTATACAATTACTGGAATATTACTTATTTTATTTAATTTGGTCCTTAGCTTTTGCTTTGCTGGGCGCTCTATAGTCACATATTATTTTAATTGAATATCTAATAATGGAGAATTATATTTTATTGTATTTTTTACTTTATACATATAGGTCATAGAACCTTTTTTTGTCGAGGAATAATTGAATGTTTTTTATCAATATACTGTCAAGTAGGCGACTTTTCATATAATAAAATAATTGGTCATATCCCCGTAGAGTTATTGGATCTGGTAATTTCTAAAATATACAATAAATGCTTCGTTTTTCCTTGTTAAAAATAATGGCATTGAATAGGGCGAAATTAATTTCGTAATTAAAATCACGTAAAAGACTTAAAATGCAAAT
>JAJOZX010003068.1:52500-92500 GCA_023014485.1 Bathynomus jamesi | reverse complement strand
AAGACCGAAATATGAGGTTTATGAGAGAGTTTCCACGTTTATGTATCAAAAAAATATGACGCGTAACTATTCTAATTTAAAACAATAATGTAGAAAAATACAGCTGTGTGTGTGTGTGTGTGTGTGTGTGTGTGTGTGTGTGTGTGTATTAGACGATGCATACCACAGGGAAAAATGCAAAGCGATTCCAAGGGCTTTCATGTTTTTAGCAGTACACTCCGTTAGGAAATGACGTCATTCCCTGACGAAGAATATTGTTGAATACATGAAAGACCTTGGAATTGCTTTTCATTTTTCATTGTGGATGTGCATCATCTATTTATTTCATGTGTTTATATATATTATAAAAACATACCATATCCACCAAAGCCCCATTTCTTTTGAGTCTACGCCTTAATCTGTATAGTGATTACATTCACCGAATTTGGTAGATAATAAGCAAACATTCATGGCAGTTGCTAATCATTAAATGAAATTTCTTAATAAAGAACTCCACTTTGTGGAAACGGAGAAAAAGATTTACGAAAAATGAGTCTCTTCAGCGTAGCAATTTTAAAAGCGAAACGCACAAATTAATCGGCGGGAAGGAGCAATGTTTACGACGGACGAACTATTAAAACTTCCTCTTCACTTGTGCTCTCTTTCGTGTAATCTGGTTGGAAATTTGTTTTACGTGCATGACTCGCCGTTTGAGGCCATTCCACGACTGATTACTGACTGACTTTACCGAGAAAACAAGACGTTATAAATTAAGACTGATTCCGCTCTGCCACGAGCAGACAACACGCACGAAAAAGGGATGCATAAATCGTATATATATATGAGAAGAGATTAAATTTACAAATCAACTCGTCATTGCCATGGAAACAAGGTGTTGTTGCACAGCTGTTTGGCCCTTTGATAAGATCATTTTATTTAATTACTCTAAATTGTAGGAGAAAGTTAATGAATGATTACAGTCATGTATATGTACACGCACACACATACTGTATATATATATATATTTATTTATTTATTTATTTATTATTAGAAGGAGAGGATACAAATGTTTTTTATTTTACAGTGAAAGATAATGCACGCACTATTATAGGACAACTGAAATCACATTCAGCAGCAAGTCCGGACAAACTGAATGCTTCACTGTAAGAATGAATTAACTTTGCCTTTGTACTGAATATGGAGGTCTCTCGACACGTGGGAAATACCGGGCATCCTAAAGAGAGCGAACATTGTTCCTAAAAAGAAGTGAGATAGATCTCAAGCAAAGAACTATAGACAAGTGTCACTGATATCTCCTACCACCAAAATATTTGAATTTATAGTTGGAGGAAAATCTATGACTTTTCAGAGGCACAGAAAACTTCAATGAGAACCAGTATGGATTCCTATCAGGAAGATCGTGCCTATCACAGCTAATAAAACATTATAACATCGATGCCCTTCAAAACAATGAAAATTACGATGTAACATACACAGACTTAACTGAAGTATTCGACAAAATGTGCGCTCCCAGCCTTCTTTAGTGCAGTGCGAGTACCGTTTACCAGGTGATGTTTTCAAATTTTTTCGTTTCCAGTATAACCTTTGCTCTGTATTTGGGTGCAACTAGGTAAGAAACGGGTAGAGAATGTGCAATGTAATATGTACATAAGTTTTAGTTGGTATTTGAGTAAATAATAAGCATTTGACTTAGATGTGGTTCCACGTGGTACCGCATGCAGCAGTGAAATTTCGAAAATGGCTATTGAGCCCACGATCAACCCAGGAGGTCGATGCCAGGCCCAAAAGCCTGACAGCGGGCCTGGCTAAATATTCGGTATGATTAGAGAGAAAACAGGGGTCGATGCCAGGCCCGGGTAGTTTAAAATAAAATAAAACGAGTGCTTCATTTATAGAGGGTCGATGGCGGGGCATCGGGTCCCACCATCGACCTTTATCCTTTTTTGATTAAATATAAATAATTTTGTCAATAATAATGACATACCGACACCAAGAAATAATTAATTCACAGCTTTCTAATTATGTTTGGGTGTAAACTGTTTAAGAAAATGTTCAATTTTAAGGAAGTTACACAAACGACAACCTTAGGTGGTCGATATATATATGAAAATTATTTCACGAAAGTAACACGAACAATATTTATGATGAAAATAATCACGAAGGAAAAAGGAAACAGAATGGTGCTCAAGCGCTTTCGTCTAATGACATCCTCAGTGTTCCTGAGAATGTCATTAGACGAAAGCGCTTGAGCACCATTCTGTTTCCTTTTCTTCGTGATTATATTTATATATATATATATATATATATAATATATGCACACTGTATACGAAATATATATTGGGGTTGGAAAGAATAATGGAAATGCATTCGGTTTCGCCCTCTATTGTCCGATATCATTAATGGGGTTATACAGGGTGTTTATAAGCATTGCGAAACACATTTTGGAGCATGACAGGGGTTATTTTAGTAACTGCTGTTACGATACGAGCACGTAAATCTTGCAGATCTGTAACCCTCGTTTGATAGACGTTTGATTTGATAAAGCCCCATGCAAAGAAATCCAAGGGCGTTAGGTCAGGAGATCGAGCCGCCCAGGGCCTGTTGCCTCCACGTCCGATCCACCGATTTGGAAATCATTCATTTAGGTACTCCCGAACAATGTTTGCGTAATGACAAGGTGCCCCATCTTGTTGAAAGACGACGGTGTTTAAAATGACATCCGAATGAAGCTGGGACATTTACGTGCTCGTATCGTAACAGCAGTTACCAAATTAACACCTGTCATGCTCCAAAATGTGTTCCGCAATGCTGCTGACAGATTCGAACTCTGTAGAGATACTGATGGTGCTCATGTAGAATCATATGCTTAAGTATTCATTAAATGTATGCCTTCTATTATATTGTTATTGAATTTTACCCTTTTTGCTACGTTTTCACTGAAATAGATAGGGACTTTATAAACACCCTGTATATTTTACGAAGTTGATGTGTGAATGCATATAATATTGAGAACATTATCTAATTTGATATGCTGACATTGATTTTCCTATTCTTGCAGAATAAATAAAATATGACACTTCGAAAATATGTCACTTACTGTGAAAGGAGCATAATACACCGTTTGGTCGGTGTCTCGGTGACGAAAGTCGCCGAAATTGGCCATGTAGCTCGAAGAACAATCCCCATGGTTACGAATCAATGGAAGGAAATGAAGAAAACTACATCTCATGAGCACAAGAGTTTCCCCATCATTTCGTTCTGCCAAAACTTCATTCGAACGTTTGTACTGGTTATGAGGGGGTTTCACTACAGTTCCCCTCACATCGTTTTGATTGATATTGGTCGTTACAGACTATTGTTAAGTTCTGAACAAAGTTTTGATGTATCAGTCTTTGTTTGGTTCTCGCTTCACAGCTCATAGTAAGGTCCTCCTTTCACATTCTGTCAGTGTTGCTTTACCACCACTATTGCTTATTTGACGTATTTTTTTCTCATTTCCTTCCATGTATTCATAATCATTGGGATTGTCCTCGAAATACATGGGCAATTTCGGTGACTCTTGTCACTGGGACACCAGCCAGATTGGCTCCCGCTATCATGTCCCGTTCACAATCAGTGACATCTTTTCCAAGTGTCAAGTTTTACTTATTCTGTAAGAACAAGAAAAATCAATATCAGCATATTAAAGTAGAAGATCACTCGTATATTAGTATAGTATGCATTCATATATTGGTTCAGTAAAGTATGACACCAGTGATGATGGCAGAAAATACAGCACCAAAAACGTGTGCGTTTCGATTATTTTGTCTAACATTATATATCTTGTAATTGCATCAATATGTAAAGTACGAAAAACAAAGTACCCAATGAATTACTTTATTTACACTAATTTTCAAGTCTTTAGATATGCATTGTACCCACTGCTCTTTGCTGCATTTCCCCTACTTAAAAGAAAAATGATGATTGTTAGTGGAGCCTCATTGATGAATAGTAAAGAATTTTAAGGTCGTGTTTGATGGTTAATTCTGAATGTTCGTGCAAGTTCGTATCATTAAAAGGCAAAAATGAAAGATTTTGTATCGACGCAGTTTTTTATAATTAGGCTATTTTTAAGCTTTAATAATACGTAACATGGAATTCAGTCTCCCTTTTTACGCATGGAATAAATATTCGTGCATTAGAAGTATATGTTATACAGTGACCCTATAACATTAGATCAAAAGTTTAAAAAAAAAATCTTTCCATATAAAAGGTCATATTTTATGAAATACATATGCTTATAGCATTAATGAAATGTAGCTACATTTGGCTAGTGTGTGTGTGTGTGTGTGTGTGTGTGTGTGTGTGTCGCGTGCGATGAAAGAGGTTTGCATCATTAATGAAAATGATTGCGAAAAAAAAAATTAATGTTGAAACTTTTCAAAAATTCACCAACAAGGATTAATCAGAAATCAGTTGGTTGTTCATCTTCTTATACACTATAATTCATGTGTTTGTAACATGTGGAAGCATTTGACATATGTCAAAATTCCTTTAAGCACAAGAGTGAAGTAATTACAAATATACTTCATTCCAATATGAAAGGGCCTTTGAGAATGAAGACAAAAGGAGGAATTCAGTAGAGAGATCCATTTTGTACTGCTAAGGTTATGTAGGCTGTAGAGGATATGTAAATTTAGGAATGTTTAATGATTTTTGAGAGAACGTCCGTCTTCTTTTAAAAACGAAGTACAGGGTGGCCCAAATGCTCCAATCGGTTATAATTAAAGTGAAAATCCATCAAACGGATATTTAAAAAAATTTTGAAAATATTTTAGAGAATTTAAAAAAAAAAAGTCTTAAATTAATCAATAAATATTTCTAGACTTATTATAAACTTTTTACTTTGCTTGATTTTTTGTATTTTCGCTTTAATTATAACTGATTGAGACTTATGGGCCACCCTGTAGTTTATCCAAATAAGTAATTCGAATTCTAATCAGAAAGCAAATGTCATCTTACCTTTACAGATGATAAAGAAGAATGGGAATCCACGGGAATTACGAAGAACTGCTCAAAATGCCTTTAGAGGAGTAGTGGAAAGTTCTGCAAAAAAAAAAAAAAAATTAATAAAACTATGATGAGCATTCTCCTTCTTGAGAGAAATAATGATCTGAGGGGAAAGTAGATATTGATAATAATTATAGGGATTAGAACATTTTCCTCCCATATCTGTTAACCCGGAAATATGACTCGCCTTCTTAATCAACTGATTCCTTTTTTCTCTCCCTCTCGTTTTAAAAAATGAAAAATCATTGTTGAGGATGATTGATTCGAAGACCTTTTTCCTTTTCAGGATGAATCTGAAGCAAATGTAGAAAGTTCTCATTCGGCTTTCAGCAAAGAATAAAGGAAATCATATAATGATGAAAAATAAAAATATTACAAATACAGTACATAAAGAATGAGACCATTATTATAAATAAGAAAAATCATGAAAAAATAAATACTGCAGATATAATCAAACCAAAATTAACCAAGGTTATACCAATGAAAATCGTTTCAAATGAAAGATTTTCGATTTATCCAGGTATTGCCTCTAACCCAAAGAATTTGTGAGAAAAAACCGTTTTCATGTAAAAAGTTTAATCCTTTTAAGTACTACAGTTTAACCATAAAACTTAATCTCCCGCATGGCGAGTGTTTCATCTGCAATAACTTTTTCTCTGTCCAACAACCTTTTAAAAAGTTTTACTCCGAACGTGTGTATGACTTTCAATTACGAAAAGTTTTAACATTTGAAAGAACTCTTCAAACAAATAGTTCGTATGATTAAATCCCCTTAGTTGAAGAATTTAAGCTGTTCATTCATAAGTGTTTTCCTTTCAAATTCTAGCTTCAAGCGCACCATCTGAATGTAAAGAAGCTCTTCAAAATGTAGAGTTGTTATTTTCAGTGAAAAAAGTCTAAAAGTGTGGATACGAAAAGAAAGGTAACAACTCAGTATAACAATAAAGTTTGAAAAATACAATTAAATCGTGTCGGTTTTGGAGCCACTTCAAAATTATCTTCTGTATATTGTATATATATATATATAATATAAAGCTGAATCGGATAATGTTTGTTTGTTTGTATATATGCTCATTCCTGGAAATATTAAAAACAATTGCCTGTTGATTGTTCAAGCGTGGTATTTTTACCACGGGCTTCTGCTAGTAATGTCTTATTTTTTTGTTATTTTTTCTCTTTCAACTCCATTTTCTTGATATTATTTTTCATTTCTCTAAACTAAAATGTATTATTCTGAAATAGAATAAAAATTAACTAAATAAAAAAGCTGGTTTTTATTTGTTTTTTTCCGCCGGCTGTCAAACTCAAAAGATCCCAAATTACTACTTCATACGACCCCAGAATTTTATACACCCATTTTTTTATTTTATTTTATTTTGTATTATTTTGTTTTCGGTTAACCTAACCTAACCTAAATTGAATCCCAAAAACATCTACAACAAAGCAGTACCTATTTTCCGTGTAAGAGTAAAGGGATAGAAAAGATAGCACCGAATGAGAGCAAACGTAACTTTTAGCGAAATATAATGTTATAATGTTTCAGAACAACAAAGACGCTAGGATCCACTCATGGCTGGTCTACATAAGTGTGTTCGTAATTGTGTATTGTGCTTGTCTTCCGTGGTGGAGGAGAGGACCTACAATTTTACGTGGGTTCCGAACGACAAAGCCTTAATTTTACTACCTTAGACTATACCCAATCTATCAACATGTGCGTCAAATCGATTTTTAAACATGTTTATAGAGGTGCTACTAATTACTTCTACCTGCAAACTGTTTCAGCTATTTCCTATTCTATGCGTAAAAAAGTTTTTGGCAACTGCTGTCTCGAACCTTCTACTTGTCAACTTACACTCGTTATTTCTAGTCCTATTATATTGAGATATTTCGAAAAAGCTATCTCTATCTACGTTATCGAACCCATTCATAAGTTTAAAAACCTGGATTAGATCACCCCTTAGCCTCCTAGTCTCGAGTGTAGTCAATTTTAACTCCTTAAGCTTATCCTCGTACGACTTCGACCTAAGCGACAGAATCATCTTAGTTGCTCGTCTTTGAACTCTTTCGATTTTGTCTATATCTCTTTGTGCATTTGCGGATTCCAAAATTGGATCGCGTACTCCAAATGGGATCCAACTAATGATTTATAAAAAGGAACAATAATATCGCACGATTTGTACTCAAAATTCCGAGCTATAAAACCTAGCACTTTGTTCGCTTTATTGATCGCTGCTGTACTTTGTTTCGCCACTTTTAAATCACCTGTGACTATAACTCCTAAATCTTTTTCCTGCTCTAGGCTTGTTAACTCCTTCCCTGACATACTATACGCAAAATTATCGTTACGCGAACCTAAATGTAAAATTTTGCACTTGCCGACGTTAAATGTCATTTGCTATGTGACTGACCAATCAACGATTTTATTCAGATCTTCCTTTCGTCATTAATCGCCCTACCACCCAACTTCGTGTCATCCGCAAACTTTGAAACTGTACTGAGAAGGCCGACATCTAAATCGTTAATATATACAAGAAAAAGCAAGGGGCCCAATACAGAACCCTGAGGAACGCCGCTCGCTACATTAGCCCAAGACGATTCTGTTCCATCAACGACCATCCTCTGTTTCCTCCCTCGCAACTACTCTTCTATCCAATTTATTACTATACCCCTGATTCCATGAGCCTTAGTTTTTTAAACGAGTCTTTTTTGCGGTGGTACGATATCAAACGTTTTTTCAAAATCTAAATACACTACATCAACCGCCCGATGACTATTGTAAACTTCAACCACGCCTTGAAAAAAATTCTAAAAGATTAGTTAGCAAAGATTTGTTTCGCCTAAAACCGTACTGCGTATTTCTAATGAAGCTATGCAGTTCTAAGTGTTCGACTATCCCATCCCCAATTATTGATTCCAGTAGCTTACCTACAACAGACGTTAAACTGATTGGCCTATAATTTCCCGCCGCACCTTTATCGTCTTTCTTAAAGATAGGTGTTACCTTTGCTAACTTGAAATTATCTGGTCCGCACCCCTCAGAAATAGACGCATTAAAAATCTTTGTTAGCGGCACAACAATGCTTTCTTTTAATTCTTTTAGTTGTATTGGATATATGGAATCCTGTCCCGGTGATTTACACATTTTCATTTTAACAATATAGTGCATTACCTCCCTTTCACTAACCACATTATTATCCAAAGTATTAATATTATCAAAAGGTATTATGTATATGACCGTAGGGATATTCGTTACGTCTTCTCTAGTAAAAACTGACGTAAAAAATTTGTTTAGCAAGGTAGCCATTTCCTTGTTTTCAGAAACTAGCTCTCCGTTAAAATTTTTCAACGACCCCAAGACACTTTTTACTGGATTCCTATTGTTGACGTATTGAAAGAATCGTTTGGGGTTTTCTTTGCCGTCACGAGCTATGGAGATTTCAAATTCGCGCTTCGACTTTTTTATTACACTTTTCGCTTCACGCCTTAGAGATATGTACAGTAGTTGTTTCGTAACCACAAATTGTCTTTATCGCACTTATGTAGCCTATAAGCCCTATCTCTACTCTTTATAATATCTCCTACTCGAGAGGTAAACCACAAGGGCTTGTTATTTACTTTCGCACGCTTAATTTTGTACGGTACACATTCCTCATTTATAGTCCTAAATACTGTTTCAAACGATTCCCACATTAGTTTTGCGTTGGTGATCCTCATTACGTTTTCCCAATTGAAGTGTGACAATTCATTTCGAAATTTACAAAAGTCTGCATGCTTAACGTTAGGAATTTTAGTCGAGTTAGCTGGTTTCGAGTGACTTACTGAGAGGACAAACTACCATATTATGATTTCTATTGTTTAACGGTTCTACTACTTGAAGATCCGTGATTAGCCTATCATCCGTAGTTATTACTAAATCTAAAATACTGTCCAACCTCGTAGGTTCCCCAACCTTTTGAATAAGAAAGCTATCCTCGAGAAAATTAACTAAACGATTACCTTCCGCGTCTCCCTGCATTGTATCGTAATTCACGTTGGCGCAATTAAAGTCACCCATAACTAAAGCCTGCTCACTACCTATTATTCTCTTTAGTTCACGATATAACGCTTCGTCCGTATCAGCTGTTTGATTAGGGGGCCTATATATAACCGCAACAGCAAGTTTGAAATCGTTCAATTTAAGTTCTGCTATAGTCGAATCTATCGGTTCTGGAATTCTGTGCATTACTCCTATAACGTTCGCAATATTATCTTTGATATACAACATAACACCGCCTCCTGGCTTACCTATTCTGTTTTCAACAAAGTCTACAACCTCTAATTTGATACTCCCCTACAAAGTCACGTGTTTCTATAAAATAAAAGGAACGAAGATAATACGAGAGGAAACGGCGAAAAACGAACAGGAAAAAAAAAACAGAAAAAGCAGAAATAATAGAAATAAAAGAAGCACGGGGCCAGTTCCGTATTGTCCCCCACGCAAAATATGATTTTATTGATCATTAGGATTATAAATTATTTTGATACAAAATATCGCACTGTTGGGGGATAAAGTAGTTTGGCCGCAAAAAAAACCATAAAACCCTATCCTATACCGATCAATTTGTGATGCGTGATCTTTACGGGGGCTCCGCCCCGTACCCCCGAGACCTATATTATACAAATGATAATGTAATAACATGTGCCCACCTTGCCTGGGTAGCCGGAGCCATAAGGATTAATGTAAAGGATAAAAAAAGTTAAGTGCACTTTTTAAAATTTATTACAAACCAATTTTTTCTCACCATATTGAATATTTTTATGAGAAGTAGAAAACCATGGTTGTTTTTTCCTAACAAAAAGCACCAATTTTTTAATAAAATATATATATACGAAACTATTTTTTAATAAAAAAATGTGGGGGGCAATACGGAACTGTAGCCAGAAGCACCAACAGAGAAAGCAGAGGCACAAAACCAAATCCAAAGATTTCAAACAAAGGGCATTAACAGCAATAGGAAAAAACAAGTAGATTGAAAGAAAATCCTAAAAGAACTTTTTATCAAAACATTTGAAGGACAGGACCGGAAATAATTTCATTATATACTTCCATTCCCAAATTGTTGGACAGATTAATAAAGAAAATAAGGTACAAAAAGAAATGAGAGTATTAAACAGCACATTTTGACCAAATAGAATAAGAAACTGATAGGAAGAAGCTAAAAACCTCAACATATGTCGATAGTTAGCAGCTGACGAGGAAGCTTCTAACAGTGGCTGTATCATCCAGCGCGGGACACGTCAAAGCGAAGAAGAGGCGACGTCAAACCGAAACATTGTTACCCGCCCTCCTTCCTTTGGTGCCCCGGGTGAGGCAACGGTTACGGGAACTCCTTTCTTTCTTACTTATGGGTCCAAAAGCAATGTAGTGTCTATAAACTATTTATGTAAGTTACACTTAGGTCCATTAAAAGACAACATTCAAATAAGTTAAATATATTTACAAAAACCTATAACCTAAACTTAAATTAACACCGAAACTATGCACTTAATTATGTACAAATAGTTGGTCCTGTTCTTACTTAAGAAAGAACAAAACTATAATGAAAGCTTTTTAAATGTAATTTTATGACTAAGTTTAATAATTTATATCATAATTATTTCTTTTAAAATATTTAGATTTATATGTATTTACCTAGTTTAAAGTAAACTATCACTTCACTTGTCTTGTCTCAGTCGTGTCCCAAAACTAGGAATACTAACTTCCGCTGTTGTAAATGATTTAGATGGGCAGGCAAGGATAGGCTTTGTTTCCCAGCTGAACCTAAATGTAGTTCCACCTTCCAGATTTGAAGCCTGTTGGAACAATGAGACAAATACTCCAAATATACACGTACAATTCGATAATCTCAAGTTCTTGCAGTAAACAATTTCATCTATATCTTACCTCGTATAGAGGCTTCAATACTTTCACTATAGGTAATGTTCAGACACCAATGTACCCTGTACAATAATCACAATTATAAATTTTCAAATTGTTTTATATTAAAAGAAAAAACAAAATATTAATCACAATTCAACATAATTACTTACACATTAATAACAAAAAATATACATTAACATGAAAATACATAAGAAAATTACCTTAAGTGACCACAGATTTAATGCCGACAACTCAACTTTCAAATATCCAACTTTCTTGAAATTACTAAAACTTGAATTTCCCGCTTCCAAACTTTATTGTTCAGATCACAAGCACCAATCATCCCCAAACTTCCATTACTATCTTTCACCTCGCTCACTTTCAAATCATTCGCACCAAGCTCTAGTCTCACACTCCACCTATCGCTCACATTCAACTTTCACAATGACCCTACCATACCAATCACACTCTTACAACATCAACGCGCTGGTGGCCAAACTTCCTCTAATCTCCGTGCAGCGGGCTGTCTACGGTTGGCCAGACTGGCAGTCGACGGCATGTTATGTGGCACGGTCAGAGTGCCGATCTGCTCCCGGGGCCGGACTTATACTAGCGAGCTATTTTTTTCATTTACGGGGAGCAATTGCGTGCTCCCGGACTACTATTACTCTCCGGCGACATTAAGACTAAGCCAGGCCCCACTACAACTTACACATGTCACCATACACAAAGACATAAACACAATAGGACCGTGAGACACATACAGAAGCATAATATTAACATATTACAGTACAACGTAGATGGCCTCACAAACAAAATCATGCAGCTTAGGGAATTCGTACACAAACAAAACATTCACATAACACTTATACAAGAAACAAAATTAAAACGCACACACAAAACACCCACCATCCCTAACTTCACGGCGATCCGTCAAGATCGTACTGGGGGTCACGGGGGTGGACTCATCACTTACATACGTAAAAGCATTAGCTAAATTGATGCCACCAAAACATTACAAACACAATCCAAGCAGATAACACGATAGAAATACAGGGAGTTAACATTAAAACACGCGCAAAACACACCACCACACTCATCAGCATTTACATCTCACCAGATAGTTCACCTCAGGTGCCAGCCAATTGCAATCCACAGTTACAGAATCTGGCCTCTCTCACTAATGTCATCTTAGGACTTCAACGCTAAAGACACTGGTTGGTACCTGCACAACCAAAGCAAAACCAGAGGCGCCAACATAGCCACACAACTAAACAACCTCTTCATTCGTAACAATACAGAAGAACATACACACATACCACATCAAGCAGGATACTCAAACTCCTCCCCAGACATGACGTTCTGTTCCCCCTCACTAGCAACACATACACACTGGAGAACAGAAAAACAACTGTCATCAGACCACCTGCCCATCATCATTACAACACGTTCTACACTCTGCCCCAACATCGATACAACACTCAAGACATTAATCAGATCATCAATAATGTAAACAAATACATACCCAAGGGCAACATTAGGAAATACAATCCAAATTACACTAGAGAAATAGCCCACCTCATAAGGCAACGTAACAACCACAAACATAACACACAAACACCGCACACAGAAGCAATAAAACAGCAGATACAACAGCAACACAGAAATAAACAAAAAACTTAAAGAAAAAAAAACAAACATTTAGTGAATTCATAACAACACTAAACCACTTCACAGATACATCCATGCTATACAAGACTATAAACAGCATTACCCACTCTAACAGCGGCATTCACACCTCACACGCGGCTATCTGCCGCAGCCAAAATAATATCCCAACATATACACAACAAGCTAACTTTCTAATTAATAACTACGCAAAGATAAGTCACTTAAACAGACACAACAACCAGAAACACGCAGACAGACAAACAGTCAGACACAAGAAAACCTACAGACTCGACACGATAATCAAAAACATGAATTCGAAGGCTACTGGACCAGACAACATATCTAACATACACCTTAAACACTTGGGCCCACAGGGAATACTAGCTCTCACAAACATCAGCACATAGTCATGCCAACACTGTATTATTCCTGACATATGGAAACAAGGTAAAATTATCACACTACTCATACCAAACAAAAATCCAACATAACCAGCTTCCTATAGACCCATTACTTTACTATGCACACCTTCCAAAGTAACAGAAAGACTAATCTTACAAATCACCAACCCACACATACCACTATCGCCTACTCAACATGGATTCAGACCTCACCACTCAACCACGGCATTACTCACTAACCTCACGCAGCACATCATGGATGGCACCAACTCCAGACGACCAGCTCAACGTACACTATTAGCAACAATAGACATTAGTAAAGCATTTGATGCTATCCCACGCTTCACTTTCATAAACAAAATACTCAACACAAACATGCACAATAACACCAAAAGGTGGCTGAGCAACTATCTTTCAGGAAGATACTCGCATGTCACATTTAATGGCAAGTCATCCAAAAACAAGCTTTTTCCGAACGGGGTCCCTCAAGGCTCTGTTCTCTCATCAACACTTTTCAACTTATACATGCATGACATTCTAACACCCATAGATAAGAAGCTTACCTTACCATCATACGCAGATGACATCACTCGAACATCCACCCACAACAACATCGACACCGCTACAAATAACCTACAAACATACATAAACAGTATACAAGCCTGGCTCACACACAATAGACTCAAAGTACGCCCACAAAACCAACCATCACCTTGCTAAGAAGCAACACAAAAGAACACCAGATAACTCCACAGTTTACACTAAACAACACCAACATTCCACATACTCACAGGACCAAAATACTTGGGATCACATACAACACATCATTATCTTTAGCAAACCACATTCAGGACATTAAAAACAAATGTACGTCAAGACTTAACACGCTTAGTGTACTAACAGGCACAAATTTGGACACCAGCAGGGAACATCACTCATATACAAACAATATATTCGCTCAGTTATGGACTATTCTAGCCCATGCTTGGCACCCATTATCTCAAACATACACATAAACACCTTCCAGACAATACAAAACAACGCACTTCGTATCATTACAGGATGTACTCAAACAACGCCAATAGAACACCTGCACACAGAAACAAAAATACTGAAAGTTAGGGAACATTTAGACGTGAGGGGAACACAATTCATGGCAGCAGCGACAACTAACCCACAACACCCTTGCCACTACATGTACAATCATGCACCAACACCTCGCACCATTAAGGTAACAAGAGAGACACATTATAACCAAATACTCTATTCCATACCACGCCCCACAGACATCTCACAGTACAGAAAACACACACACACTCACCTAACCCACAAAGCACTGACACGACTCGGTCCGAGTGCCGTCCTGGGTGCGAAGCCGCCACCCATTGACAGATCAGAGACCAGCCTGTGCAGATCGGATCGAGTTAACTTAGCACGATTCCGATGTGGATATCACCCCAACTTACAGACATATAAACACAGACTAGACAACTCCACAGACGACACCTGCCACCTGTGCCAGGACAAACCACAAACAATTGAACACATTATGACAGACTGTGCCGCTCTAGCACAACAACGAACACAACACAACACAACATCACTAGTGCGCTGAACCTCTGGTCCACTCCGGAGAGGGCGATCGGTTACCTGCGTGCCGCCAGCTTGCTCGATCAGGGTGGGCTGATCGGCTAACCAACAACAAGTAGACAATAAAGAAATTATACTGAAACCACTAAAAACAAAGGCCCCAAGTAAAAATGGGGAAGAAACTATATGTAAACACAATGTGAAAGGCATTTGCAGATATAAGGAAGGAGAATGTATTTACGAGCATCCTCCTGTGTGCAACTACTTTTACAATAATGGTCACTGCAAATTTGGTGGAAACTGCAAATTCTACCATCCGGTTATTTGCAAGTCCTCCGCAACATACGAAACTTGTCAGAACGGGAGAAAATATCTACCTAAATAGCAAACAAAACACAAATAACAAAATTTGTTCAACACCTCGGACACAATACGGCTGCTAAGTCTCATACAGCACATGCAGCTGACACAGCTGGGAAGCCTTGAGCCAGACCGCAACGTGGCAAGAAGCTACCAGATCAGGTAGGCGGGAACGGATCCATCTCGGAGAACCACAAGGCTACAAAATACGCAATGCCAAAGGACAACGAACTTAAAATGCACAAGGGGCAATGCAAAACAAAGAACAAACATTGTCCTGGCAAATATTCAAGGAATAAAACCGAACAATTCTCTAAACAAAGTTTAGTGCCTGAAAGGTTTTATGGACGAAACAAGGGCGGACATCGCATGCCTCACAGAAACACATCTCAAAGATTGCCAAGGAAACTGCGAACACTGTATCGATAAGAAAGAATTGCATATCGATGGATTCAACTTACTAAGAGCGGATAGAACAGCGAAACGTAAAGGTGGATGTGCTATTTATATATGTTACAGTCAAAGTGTGTAAGAAGCCATTACGCAAAATAGCTGAAATTCCACCTTGGTCATTTCGTACAAGATCATTTGCCCGGTTAAGTCAACTGTATACCCGGTTAGGTCAACTGTATGCCTTTGACAATTGGTTAGGTTAAGTTGTGTTATTTTTGTTAGTTTTAACGAAAATAACACTACTTAACCTAACCATTTGTCAAGGGCATACAGTTGACCCAATCGGGCCTTCAATGGCGGACATCGGAATAACATTGAAAGCCCGGTTAGTATTTGCAAACCTCTATATTGAAAATTCAAATGTGTTCAAATGTTCAAATGTGTATTTGAAGAGTGTTTCTCACTTATTTGAACAGACCTGTGGGTGTATGTATGTTTTAGCAGATTTAGTTAGTGAAATAAAGGTTTCCAATTTTATTGTGATGTTTGTTATTTCTATGAATTCATGACAAGTCATTTTAGCCATTTCACGAAAGGACCAAGGTGGAATTTCAGCCATTTCGCTTAATGGCTGAAGATTTTAGTAATTTCGCGAAATGACCAAGTGAAACAGCCATTTCGCGAAATGACTAAAAGTTTCAGTCATTACACGAAATGGCTGGTTACACATTTTGACTAACATATACATGAGAGGCATATGACAGAGACGGTAATAAGTAAATCCAACAACTTCGTAGAAACCTCCGCAGTGAAAATAGAGAAACTAAACGTGAAAATTTCAGCCGTTACAGTACGGAAAATGAGAGGACCTAAAATCCATGGAATATTATATCTCAAATGGACAGGAAATTCAGGGAAATTCTAAAACAAAAGACTTAGGGGTTGTAATGACTGATGATGCGAAATTTGAAACACAAAATAAGATAGCAGTAAACAGAGCAGAGAGAGTAATTGGGCAGATATTGATAACCTTTAAACGAAGGGATAGGAATATAATGATTCCTCTACTGAAAACCCTGATCATACACAAATTGGAATACTGCTCGGTCCTAACATGCCCATATTAAAAAGAAGACATTAGACAGCTAGATGGGATTCGGAGAAGCTTCACAGCCAAGATCAAGTGGTGCAAACAACTAAACTACTGGGAAAGGTTACGCGAATTAAACCTATATTCACTGGAAAGGAGGACACACACACACACCATTATTTACACTTGGAAAATAATGGAGAAACTAGTCTCTAATCTTACTCTGAACCCTGTAACTCCCAAAACAACAGTGGAAAGTAGAAAAGGAAGACTGTGTTGTGTTCCTAAATTAAAGGCTAGACAGGGAACATCCTTAACCCTGAAAGAAAATAGTTTTGTTGTGAGAGGACCAAAACTATTTAATCAGCTGCCCAAAGACCTAAGGAACACGAGTGGGGTTACAGTGGACATCTTCAAAAGAAGATTAGACGCCTGACTCAGAACAATCCTCGATGAGCTGGGCGTACCTGGCTATGTGAGGTGGAGAGTACAAGAAACCAACTCACTACTTCACCAGGCCAACTCGAGAGGAGGGTCGACAAGCTTGACCTTCGTGAAATGAGGAACCATCGCGTGGAACAGTTGAAAGGTTGAAGGGTGGTATTGATAGTCATCTATAGACCTCCAAACTCTCCAACTGAAAATTTTTCGGATGCCATTGATAATATCAGAACCCTAATAAAATCCCTAAATTCTCTATCCCCTTATATAATACTCTGAGGCGAATTTAATTTCCCATTTGTAAAATACAAAAAGGTGGGTAGAAATATACTTATACAGCAAAATAAGAGGAGGGGGCACAAACGAGGACCAGGAACAAGCAAAAATGTTGATGGCTCTCACAAACGAGTTTATGCTGACACAGGAGATAACAGAAAACACCAGAAAAAATAATTGTCTAGATCTGGAATTCACAAATAATACGAACTTGATTGCTGATATAAAAATAACCCCAACTATCATCTCAGACCACAGTACAATCGAGTTATCAACAAATATGGCAATAACTTTAAAAGATAATACACATACGGAAGGAAGAAGCAAATTTGGGGCTTTTAACTTCAACTTCAAGACCATAAATTGGGAAGAAATCAGATCACACATTGCCAAAATAGAGTGGAGAACAGTTTTAGAGAATAAAACAACTGAGGAAATGCTAACAACCTTGGAAGAAAAGACGCTGAGAATTTTGGAAATATGCTCCAAAAGCACAGCCAAAAGGAAAGAGGAACTGGCTAGAGAGGCAAAAGAGAGGACTATTCCGCAAAAGAAAGAGTAGCGACAAAGTTAGCAAATTGCGGAGACAACAATGCCAGGAAAGTAATACAAGAAAAACTGAAGAGTATCGATAGGGAAATACAAACTCTGATAAAGGGCCATACAGAGAGGGAAGAGGAAAAGGCGGTAAAAGCAATAAAGGAAAATCCAAAATGCTTCTACAGCTATGCGAAAAGGAAAACAAAAACGCGCGCTACTATCGGGCCCTTAAGGAAAGGAAATAATGAACTAACAGACGACCTGAAAGAAATATCTGAAACATTGAGAGCCCAGTATGAATCGATCTTCAGTATCCCAAAAAGTTACAAAGCGATACCTGACAAAGATGCATTCTTCGAAGAGAAATTGCAAGGAGAATGTATAACAGACTTTGATTTTACTCCAGATGATGTAGCGAGAGCTATAGGACAAATGAAATCACATTCAGCTGCAGGTCCGGACAAATGGAACGCACTATTAATTAAAAACTGTAAAAATAAAATTGCTCCACCCTTATGCTGGATATGGAGAAGATCCCTAGACACTGGGGAAATACCGAGCATCATGAAAAGAGCAAACATTGTCCCTATATATAAAGGCGGGATAGATCTCGAGCAAAGAACTATAGACTAGTGTGTCATTGACATCCCACCTCACCGAAATATTTGAAAGAATAGTCAGAGAGAAAATCTATGACTTCTTGGAGACTGGAAAAATTCAACGAAAATCAGCACGGATTCCGATCAGGAAGATCATGCCTATCACAACTTGTAGAGCATTATAACAATATCCTAGATGCACTTGAAGGTAATGAAAACTATGATGTTATATACACTGATTTTGCTAAAGCTTTCGACAAGTGCGATCATGGTATAATAGCACATAAAAGAAACATATGGGAATAACAGGCAAAGTGGGAAAATGGATCTACAACTTCCTCAGAGAACGACTACAGGTCTTCAAAATTCAAGGTGTATCATCATCAGAATCGAAAGTACGCAGGTCAGTACCATAAGGTACAGTGCTGGCACCTCCTGTTCATTATTATAATAACAAACATAGACAGTGGAGTAAACAGCAACAGTATAGTAACATCATTTTCGGACGATACAAAGATCAGCAGAAAAATAAGCGATGCAAATGAAATGGAGGCCTTGCAGAGGGACATAAACAAAACATACAAATTGTCAGAAGACACCAATATGACATTTAACACCGAGAAATTTCAGCTCCTGAGATATGGTAGAAATGAGGAAATTAAACAGACTGCATATTATCCTCCAGATAGACAGATAATTCAGGGAAGCACCAAAGCGGTCGACTTGGGGGTAATAATGACCGAGGATGTCAAATTCGAGACACAAAATCAGATAGTAATAAACAAAGCAAAAAGAGTCGCGGGACAAGTACTAAGAACGTTCAAAAAGAGGGACAAGACAGTAATGATTCCCCTGTTGAGAACACTGATCATACCAAAACTTGAATACTGCTCAGTTTTGACGTCACCATATAAAAAGGAAGGAATTAATAAACTAGAAGAAACGCAGACACATTTCACAGCCAAGACTGATGGCTGCAAAGAACTGAACAACTGGGAAACACTCCGTAAACTAAATCTGTACTCCCTGGAAAGAAGAAGAGAGAGGTATACCATAATTTACATAGGGAAAATGATAAAAAAAGTGGTACCAAACCTCAAACTAAACCCAATTACCATCCAAACAACGCTGGAAAATAGGAACGGCAGAATGTGTAGTGTTCCCACATTAGAGGCCCGACAAGGGACCTCCTCAACACTGAAGGAAAATAGCTTGGTTGTCAGGAGGCCAAGACTTTTTAACCAGCTTCCAAAGCACCTCAGAAACGTTACAGGGGTCAAAGTTGAAGTCTTCAAGGGAAGACTAGATGCCTGGCTCAGGACGGTACCAGATGAGCCGGGTGTACCTGGCTATGTGTGGTGGAGAGCGCAAGAGAGCAACTCGCTCCTCCACCAAGCCAGGCCTAAAAGCGGGGCCACCAGCTTGACCTTCGTGTGAAGAGAGACCGACGCACGAAACTGCAACGAGGTTAACAAGATATATATATATATATATATATATATATATATATATACATACATACACAGTATATATATATATATATATATATATACACACACAGTATATATATATATATATATATATATACAGGGTGGGCGGAAAGGAGCTCCCTATTTTGGATTGGTAAAAAAATACGTATATTATCCATTTATTTCAGAAGAAATAATATGAAAAGGTAGGCATACATGGTAGGTTTTCTCTAAAATTCAATGTGGGCTCCAACTCTTTCCACCAGCTTCTGGAGCCGCCCAGGAATGGCGTCCACTGACTTTAGCAGGAACTCCGGCGGGATGGAGGACATGACTTCCCGAATTCGGTCCTCCAGTTCTTCCAATGTCCTCGGTTTGGTGCGGTAGACTTCTTCCTTTACCCACCCCCAAAGAAAGAAGTCGCACGGTGTCAAGTCGGGGCTCCTGGCTGGCCATTGATGTGGACCACGACGACCCATCCAACGCCCAGGGAAGTGGGCATCCAGCCACTCACGGACAACAAGAGCGAAGTGCGGAGGGGCGCCATCTTGCATAAATATCAGATTGTCGATGTTCTCCCATGTGCTGACAACCGGCCAGACCTCGTTTCGCAACATAGCAAGGTACCGCTCAGCACTTCGCTCTTGTTGTCCGTGAGTGGCTGGATGCCCACTTCCCTGGGCGTTGGATGGGTCGTCGTGGCCCACATCAATGGCCAGCCAGGAGCCCCGACTTGACACCGTGCGACTTCTTTCTTTGGGGGTGGGTAAAGGAAGAAGTCTACCGCACCAAACCGAGGACATTGGAAGAACTGGAGGACCGAATTCGGGAAGTCATGTCCTCCATCCCGCCGGAGTTCCTGCTAAAGTCAGTGGACGCCATTCCTGGGCGGCTCCAGAAGCTGGTGGAAAGAGTTGGAGCCCACATTGAATTTTAGAGAAAACCTACTATGTATGCCGACCTTTTCATATTATTTCTTCTGAAATAAATGGATAATATACGTATTTTTTTACCAATCCAAAATAGGGAGCTACTTTCCGCCCACCCTGTATATACACACATGTGTATATATAATTTATTAACTGAAGTCAGCTTAAAACACACACACACAGAAGTTCGAAGTTCCTTTTGTTGATGAGCGAGTTTTCAAATGTAAAAAATATTTAAGAGAAATGACGATTATAATTTAATGAAAGTTTACAATGTTCGCGTTAAGAAAACAGAGTTATATTGTTAAAACATAGTCTCGAACATACGTTACGCGCAGAAATTTTGGTTACCATCACTTAACTGTTTTCGGGTTCCAAAATATATATATATATATATATATATATATATATATATATATATATATATATGTATATGAGGGGTCGCGCGTCTTAAGGTACCTAAGCGCCACCACAGGCGAAAACGTGTTTTTGATGGATATCATTATTTTCACCCTTCCTCTATGGGTTATAATGACTTTACGACACTAGAAGTATGGTTGAAAACCTTATGAAGCTACCACTACTCTACTACTACTACTACTACTACTACTACTACTACTATTGCTGAACTTTGGAGGCGATTTCTAGCGAATTTAAATTTTGGCGCTTAGGTACCTTAAGACGCGGGACCCCTCATATATACAGTATTATCCTGTTCGCACAACTCTTTAGTCTTGAGTTCGACCTCTAGTCTTACTTTTAAATATTCTTAAAAAGTAAAATAGAAGAATCGAAACAATAGTAAAAATATTATTTATCACTAATTATAGCAAAACAACATTATTAATTAATTATTAGTTTAATATTAAAATAATGAATGAGAGAGAATTAAATACTCCCCCAAAAAAGTATGTCTGGAAAGTTCCCGACAATGTCCAAATACCTCACATTGTACTGAACTGTGTTTTCAGCAAGTTTGACACAAACTTTTAATTGTATTTCGATGTGAACCCAAATCAAATTCGAACTACATCGACAAAAAGGAAAAAAAATAAAATGGGACTTATATGGTTGCTATAGTGATCACGCAAAAATTAATGCTTTATGGGGTTGCTATGGTGAGCGCGTGAAAGTTACCATGCTTTATAATATGGTTGCTAGAAAGATTACACAAAAATAGGCATGGTTGATTGTTTGAGGAAAATGTATTTACAACGTTAATGGGAATCAAATTATTTTTTTTTTGTTCCGGTTGTCAACACAATAAGTAAACAGTACAGTGCGTGTATATATATATATATATATATATATATATATATATATATATACACACACACACATGATATGCAGACAAACACTAAATGAGTTTTGGACCCTTCAACTCTAGGACTCTAGCTCCACCGCTCCTGTGGTAGCTCTAGTCGATATTTAGAGTGCCTCGCGTAGCGTTATATTACTTCACTCAATTTTATAATAATAATAATAATAATAATAATAATAATAAACTTCAAATAATTAAAAACTTATCACAAATTTTTTAAGAAAATTGAAAGTTATGATAAATTAACATTGCCAAACTAATTATGGGTTGAGGACAATTAGCAATTAGTTAAAATTGTTTCACAAATTTCTAAGAGAAATGTTTAATTCCTTAAATAATGTTGCAGAGACTGGGGACGATTGTAACAGATTGACGAATATATGATGTCACTTTGGGAGGGTAAAAGGTAAATTAATTTTTCATGGGTATTTATTTAGATGTGTTGTTACTTTACTATTTACTATTATAAAAATAAGAACATTAAAACACATTACAACACGAAACCAGTTTGAACACGAGTATTTAAATGTTACGATCATCCCCACTATTGGGGTTGGTTGTAATATTGGATGGGGTTGGTAGGAACATACAGTAATTCGACATTCTACCCAGAGTTATCAGAGTCACAGTTTTGTACAGATAATCCATATTACCACTTGTGCATGCTCGTAGGTGCGACCAGTTTTTACATATCCTACACTGGAACCACTTTTCTCCAGCTTTGCTGTTTAAATAAGGTTCAACACAAACAAGGAAGTAGCATTCCTGTTCATCATCATCATCATCATCAATTAATTAATTTAAATTTTTGTCTTGTTTTCTGTCCCTTCTTAACATTTTGTCTTCTTATGCGTGTTTTTCTTTTTCCAGTGTCCTTTTTTTAAAGGAGTATCAGTTAATATGGCACATTTTCATTTCTTTCTTCCTCTGTTTGTGTTCATATTTCCTTCTGGTGCTTTTGGAAATAGGTATGGACATTAGGCATAGTTACAAAAATTCATTTCCAAGAACAAAATATAAAGGCCAAAAGCAATAATAAGACATTGTGAATGGGGTTGGTTGTAACATGCATTTTGTTACAAACAGTTCCATGCATTTTGTTACAACCAACCGCAAGACCAATATGAGAAAGCAACTCGGTGTTTAATCATCACAACCAGAACATGCGAAATTCAAAGACACGTAAATACTCTAAATAACGTAAGATATTCAGTTTACATCAGAAAATTCTTAACAACACTATATTCGTTAACGATATTAACAATATATGAAAGATTGAAAGGATCTTTTAAACTATTTCACCCCCAACATACTCTTTTCAACAGTCACTAGCCAAATGTTGATCTTTTCAACTATATCCCCCCCAAACTGTAAACTCTGCAAATTAACCAAAATAAGATAAGAAAACAATAACAACAAGTTTATTATTTATTGCAAACATATAATAGAGAACCATTATTTACATAGGATAAAATTTGAATGCCCGGTTAGGTCAACTGTACGCCCTTGATGATTGGGTAGGTTTAGTCGTGATATTTTCGTTAGTTTTAACGAAATATCACGACTAAACCTAACCAATCGTCAAGGGCGTACAGTTGACCTAACCGGGCATTCAAATTTATCCTATGTAATTAATGGTTCTCTATAAACCGGAAATATGATAGAATATAATAGAATTTTCAAGATATGTATCTTATGTACTATCTTAAAAATTCTATTATGTAAATAAGATAAGTAGTCCAGGCAATCTAGAGCAAAAATAGCTTCAACCTGGGCAAAATTGCTTCAGAAGCTTTCTAAACTGTTTCCAGCTCAGGAACCATTGCAGAATAACATATCCAAAATCCGACAAAATTGGACCCCGGGAACACCCCCAAAAATGAAATTCAAAATGGCGGACTGGCAGTTTCCTACGAAATACAATAAATTTTAATTTCGCTTTGTAGAGAGAGTTATGACGTTTTTCTTGATCAGTAAAATGTTTTAAAACACATTTTCGTTTCTAAATTAACCTATATGACACTAAAAATTGTATTAGGCGGCTAGTATTAAACTATGACGTCACGTAATGTAAATAAAATATACTGTATGGAGTGTATGTGAGAATGGACATTGCTACATCTTTATAAACTTATATTATATACAACTCTTTAATTCCTACTACCCACTATCAAATCTGCGTATTTGTGCTTGTCATTTTCTTTAAAACTGTTATTATGTACTCCTTTTAAATACTGCAACACAGTTTATTAATTTGTGTTTTCTGTTTCAGACTGACTCGGTGTGCGTCTGCCTTCAAGAATGCAGACCCCTGAAGAATTGTGCGTGATTTGTAAGGAGAAATTGGACAGCGGACAGGAAGTGGTTCACATCTCGCAAAAAGGAGCAGATGGTATAAATGCATCCAGCCGCAGCCGTGGAAGCGATGTTGTTGCAACAGCTGGAATAAGTGTTCACGTTGTATGTAGGAAAAGGTTTACGGATAAAAAGACCATTGAAATAAAGAAGCGACAGACCGCAGCCGAGGCAATACCAAGGAAAAGTGCTCGTTTTCATGAATACACATTTTCCAGTGCTACTCACTGTTTGTTTTGTGATACCTTTGTGGACTTTTTTTCCAAACACAAACCAAAATCAGAGCATGTCAAAATAAGAACTACAGAGTTCTCCGAAACCATAAAAAGGTGCTGTGAAAGCCGCTGCGATGAATGGTCGTTTAATGTAAAAGGCCGTCTGGAGTATTATCTTCGTGATCTTCCTGCTGCAGATTGTGTCTACCATCACACCTGCAGCGTAAATTTTCGAAGTGGAAAAAACATTCCTCGCGCATACTCCTCCGACGATCATGATTCGAAGAAAGGGAGACCAACTAATGAAGAGCAACACCAAGCATTCCTTCAGACCTGTGCTTACCTGGAAGAGAATGATGATGAACAACTGTTGATTGGAGACCTAATTTCCAAAATGGAGGAATATCTTCAAGGAAGTCAGAGCTCTGTCTACGAACGCAGGCACATGAAGAGAAAGCTTTTAGAACGTTACGGAGACAAGATCATAATATCAGGTGAAAGTGGGAAGGCAGATGTAGTAACACTACGAGAGACAGCTAATGAAATTCTTATAGATTATCACAAAAAGTCGAAAGAATGTGATATAGATATAGAGCTACAGAAGATTTACCTAGTAGAAGCTGCTGCAAAAATAATCAGAAGTGATATCAAGTCTGTCGACTCGCCTAGAAAAGATGTGTATCCATCTCCAAATGACATCACTGCAGAAAGTGCTCTTGATTACATTCCCAACAGTCTGAAATTGCTATTATCAAAAGCATTTGCGGGACAGGATGCTTCAAGAAAATAGGTGCAATTGGGCAGAGCATTATGCAAGCAACCCGTCCTAGAGGATTACTATGTCCACTACAGATCGGTTTGTCGGTTCAGCTACACCACAACTTTAGGTCAAGGTACCATATTGACGTTCTCCATCAGCTGGGTTACTGTTCGTCGTATGCAGAAGTAACAAGATTCGAAAGAAACGCGGCGCTGGCAAGTGGGTCTGGCTCTTTTACTGTTGATGAAAACACTGCAGTCCTTCTAGCAGCAGATAACGTCGATCATGATGTCTGCACTTTGGATGGGATGAATACCTTTCATGGAATGGGTATGATTGCCGCAATAACTCCGAAGATCAAGATCCACCCTTCTATTCACAGGCGTAATGTTGGTGACACTGACATTAAGAAGATTGCAACCGTTGACATTAGGGAATATAGACACGCGAGAAGCATGTTGAGGGACATCTCATTCCGCGAACTTCCAGTACCCACTGCCACCATAAGTCGACTTAGTCTTCTCTGGCAGATATCTTCAGCAGAAAGATCAGGTCCAAGTTGGTCCGGAACAATGCAGGCAATTCACGGTGGATCAAGTCTCACATCCAGTGTGGCGTCGATCACGTTCCTTCCCATCATAGATATGTCGCCAACTGACATGACCTGCATATTTTCGACATTACTATATTTGAGCAAGATAGCACGCGATCAAAAGTCCCATCCATTATTACCTTTGATCAGCCTTTGTTCTGGAAAGCTTCCCAAATCATCAATGAACAGAGAGACCTGCAGGACATTGTTTTAATGCTGGGATCATTTCACACACTGATGAATCTTTTGGGAGCAGTCGGTACTCTTATGAATGGTTCAGGATTGTCTGAAGTACTTCAAGAAATATACGGACCAAATGCCGTGCAACACATGATGTCTGGAAAAGCTGTTTCAAGAGCGATACGTGGTCATATGATAGTAGATGCAGCTCTTAGTACCTTACTAGTCGCAGACGTTTTCCCTCGTAATGAAGATGGAACTCCTCATGACCTCCATAAGGAAGCTTGTGACCTGCTCGACGATGTTATGACCGCCAAACAATCAGTTGAGGATGTGGAATCTTCGAATGCATTGTCTCAGATTGCTACCACTTTGGATGCGAAGAAAACTGACCTACAATCTACTTCGCAAACAAGTCAACTCTGGTTGGAATATCAGCGAATGATCAACATTGCACGTTCCTTGATAACAGCAGACAGAACCGGCTCGTGGGATTTGCACTTGCAAGCTATGCTGGAGACCATCCCCATAATTGCAGCAGCCGGACATCACAATTACCTGAAATCGATATACCTGTACCTGCAGAAAATGTTAAGTTTGCCTTCTGAAAATCCAGCCGTTAACAAAATGTTCCAGGAAGGTAAGTTTGTGGTAAAAGAAGCGACAGATTATGGGCCGGACTCGGCACAGACCTGGTGATAGAACAAGTACTAATGCGTTCCCTGAAAAGCAGAGGCGGACTGACACGCGGAAGTGGATTTACAGACATCCAAAGGACAACGTGGCTCTTTTCTATGCCTCTGTGTTTCACTTATACCTTAGCAATGCAGGAATACACCAGAGTTTTGTTGGAAAGTAGTGAACAGCACAAGGAAATGAGGGGAAGTAGACAAATCAGGGGCAGTAATGACATGAAGAAAGTACTTGAACGTCTGGAATCCTTATCCCCATTCCATTCTACCTCGGGTCTCTGCAACATTGTAACAGGGCTAACTGCTGATCCTGGAGTTAACGTTCATCAATTGCATTCAATCGGTACGAACATTGTCGTAAAAATGATTGGGAAACAAGCCTTTACATATTCTGCCAAAAGATCTGACAAAGTGAAAACACTAGGATCTGCTTCTGCCGTTGTGATCACTGATGCTGCAGATATAGAAGTAGATCCTGCACTACTGTTTCAGAGAATGATGACTGTTGCCACTGGCGGAGACATGAATCTTGAAGATGTCATGTGTTACGAACTGTGTGCATATCCTCCTGCATTGTTCGAATCACGAAGTATCTTGAGGAAACCCGATAAGTCTCAGCTAGCTCATGCAATAATCAAATACACTGACACTTTACGCATGGAAGAAGTTCAAGAAATTCAGTGCACAGACCAGTACGTATTGGATGGTGGATCTCTACTACATCGTGTTTCCTGGCGTCAAGATGAAACATATGACAGCATCGCCAACTCATATGCCGATTTCACTCTGAAAACATATGGAAAAGCAATCATTGTTTTTGATGGCTACAGCAGCTCTCCTACGATCAAGGACATGACCCACAGAAGACGCAGCACCAAGACAAGCAAAAATGCGAATCTCAGTCCAAGCATGAAGTTTGTTGGCCAGAAGGAACACTTCTTGGCTAATGAAAACAACAAGCAAGCATTTATTTCCCTCGTAGGTGAGATGTTGAAGAAGCACGGGTGTACTGTTCACAACGCAGATGGGGATGCTGATGTGGACATCGTTCGTGCAGCAGTTTCCTCATCAGAAAATGCAACTACAACAGTAATAGGGGAAGACACCGACTTGCTGATTCTCCTTCTGTACCATGCCAAGGACAGTGGTTTCAAGTTGTACTATCGCAGCGATATAAGACGGGGACCATCTCCTAATCCTGTGTATGATATTCTCAGCATTCAATCATTATTAGGCAATGACATCTGCAAGTATCTCTGTTTGTGCATGCTTTCACGGGCTGTGATAGCACATCCAGAATTTTTTCGATCGGTAAAGCCAAAGCATTCGACACACTGATGAAGGTGGCTGAACTCCGTTCAGTTGCAAATACATTCTGTTCTGATTGTTGCCAACACTCTGACATTGAAACCGCTGGAAGAAAGGCAATGCTTCTGTTGTATGGCTGCAAAACACTTGAATCCACTAACGCACTACGTCATCGAATGTTAGTTGAAAAGGTAGCTACAGCTAAATCTTTTGTTACACCCGAACCTTTGCCACCTACCGATGCGTCCACAAAGTACCACAGCTTTCGCACATACTTTCAAATACTAATCTGGAAGTCTACAGAAGAGAAGATCGATGCAGAACAGTGGGGTTGGTATGTAAAGAATAATTCCTACTACCCTACAGCCTGCGACAAGCCACCAGCTCCAAATTATCTACTCAACATGATCCGCTGCTCCTGCAAGACGAAATGTGCTACTTCAAGATGTGGATGCAAGCGTAATGGAATGCCCTGTTCAGCCGCTTGTGGCGAGTGCCAAATCAGTGGTTGCGATAACAACCCAAGTACCGGTAATCTATCCGATGATAGTGATGAAGAGGATTAATTTCTGTATGTTTGTGACCAGGTATCACTACTTCTGTAATGAACATAACTTGAAACTGGGAAAAAAATAATTGTTGTATTATTGATTATAAAATCTGTAAAAAGCTATATAACATTATATTTGCATAATAACTGGTTGTGTTGTATATGTTAAATTATTTAAAACATTACAACTGAAAGAAAAAGCATCAAATGTATCTCTATAAATAAAAGCGTAAATTATATATTTTTTTTTTTTCGTAGAAAACATCCCGTCCGCCATTTTGAATTTCATTTTTGGGGGGTGTTCCCGCGGTCCAATTTTGTCGGATTTTGGATATGTTATTCGGCAATGGTTCCTGAGCTGGAAACAGTTTAGAGAGCTTCTGAAGCAATTTTGCCCAGGTCTAACTACAAATTGCCTGGACTAAAGTAAAACTTGTTAAATTATCTCCTCCCTAAAATTGACCTTTTAAACTATGTCCCCCCCTCTCTGAAGCTGGGGGGGGAAATAGTTTAAAAGATCCGATTGAAATTTTACTTACACGAGTATAAAACAATCTTTTGCATCCAATTATTCAACAACCACGTACAGTGTTCACTAATTGTGGGACGAGGGAGGACTAATCTACGCATGCGCACATAGAATAATTACGCCATCTATTGAGAAATGACTAAATTATTGCTTGTGTTACAATTAACCCCTGTTACTTCTAACCCCGATATCCCCTCTTTGAAATACTCATAAATTGTATTAATGGTTTGACGTGTCTAAAGTTTCCCAAAACTGAATGAGAAAAACTTAATTTCTCTTGTAAATAATGAAGTTAATAACAAAAAAAAAATTCATTATAAGACAATTGTACATCAACCCATGCAATCACTCTTTTATGGTGTTTCTAAATCATTTCCGTATCATGATAAGCTGGGAAATGACTTAGAAACACCATAAAACAGTGATTGCATGGGTTGATGTACAACTGTCTTATAATGAATGTTTGTTTTGTCCATAAAATAGTATAATATACTTGAAGGTAATAAGCGATAAGATAAATCAAACAATAATAAATTAAACCCCCCCGAAAATTATAACTAAAAGAGAGATAACAGTAAGACACGTACTGAAACAAGTAATAATAACACTACTCACTGCTAAGACTACAAAAATGATGATAGTGATGGTAACAATACTAATGTTTATTGGTAGGAGGCAGACCCCCTCCCCCCACCAATCAATATATTTAGTATCATATAAAACAGATCATCTTTACACGTTACCATAATTTTGGTGTGATTGCGAGAAATCTTTCTAATTTTACTCACCCTTCCAAAAGCATTTTATGAGTTCCAGATCATCGGCACCGGAACGGCATGAATCCCTTTTGTATCATTGTGTATATTCACTCGTAAGACAATACGACTGATTTTCCTTATCAAGAGATTACTACGATCTTGTATTGACCAAAATCACATTAACAAATGAACACGGGTTTCGACGCCATAGGTCTTGTTTAACAAATTTGTTAGAATTTTATAACGAAATAGTGCGCGAATACGATAGGCATAGGGCAGCTGACGTTATTTATTTAGATTTTAAAAAGGCGTTCGATACAGTTCCGCATAGGAGACTAATTGCGAAGGTTAAAGCGCACGGTATCCGCGGTCAGGTAGCTAACTGGTTAGAAGAATGGCTTCGTGTTAGGAGGCAGAGGGTCGTAGTTAATGGTAGTGAATCGGGGTGGTTAGAGGTAGGTAGTGGTGTCCCACAGGGTTCAGTGTTAGGCCCATTGTTATTCGTAATTTACATTAACGACATAGATGTAGGATTGATTAGTAACGTGTCAAAAATTCGCGGACGATACTAAAATAGGCGGTAAGGTTGTTAACGAGGACGATAGAAATAGGATCCAAGACGATGTAGATAGGATTATGGAGTGGACGGATAAGTGGCAGATGCAATTTAACGTAGATAAATGTAAAGTTTTGCATATAGGTTCTCGCAACAATAATTACGTGTACACGATGGATGATAGGGATTTAGCGAGCGTTGACGAGGAAGTAGATTTAGGCGTACGCGTAACTAAAGATTTAAAGGTTAGGAACCAGTGCCTGGAGTCTTGCGCAAAAGCTAATAGGATGTTAGGCTTCATAGCGCGTAATTTCGAATTTAAATCGAAGGATATTATATTGCCCCTTTACAAGTCCCTAGTCAGGCCTCATTTGGAATATGCCGTTCAGTTTTGGTGCCCGTACTTGCGTGAGGATATTGATAGGTTAGAAAGGGTTCAGCGTCGTGCCACGAAACTTATTCCGGCATTGCGCAATAAGCCTTATGAAGATAGGATTAAAGTGTTAGACTTGTATTCACTCGAAACTAGGAGATTAAGGGGGAGCTTATTGAAGTTTTCAAATCGTTAATAACATCGATAACGTAAATTTTGACAAATTGTTCACTTTCGATAATAGTAATACTCGCAATAACGGATTCAAGTTGCGTGGCAGACGTTTTTCATTACTAATATCGCTAAAAACTTCTTTACGTTTAAAGTAATTGATAAATGGAATAATCTTCCCGCGTCAGTCGTTCATTCTACCAGCGTTAATGTGTTTAAGAACCGTCTTGACAGACATTTTAAAAATATTAACGTTGTTTAAAATTAAAAAAGAAAGTTAACAACAGGAGCTCTGGTGGTGGTGCTCGAGGATGAGTCTGTTGACGATGAATGCCAGCTTGTGACATGCCAGCGTGATGCCAGCAATAAAAAAAAAAAAAAAAAAAAAAAAAAAATTAGACTAACACGAATGTAGATGTAGCTCATAGCGTAAACTAACCCACTTTTTGTTTAACTTTACCTACTTTTTTTTTTTCTTATCCTCCTTACTTTGCATGTCTCTAACTCTTTTCTTGCATGTTTGTAGTTTGCATGGTATGACAGTGAGTTAAGACTGTGTTTGCATGGTTTGTAAGCGTTCTTATTTTACTTCTTTTCATCTTTCACCCCTCTCCTATATTCTCCGACTATTTTTCTGACTTGTCGGCAGTGGCCGGCGGATGATGATGGTGAGACTTTTTCCCTCTTTTTCTGAATGAATGTTAACCCACGAATGATAGGTGTTGCTCCTTACTTAACCCCTTATTCTCCTCTCTTCTCTTAACCCCCTACTCTCTCCTTTCTCTCGGGCTAGCCTTAGAGTGGATCTTAGGGTCTTTGTTAGCCTTAGCTTCTGTAGATCTGTAGATCCCTCATTTGTATTTCATTTCATTCCTTACTTCTGCCCAGAATCATTGTTCTACTGGTTGCTCTCGAAATTCGACTCGGATAGTATTTTAAGAGGAACTTGAAACAAACTTCTTTTCTACGTTTAGCGTACGAGGCATTGGCATACGCTTTGATTTGTCAGTGAATCGGTATCATTTCTATGATACAGGTGATTTGGTTAAGATACGAAGCGAATGGTCTTTAGATAAGGTAAAACAGAACTGTTTTGGGCGACGAAGTATTTCTATTCATTATATGGATTAGTACCTACCCATAATTATTATGTTCTTGTCCCTTCAATGCCTGACGGATCACTTCACTGCTTTATTTTGACTGACGTCAGAGGATTTTATTCAGCCATAGAAGAGAAGGGCTAAACAATTCAGCTATAGAAGGGCTAAACAATTTTTAGTCACATTACCGAGGCTCTTCCTTTTGCATAACAATAATAACCTCATTTTGACCTTTTGTATTTGATTTTTATGATTTGTTAAACGAAATAACAACAATAATAACAACGTCAGTAAGTACTGTATATATAAAATCATTTACGTTTCAAATGTTTAATACTTACAATATGCAGTAAAATTGTTACTGAATGAATATTATTTAAGTAAAAACTTCATTGCTTGCATTCATTTTGAATAAGGTACATAGTATATGCCATTAAAAAGCGAATTAATTCCTGTACAATATTAAATTATTATTAAATACTACATGCAAAACCTATACGAAGTTATGAGAAAATTTTATCATATATTTCCCACCAGGATTCGAACCCGGGACCTTTGACTGGGAGTCCCGAACGATGACCGTTTTCCTTGGGTGATAAAATATGTTCTACTTTTTATTAACTTTTATCCTGTCGTAACACAGTGGTTAATGTCTGCGATTGCGAGTCAGAGGACCAAGGTTGGAATCCCGGTGGGGAATATTTTGCATAGGCTATGTTAAAAGTGCGCGTGCTCGTGCGTCCTATTTCCATATATATAACTCAATGCAGTATAGTATTTTTAACATTTTGTCTCTTTTAAAAAGCGAGACAATGATTGAAAACCATTTAAATGTTCAATAAAAGGATTGTTATATATACACACACACACACATATATATATATATATATATAACGTAAAGAACGACGCTTGTATAGGAGATATTCCGCGCAAGACGAGAGAGAGAGAACGAAACAAATGAAAAAATGAGGTAACCACCCGGGAATCGAACCCGGGATCTTCCGATTGCCGGTCAGATGCGATACCATTACACCATGGGCCTCACTCTTCCAAATGCCGTAATTCTTCTACATACTCGCAGAAACCAATGCCCCAAGGGGGCACCTCCCGCATGCCGTAACATTATATACATTCAACTGCAAAGAACACGCAGTATAAATAACGTAAAGAACGACGCTTGTATAGGAGATATTCCGCGCAAGACGAGAGAGAGAGAACGAAACAAATGAAAAAATGAGGTAACCACCAGGGAATCGAACCCTGGATCTTCCGATTGCCGGTCAGATGCGATACCATTACACCATGGGCCTCACTCTTCCAAATGCCGTAATTCTTCTACATACTCGCAGAAACCAATGCCCCAAGGGGGCACCTCCCGCATGCCGTAACATTATATACATTCAACTGCAAAGAACACGCAGTATAAATAACGTAAAGAACGACGCTTGTATAGGAGATATTCCGCGCAAGACGAGAGAGAGAGAACGAAACAAATGAAAAATGAGGTAACCACCCGGGAATCGAACCCGGGATCTTCCGATTGCCGGTCAGATGCGATACCATTACACCATGGGCCTCACTCTTCCAAATGCCGTAATTCTTCTACATACTCGCAGAAACCAATGCCCCAAGGGGGCACCTCCCGCATGCCGTAACATTATATACATTCAACTGCAAAGACACGCAGTATAAATAACGTAAAGAACGACGCTTGTATAGGAGATATTCCGCGCAAGAAGAGAAGGAGAAACGAAACAAATGAAAAAATGAGTAACCACCCGGGAATCGAACCCTGGATCTTCCGATTGCCGGTCAGATGCGATACCATTACACCATGGGCCTCACTCTTCCAAATGCCATAATTCTTCTACATACTCGCAGAAATCAATGCCCCAAGGGGGCACCTTCCGCATGCCGTAACATTATATACATTCAACTGCAAAGAACACGCAGTATAAATAACGTCTTGCGCGGAATATCTCCTATACAAGCGTCGTTCTTTACGTTATTTATACTGCGTGTTCTTTGCAGTTGAATGTATATATACAGGGTGGGCGGAAAGTAGCTCCCTATTTTGGATTGGTAAAAAAATACGTATATTATCCATTTATTTCAGAAGAAATAATATGAAAAGGTAGGCATACATGGTAGGTTTTCTCTAAAATTCAATGTGGGCTCCAACTCTTTCCACCAGCTTTGGAGCCGCCCAGGAATGGCGTCCACTGACTTTAGCAGGAACTCCGGCGGGATGGAGGACATGACTTCCCGAATTCGGTCCTCCAGTTCTTCCAATGTCCTCGGTTTGGTGCGGTAGACTTCTTCTTTTACCCACCCCCAAAGAAAGAAGTCGCACGGTGTCAAGTCGGGGCTCCTGGCTGGCCATTGATGTGGACTGGTATGACCTCAGATCAGGTTGTGGGCCCGTTCCTTCTGCGCAACACCATGAATGCTGAGCGGTACCTTGCTATGTTGCGAAACGAGGTCTGGCCGGTTGTCAGCACATGGAGAACATCGACGATCTGATTTTATGCAAGATGGCGCCCCTCCGTACTTCGCTCTTGTTGTCCGTGAGTGGCTGGATGCCCACTTCCCTGGGCGTTGGATGGGTCGTCGTGGTCCACATCAATGGCCAGCCAGGAGCCCCGACTTGACACCGTGCGACTTCTTTCTTTGGGGGTGGGTAAAAGAAGAAGTCTACCGCACCAAACCGAGGACATTGGAAGAACTGGAGGACCGAATTCGGGAAGTCATGTCCTCCATCCCGCCGGAGTTCCTGCTAAAGTCAGTGGACGCCATTCCTGGGCGGCTCCAGAAGCTGGTGGAAAGAGTTGGAGCCCACATTGAATTTTAGAGAAAACCTACCATGTATGCCTACCTTTCATATTATTTCTTCTGAAATAAATGGATAATATACGTATTTTTTTACCAATCCAAAATAGGGAGCTACTTTCCGCCCACCCTGTAATATATATTATATATTATTATATATATACATATATATATATATATATGTATATATATATATATATATACACATATATATATATACACACACACACACACACACAGGAGGGTAAAAAAAAGTGACCCCTCAGAGGTAAACTGTCATATTAAAAAAAGTAAGGGGACTAGAGCTCCCAAACTTCATAGATGCTTACCTTATCATGTTGTTCGTCTTAATTGAAAAGTTACGCGATGTGTCCCCTTCCTGCTCAACGCAGCCCTCCAAACGTGAACGCCACTGATCAATACACCTGTTACATATCGTTGAAACACCTCCCAACCGAGCAGAATTCAGTCTCATAGTTCATCTATATCTCTTATATTGGTGCCAGGGATGTAAACTTTGGACTTCAGGGCTTCCCAAACACCATAATCTAGTGGTGAAAGATCGTGGCTATGAGCCGGCCACATATTGGGTTCGATAAAATCCCGTGTTTCGTTCTCAAGGGATGCGACAGTTTGGCGTGCTCTTTGAGCAGGGGATCCATCTTGCTGGAAAGTATATCTTTCACTATCTAACTGATATTCGACGAATTAGTAATGAAAGATATACTTTACAACAAGATGGAGCCCTGATATACATATATATAGATATATATTTATTTATTTTTTGAACATATAAATTGTGTTGAAAAATTCTCCCCTTTTAAAATAAACAAAAAGCTAAAAATATTATACTGCATT
Organism: Bathynomus jamesi; assembly: GCA_023014485.1. Classification (NCBI taxonomy): domain Eukaryota; kingdom Metazoa; phylum Arthropoda; class Malacostraca; order Isopoda; family Cirolanidae; genus Bathynomus; species Bathynomus jamesi. The sequence goes on along the minus strand of JAJOZX010003068.1, from coordinate 56,646 downwards.
ACGGTATATATTATATGAAAAAATAATATATACAGACGTGTTTTATCGAGTGTCCAGTGTTACCATTTGACTAAGTGGTTTTCGTTGAAGTATCTTTTAAAAAAATAGTGTTTGGTGCATTCTTAACTAAATTAATTCGTGTTACTAATCATTCATTAACGAATATATTTCATTTATTGACTTTATTCATTACTATATTATTTGATTAAACCAAGGCTAGTGCACGTGGCTTGCCTTGTTTGGTTCCAAAATCTATTACTAACCGAGGTTTCATAAGGTTCATTTTCCTTTCTTTCAGGGGATCAAGTAGAGTGTGGTCACCCACCGTGGGAAAAAGGAAAAACGGAAAGAAAAAAGTCGGTCGAATAGCGGACAGATAAGTTTTATAATACTTTTTCTTTTACAGATCTTCGTCGGTAGCTTAATTATATATTCATTTAGTATAATTTGTGTTACAAGACCTGTTTCTGCTTTCAAGAACATTTTTGCGGGTTTGGCAGGTGACGGCACAGCACGCGGTAGACCTACGTTGTGATTTATTAATTTCCAAACGATCGTTTTTGTTTTTTTTTAATTAATTAAGAGCATGGCACCCCTGTCAAGTACTTGCAGTCGCTGTGAAGGAAATTTGCCGCTTACGCGTTTACAATGGCTAATAATAATGAACAGTTAGTTTGCAGGTGGTGCTCAAGCATGAAAGTTCTGAGGAACGAGCTAGAACGTGAGAGGGAGGCCAGAGTGAGGCTTCAAGAAAGCGTGATGCTTCTGACGGCAAAATTAGAATCCCTTGAGACTCCAGTTACGACCCCTCCTGCCTCAGTTTCTACTAATAATATAAATAGTACTAATAGCCCTCTCTCTTCCCCTAGTTCCCAACCCTTCGTTCAAGTGCGTAATGGAGCCCCATTGAGAAAACCTAAGACTTTTCTACCAGTAATAACAAACAATAATTTTCTGTTTTAGGTTTCGAAGATGCTGATGAACCTGAAATACGACTCGTTGGCGATTCCATTGTTCGAGGGCAGCTCGAGGAATTCTGTGGAAGAAACCCTCGTCGAAGGCACCGTTACTGCTACCCTAGTGCAAGGGTGGAGGATATAACTAATAGTGTTGACCATTTTACAGGCGGAACCTCTGAGGACACAACGTATGTTATTCATGTCGGTACTAATAACGTTTTAAATTCTAGATCGGAAGAGCTGCTGGCTAGGTACAGGGACTTACTAGAACGACTAAAGGAAAAAACTAATAAGATTGTTTTAACAGGTATACTTCCTCGAATTATCCAACGTAGTGATTTCTACAGCAAGGCGACCTATATCAACAATAACCTAAAGTCTCTTTGCCAACAGGAAGGAGTGCATTTTGCGAATTTTTTCAGCAGTTTCTACGGCAGGAGGGACTTGTTCCTCGGAGATGGCCTTCATCTTAATGACGTTGGAGCTGCGCGTTTAGGAAGACTATTTCATAATACTGTCTCTTCTTTTCAGGCTGCCGTAACTCGAACGGTCCCAGCGTAATTTCCACAAATTTCCCCTGCGCTCGTTAAGGTGTCGCAATTACAAACAATTTGAAGGTTATCCTTAAATGCTCGTAACCTACGAAATAAAATAAACGAATTTTTTTCTTAATTGCTTGTAAAGACTATGATTTATTTACGATAAATGAATCGTGGCTTAGCACTGAAACACGTGACTTTGTAGGGGAGTATCAAATTAGAGGTTATAGACTTTTCGTTAAAAACAGAATAGGTAGGCGAGGAGGCGGTGTTATGTTGAATATTAAAGATAATATTGCGAACGTTATAGAAGTAAAGCACACAATTCCAGAACCGATAGATTCTACTATAGCAGAACTTAAATTGAACGATTTCAAACATATTGTTGCGGTTATATATAGGCCCCCTAATCAAACAGCTGCTACGGACGAATTTATTGTGAACTAAAGAGAATAATAGGTAGTGAGCAGGCCTTAGTTATAGGTGACTTTAATTGCACCAACGTGAATTACGATACAATGCAGGGAGACGCGGAAGGTAATCGTTTAGTTAATTTTCTCGAGGATAGCTTTTTTATTCAAAAAGTTGGGGAACCTACGAGGTTGGACAGTATTTTAGATTTAGTAATAACTACGGACGATAGGCTAATCACGGATCTTCAAGTAATAGAACCATTAAGCAATAGTGATCACAATATGGTAGAGTTTGACCTCTCAGTAAGTCACTCGAAACCAGCTAACTCGACTAAAATTCCTAACTTGCAGCACGCAGACTTTTCTAAATTTAGAAATGAATTGTCACACGTCAATTGGGAAAACGTATTGGGGATCTCCAACACAAAACTAATGTGGGAATCGTTTGAAAGAGTATTTAGGACTATAAATGAGGGATGTGTACCGTACAAAATTAAGCGTGCGAACGTAAACAAAAGCCCTTGTGGTTTAGCGAACGTAAACAACAAGCCCTTGTGGTTTACTTCTAGAGTAGGAGACATTATAAAGAGTAGAGATAGGGCTTATAGGCTACATAAGTGCGATAAAGACAATTTGTGGTTACGAAACAACTACATATCTCTAAGGTGTGAAGCGAAAAGTGTAATAAAAAATCCAAACGCGAATTTGAAATCTCCGTAGCTCGTGACGGTAAAGAAAACCCCAAGCGATTCTTTCAATACGTCAACAATAGAAATCCAGTAAAAAGTGTTTGGGGCCGTTGAAAAATGTTTACGGAGAGCTAGTTTCTGAAGACAAGGAAATGGCTACCTTGCTAAACGAATTTTTTACGTCAGTTTTTACTATAGAAGATGTAACGAATATCCCTACGGTCATAGACATAATACCTCTTGATAATGGTAATATTTTGGATAATATTGTGGTTAGTGAAGGGGAGGTAAGGCGCTATAATGATAAAATGAAAATGCGTAAATCACCGGGGCCGGATTCCATGCATCCCATACAACTAAAAGAATTAAAAGAAAGCATTGTTGTGCCGCTAACAAAGATTTTTAATGCGTCTATTTCTGAGGGGTGCATACCAGATAATTTCAAGTTAGCAAATGTAACACCTATCTTTAAGAAAGGCGATAGAGGTGCGGTGGGAAATTATAGGCCAATCAGTTTAACGTCTGTTGTAGGTAAGCTACTGGAATCAATAATTAGGGATCGTATAGTTGAACACTTAGAATTGCGTAACTTTTAGAAATACGCAGCACGGTTTTAGGCGAAACAAATCTTGCTTAACTAATTTTCAGAATTTTTTCAAAGCGTGGTTGAAGTTTACGATAGTCATCGGCGGTTAATGTAGTGTATTTAGATTTTCAAATGGCGTTTGACACCGTAACGCACAAAAGACTCATTGAAAAAAAGGCTCATGGAATCAGGGTCAGGGTGTAGTAATAAATTGGATAGAAAAGTGGTTGCGAGGTAGGAAACAGAGGGTGGTCGTTGATGGAGGGAGTCGTCTTGGGCTAATGTAGCGAACAGCGTTCCTCAGGGTTCTGTATTGGGCCCCTTGCTTTTTCTTATATATATTAACGATTTAGATGTCGGCCTAGTCAGTACAGTTTCAAAGTTTGCGGATGACACGAAGCTGGATGGTAGGGCGATTAATGACGAAGATAGAGGTAAAATCCAGGAAGATCTGCATAAAATCGTTGATTGGTCAGTCACATGGCAAGTGAGATTTAACGTCGATAAGTGCAAAATTTTACATATAGGTTCGCTTAATGGTAATTTTGTGTATAGTATGTCAGGGAAGGAGTTGGCAAGCGTAGAGCAGGAAAAATTTAGGAGTTATAGTCACTGGTGATTTAAAAGTAGCGAAACAAAGTACAGCAGCGGTCAATAAAGCGAAGAAAGTGTTAGGTTTTATAGCTCGGAATTTTGAGTACAAATCGCCCGATATTATAGTTCCTCTTTATAAATCATTAGTTACACCCCATTTGGAGTACGCGATCCAATTGTGGAATCCGCTTATGCGAAAAGATATAGACAAACTCGATAGAGTTCAAAGACGAGCAACTAAGATGATTCCGTCGCTTAGGTCGAAGTCGTACGAGGATAGGCTTAAGGAGTTAAAATGACTACACTCGAGACTAGGAGGCTAAGGGGATCTAATCCAGGTTTTCAAACTTATGAATGGGTTCGATA